>JAESUZ010005518.1:0-31265 GCA_017311185.1 Proteles cristata cristata
GGAGTTGATGTCAGAGTGATAAACTCAACTACGTGGAAGAAAAAGGTGCCGACCCCTCATCCAACTACCGTCATCCTTCATTAGATACATCGTGACTTCAGTCAGAGGCAGAGACCTGCACATGAAGCAAGTGCATGGTGCTCGATTCCGGGTAACCAAACTGAGGAATGCAGCATTCAATCATCGTATTCTTTCACTCTGTTAGTAAGGTTTGAAAGCACATGCATGGCATGATGAGCTCAGAGAGCTATACTCAACTCCCATAAAGTACAATGTGTGGAACCCTCATTCAACTGCCGTCTTCCTGCATTAGATGTAATCAGAGGCGGAGACCAATGAAGTAGTGCATGCTGCTCGATTCTGGGTTACAACAATCCTCGGAAGGCAGAATTCAGTTATCGTAGTCTTTCACTCTGAGTCATGTGTGAAAGCACATGCATTGTGCAGGAGCTCTGAGTCATACACTCACCTCTAGGAAAGAACAATGTGGGGGAACCCTCATCCAACTACCTTCATCTTTCCTTAGGTACCTAGTGACTGAACAGAGATGAGGAGACCAACGAAGGAGCCTGGTGCTGGAATGTGGGAAGCCACGCTCTGCGGATGGAAAAATCCAGTTCCCATATTGGTTTCCTTACGAGGATTGGAAAACACGCTTTGAAGAATCAGGTCTGTGTGATATTGGAAACCCTTTGAAAGAATTCGGTGGGGAACCCGAATGAGACTTGCATAAACATCCTCATTTTCACTAGGCTGATAGAAATTGAAAACCCTTTCTGAGTCCCATGTGGATGTGCAGTGTGCTCAGCTCTCAGAGAAAACACTACCCAGAGTGGACCTCTCAGTTACCGTCCTGTTTCCCTGTTGAGTAAGGTCGGAAAACACAGGACTGGAGGTGTAAGTTAATGAGTGTTCTATAGCACACGTCATTAAAGAAAACCAGGAACCCTTCCTACAACGACCAACATGATTGACTATGGGTAACGATTGAAAACAGAAGCCGAGACTAATGAATGAAGTGCAAGGGGCTCGACTCTGGGATTCAACACAAGGGAATGCAGCATTCGGTTTACATAATGGTTCAATAGTGATGGGTGGCACAGGCATGGAAGTATGTGCTCAGAGTGAAACACTCCACACCGAGCAAAACTCTGTGGCGAACCTCTGATTCAACTATCGTTATCATTCCCTAGATAGCTCGTGACTGAAAAGCGATTCGGAGATGAATGAAAGCATTGCCGGGTGCTCCACTCAGGGAAATAACACAGGCGGACAGGCAGCATTCAGTTACCTTATTGTATCACGAGGACAGTAATGTTTGAAAACACAAGCCCCGAAGAATAAGTTCACTGTGACATACGAAACTCCTTGAACGAACACGGTGGGGAAACCCTCACACACACACACACACACACACACACACACACACAGTCAAATTTCACGAGGGTGATAGTGATTGCAAACACATTCTGAGACACATGTGCAAGTGCAATGTGGGCTCAACTCTCAGAATAAACACTACAGAGAGTGAACGTCTCATCTGCCGTCTGGTTTCCCTATTTAGTAATGTCGGAAATGATCTAAGAGTGATAAACTGAACTCAGTGGAAGATCAAGGTGCGAACCCCTCATTCAACTACCGTCATCCTTCATGAGATACATCGTGACTGGAATCAGAGGCGGAGACCCATGAAGCAAGTGATGGTGCTCGATTCCGGGTAACCACAAACTGCGACAGGCAGCACTATTGACGTATTGTTTCACTATGTTAGTAAAGTTTGAGAGCACATGCCTGGCCTTATGAGCTCAGAGAGATACACTCAACTCCCATAAAGTACAATGTGTGGCACCCTCACATTCAGCTGCCGTCATCCTTCATTAGATACTTCGTGACTGAAATCAGAGGCGGAGACCAATGAAGAAATGCATGTTGCTCCATTCTGGGTTACAACAATCCTCGGAAGGCAGCATTCAGTTATCGTATGGTTTCACTAAGTAACGTTTGAAAGCACACGCATTGAAGCAGGAGCTCTGAGTCATATACTCACCTCTAGGAAAGAACAATGCGGGGGAGCCCTCATCCAACTACCTTCATCTTTCCTTAGGTACTTAGTGACTGAACAGAGATGCGGAGACCAACGAAGGAGGAGCCTGGGGTTGGAATGTGGGAAACCACGCTCTGCGGATCGAAAAATGCAATTCCCACATTGGTTTCCTTACTAGGCTTGGAAAACACGCATGGAAGAAGAAGGTCTGTGTGATATTGGAAACCCTTTGAAAGAATTCGGTGGGGAACCTGAGTGAGGTTTGTATAAACATCGTCATTTTCACTAGGCTGATAGAAATTGAAAACCCTTTCTGAGACCCATGTGGATGTGCAGTGTACTCAACTCTCAGAGAAAACACTACCCAGAGTGGACCTCTCAGTTACCGTCCTCTTTCCCTGTTGAGTAAGGTCAGAAAACACAGGACTGGGGCCAGGGAGGGGTAAGTTAATGAATGTTCTATAGAGACGTCTACAAAAAAAAAAACAACAAAACAAACAAAAAAAAACCAGTGCAACGCATCCTACAACTGCCATCATGACTGACTATGGGTTAACGATCGAATACAGATGCGGACACCAATGAATGAAGTGCAAAGGGCACGACTCTGGGATTCAAAACAAGGGAATGCAGCATGCAGCATTCGGTTTACATATTGGTTCAGTAGTTTAACGATGGGTTGAAAACACAGGCATGGAGGTCTGTGCTCAGCGTGAAACACTCAGCACCGAGAAAAACACTGCGGTGAGCCTCTCATTCAACTATCGTCATCATTCCCTAGATAGCTCGTGACTGAAAAGCGATTCGGAGACCAATGAAAGCATTGTTAGGTGCTCCACTCAGGGAAAAAACACAGGGGGACACGAAGCATTCTGTTAACGTATTGTATCACCAGCAAAGTAATGTTGGGAAACACATGCATTGAAGTAGTATCTCAGGGTGATATATACAACTTCGGGAAAGAACCGTCTGAAGTATCCCTCATTTAGCTACTGTCACCTCTCAGAAGCTACGTAGTGACTGAAAAGACATGCGAAGACCAATGAAAGTGCGGTTCATGCTGCGAATACCTAGGAAGCCACACTCTGCGGATCGAAAAATTCAGTTCCCATATTGTTATCCTTAGTAATGTTTGAAAACACAAGCAGTGAAGAATAAGCTCAGTGTGACATACGAAACTCCTTGACCGAAAACCGTCGGGAACCCATCTCACACACACACACGCACGCACGCACACACACACACCGTCCATTTTCACGAGGGTGATAGCTCTTGCAAACACAATCTGAGACACACGTGCAAGTGACATGTGGGCTCAAACCTCAGGGTAAACACTACAGAGAGTGAACGTCTCACCTGCCGTCTGGTTTCCGTATTTCTTAATGTGGGAGTTGATGTCAGAGTGATAAACTCAACTACGTGGAAGAAAAAGGTGCCGACCCCTCATCCAACTACCGTCATCCTTCATTAGATACATCGTGACTTCAGTCAGAGGCAGAGACCTGCACATGAAGCAAGTGCATGGTGCTCGATTCCGGGTAACCAAACTGAGGAATGCAGCATTCAATCATCGTATTCTTTCACTCTGTTAGTAAGGTTTGAAAGCACATGCATGGCATGATGAGCTCAGAGAGCTATACTCAACTCCCATAAAGTACAATGTGTGGAACCCTCATTCAACTGCCGTCTTCCTGCATTAGATGTAATCAGAGGCGGAGACCAATGAAGTAGTGCATGCTGCTCGATTCTGGGTTACAACAATCCTCGGAAGGCAGAATTCAGTTATCGTAGTCTTTCACTCTGTGAGTCATGTGTGAAAGCACATGCATTGTGCAGGAGCTCTGAGTCATACACTCACCTCTAGGAAAGAACAATGTGGGGGAACCCTCATCCAACTACCTTCATCTTTCCTTAGGTACCTAGTGACTGAACAGAGATGAGGAGACCAACGAAGGAGGAGCCTGGTGCTGGAATGTGGGAAGCCACGCTCTGCGGATGGAAAAATCCAGTTCCCATATTGGTTTCCTTACGAGGATTGGAAAACACGCTTGGAAGAATAAGGTCTGTGTGATATTGGAAACCCTTTGAAAGAATTCGGTGGGGAACCCGAATGAGACTTGCATAAACATCCTCATTTTCACTAGGCTGATAGAAATTGAAAACCCTTTCGGAGTCCCATGTGGATGTGCAGTGTGCTCAGCTCTCAGAGAAAACACTACCCAGAGTGGACCTCTCAGTTACCGTCCTGTTTCCCTGTTGAGTAAGGTCGGAAAACACAGGACTGGAGGTGTAAGTTAATGAATGTTCTATAGCCACGTCATTAAAAGAAAACCAGGGAACCCTTCCTACAACGACCAACATGATTGACTACGGGGTAACGATTGAAAACAGAAGCCGAGACTAATGAATGAAGTGCAAGGGGCTCGACTCTGGGATTCAACACAAGGGAATGCAGCATTCGGTTTACATAATGGTTCAATAGTGATGGGTGAAAACACAGGCATGGAAGTATGTGCTCAGAGTGAAACACTCCACACCGAGCAAAACTCTGTGGCGAACCTCTGATTCAACTATCGTTATCATTCCCTAGATAGCTCGTGACTGAAAGCGATTCGGAGATGAATGAAAGCATTGCCGGGTGCTCCACTCAGGGAAATAACACAGGCGGACAGGCAGCATTCAGTTACCTTATTGTATCACGAGGACAGTAATGTTTGAAAACACAAGCCCCGAAGAATAAGTTCACTGTGACATACGAAACTCCTTGAACGAACACGGTGGGGAAACCCTCACACACACACACACACACACACACAGTCAAATTTCACGAGGGTGATAGTGATTGCAAACACATTCTGAGACACATGTGCAAGTGCAATGTGGGCTCAACTCTCAGAATAAACACTACAGAGAGTGAACGTCTCATCTGCCGTCTGGTTTCCCTATTGAGTAAAGTCGGAAATGATCTAAGAGTGATAAACTGAACTCAATGGAAGATCAAGGTGCGAACCCCTCATTCAACTACCGTCATCCTTCATGAGATACATCGTGACTGGAATCAGAGGCGGAGACCCATGAAGCAAGTGATGGTGCTCGATTCCGGGTAACCACAAACTGCGACAGGCAGCATTATTGACGTATTGTTTCACTATGTTAGTAAAGTTTGAGAGCACATGCCTGGCCTTATGAGCTCAGAGAGATACACTCAACTCCCATAAAGTACAATGTGTGGCACCCTCACATTCAGCTGCCGTCATCCTTCATTAGATACTTCGTGACTGAAATCAGAGGCGGAGACCAATGAAGAAATGCATGTTGCTCCATTCTGGGTTACAACAATCCTCGGAAGGCAGCATTCAGTTATCGTATGGTTTCACTAAGTAACGTTTGAAAGCACACGCATTGAAGCAGGAGCTCTGAGTCATATACTCACCTCTAGGAAAGAACAATGCGGGGGAGCCCTCATCCAACTACCTTCATCTTTCCTTAGGTACTTAGTGACTGAACAGAGATGCGGAGACCAACGAAGGAGGAGCCTGGGGTTGGAATGTGGGAAACCACGCTCTGCGGATCGAAAAATGCAATTCCCACATTGGTTTCCTTACTAGGCTTGGAAAACACGCATGGAAGAAGAAGGTCTGTGTGATATTGGAAACCCTTTGAAAGAATTCGGTGGGGAACCTGAGTGAGGTTTGTATAAACATCGTCATTTTCACTAGGCTGATAGAAATTGAAAACCCTTTCTGAGACCCATGTGGATGTGCAGTGTACTCAACTCTCAGAGAAAACACTACCCAGAGTGGACCTCTCAGTTACCGTCCTCTTTCCCTGTTGAGTAAGGTCAGAAAACACAGGACTGGGGCCAGGGAGGGGTAAGTTAATGAATGTTCTATAGAGACGTCTACAAAAAAAAAACAAAACAAAACAAACAAAAAAAAAACCAGTGCAACGCATCCTACAACTGCCATCATGACTGACTATGGGTTAACGATCGAATACAGATGCGGACACCAATGAATGAAGTGCAAAGGGCACGACTCTGGGATTCAAAACAAGGGAATGCAGCATGCAGCATTCGGTTTACATATTGGTTCAGTAGTTTAACGATGGGTGAAAACACAGGCATGGAGGTATGTGCTCAGCGTGAAACACTCAGCACCGAGAAAAACACTGCGGTGAGCCTCTCATTCAACTATCGTCATCATTCCCTAGATAGCTCGTGACTGAAAAGCGATTCGGAGACCAATGAAAGCATTGTTAGGTGCTCCACTCAGGGAAAAAACACAGGGGGACACGAAGCATTCTGTTAACGTATTGTATCACCAGCAAAGTAATGTTGGGAAACACATGCATTGAAGTAGTATCTCAGGGTGATATATACAACTTCGGGAAAGAACCGTCTGAAGTATCCCTCATTTAGCTACTGTCACCTCTCAGAAGCTACGTAGTGACTGAAAAGACATGCGAAGACCAATGAAAGTGCGGTTCATGCTGCGAATACCTAGGAAGCCACACTCTGCGGATCGAAAAATTCAGTTCCCATATTGTTATCCTTAGTAATGTTTGAAAACACAAGCAGTGAAGAATAAGCTCAGTGTGACATACGAACCTCCTTGACCGAAAACCGTCGGGAACCCATCTCACACACACACACGCACGCACGCACACACACACACCGTCCATTTTCACGAGGGTGATAGCTCTTGCAAACACAATCTGAGACACACGTGCAAGTGACATGTGGGCTCAAACCTCAGGGTAAACACTACAGAGAGTGAACGTCTCACCTGCCGTCTGGTTTCCGTATTTCTTAATGTGGGAGTTGATGTCAGAGTGATAAACTCAACTACGTGGAAGAAAAAGGTGCCGACCCCTCATCCAACTACCGTCATCCTTCATTAGATACATCGTGACTTCAGTCAGAGGCAGAGACCTGCACATGAAGCAAGTGCATGGTGCTCGATTCCGGGTAACCAAACTGAGGAATGCAGCATTCAATCATCGTATTCTTTCACTCTGTTAGTAAGGTTTGAAAGCACATGCATGGCATGATGAGCTCAGAGAGCTATACTCAACTCCCATAAAGTACAATGTGTGGAACCCTCATTCAACTGCCGTCTTCCTGCATTAGATGTAATCAGAGGCGGAGACCAATGAAGTAGTGCATGCTGCTCGATTCTGGGTTACAACAATCCTCGGAAGGCAGAATTCAGTTATCGTAGTCTTTCACTCTGTGAGTCATGTGTGAAAGCACATGCATTGTGCAGGAGCTCTGAGTCATACACTCACCTCTAGGAAAGAACAATGTGGGGGAACCCTCATCCAACTACCTTCATCTTTCCTTAGGTACCTAGTGACTGAACAGAGATGAGGAGACCAACGAAGGAGGAGCCTGGTGCTGGAATGTGGGAAGCCACGCTCTGCGGATGGAAAAATCCAGTTCCCATATTGGTTTCCTTACGAGGATTGGAAAACACGCTTGGAAGAATAAGGTCTGTGTGATATTGGAAACCCTTTGAAAGAATTCGGTGGGGAACCCGAATGAGACTTGCATAAACATCCTCATTTTCACTAGGCTGATAGAAATTGAAAACCCTTTCGGAGTCCCATGTGGATGTGCAGTGTGCTCAGCTCTCAGAGAAAACACTACCCAGAGTGGACCTCTCAGTTACCGTCCTGTTTCCCTGTTGAGTAAGGTCGGAAAACACAGGACTGGAGGTGTAAGTTAATGAATGTTCTATAGCCACGTCATTAAAAGAAAACCAGGGAACCCTTCCTACAACGACCAACATGATTGACTACGGGGTAACGATTGAAAACAGAAGCCGAGACTAATGAATGAAGTGCAAGGGGCTCGACTCTGGGATTCAACACAAGGGAATGCAGCATTCGGTTTACATAATGGTTCAATAGTGATGGGTGAAAACACAGGCATGGAAGTATGTGCTCAGAGTGAAACACTCCACACCGAGCAAAACTCTGTGGCGAACCTCTGATTCAACTATCGTTATCATTCCCTAGATAGCTCGTGACTGAAAAGCGATTCGGAGATGAATGAAAGCATTGCCGGGTGCTCCACTCAGGGAAATAACACAGGCGGACAGGCAGCATTCAGTTACCTTATTGTATCACGAGGACAGTAATGTTTGAAAACACAAGCCCCGAAGAATAAGTTCACTGTGACATACGAAACTCCTTGAACGAACACGGTGGGGAAACCCTCACACACACACACACACACACACACACACAGTCAAATTTCACGAGGGTGATAGTGATTGCAAACACATTCTGAGACACATGTGCAAGTGCAATGTGGGCTCAACTCTCAGAATAAACACTACAGAGAGTGAACGTCTCATCTGCCGTCTGGTTTCCCTATTGAGTAAAGTCGGAAATGATCTAAGAGTGATAAACTGAACTCAGTGGAAGATCAAGGTGCGAACCCCTCATTCAACTACCGTCATCCTTCATGAGATACATCGTGACTGGAATCAGAGGCGGAGACCCATGAAGCAAGTGATGGTGCTCGATTCCGGGTAACCACAAACTGCGACAGGCAGCATTATTGACGTATTGTTTCACTATGTTAGTAAAGTTTGAGAGCACATGCCTGGCCTTATGAGCTCAGAGAGATACACTCAACTCCCATAAAGTACAATGTGTGGCACCCTCACATTCAGCTGCCGTCATCCTTCATTAGATACTTCGTGACTGAAATCAGAGGCGGAGACCAATGAAGAAATGCATGTTGCTCCATTCTGGGTTACAACAATCCTCGGAAGGCAGCATTCAGTTATCGTATGGTTTCACTAAGTAACGTTTGAAAGCACACGCATTGAAGCAGGAGCTCTGAGTCATATACTCACCTCTAGGAAAGAACAATGCGGGGGAGCCCTCATCCAACTACCTTCATCTTTCCTTAGGTACTTAGTGACTGAACAGAGATGCGGAGACCAACGAAGGAGGAGCCTGGGGTTGGAATGTGGGAAACCACGCTCTGCGGATCGAAAAATGCAATTCCCACATTGGTTTCCTTACTAGGCTTGGAAAACACGCATGGAAGAAGAAGGTCTGTGTGATATTGGAAACCCTTTGAAAGAATTCGGTGGGGAACCTGAGTGAGGTTTGTATAAACATCGTCATTTTCACTAGGCTGATAGAAATTGAAAACCCTTTCTGAGACCCATGTGGATGTGCAGTGTACTCAACTCTCAGAGAAAACACTACCCAGAGTGGACCTCTCAGTTACCGTCCTCTTTCCCTGTTGAGTAAGGTCAGAAAACACAGGACTGGGGCCAGGGAGGGGTAAGTTAATGAATGTTCTATAGAGACGTCTACAAAAAAAAAAACAACAACAACAACAAAAAAAACCAGTGCAACGCATCCTACAACTGCCATCATGACTGACTATGGGTTAACGATCGAATACAGATGCGGACACCAATGAATGAAGTGCAAAGGGCACGACTCTGGGATTCAAAACAAGGGAATGCAGCATGCAGCATTCGGTTTACATATTGGTTCAGTAGTTTAACGATGGGTGAAAACACAGGCATGGAGGTATGTGCTCAGCGTGAAACACTCAGCACCGAGAAAAACACTGCGGTGAGCCTCTCATTCAACTATCGTCATCATTCCCTAGATAGCTCGTGACTGAAAAGCGATTCGGAGACCAATGAAAGCATTGTTAGGTGCTCCACTCAGGGAAAAAACACAGGGGGACACGAAGCATTCTGTTAACGTATTGTATCACCAGCAAAGTAATGTTGGGAAACACATGCATTGAAGTAGTATCTCAGGGTGATATATACAACTTCGGGAAAGAACCGTCTGAAGTATCCCTCATTTAGCTACTGTCACCTCTCAGAAGCTACGTAGTGACTGAAAAGACATGCGAAGACCAATGAAAGTGCGGTTCATGCTGCGAATACCTAGGAAGCCACACTCTGCGGATCGAAAAATTCAGTTCCCATATTGTTATCCTTAGTAATGTTTGAAAACACAAGCAGTGAAGAATAAGCTCAGTGTGACATACGAACCTCCTTGACCGAAAACCGTCGGGAACCCATCTCACACACACACACGCACGCACGCACACACACACACCGTCCATTTTCACGAGGGTGATAGCTCTTGCAAACACAATCTGAGACACACGTGCAAGTGACATGTGGGCTCAAACCTCAGGGTAAACACTACAGAGAGTGAACGTCTCACCTGCCGTCTGGTTTCCGTATTTCTTAATGTGGGAGTTGATGTCAGAGTGATAAACTCAACTACGTGGAAGAAAAGGTGCCGACCCCTCATCCAACTACCGTCATCCTTCATTAGATACATCGTGACTTCAGTCAGAGGCAGAGACCTGCACATGAAGCAAGTGCATGGTGCTCGATTCCGGGTAACCAAACTGAGGAATGCAGCATTCAATCATCGTATTCTTTCACTCTGTTAGTAAGGTTTGAAAGCACATGCATGGCATGATGAGCTCAGAGAGCTATACTCAACTCCCATAAAGTACAATGTGTGGAACCCTCATTCAACTGCCGTCTTCCTGCATTAGATGTAATCAGAGGCGGAGACCAATGAAGTAGTGCATGCTGCTCGATTCTGGGTTACAACAATCCTCGGAAGGCAGAATTCAGTTATCGTAGTCTTTCACTCTGTGAGTCATGTTTGAAAGCACATGCATTGTGCAGGAGCTCTGAGTCATACACTCACCTCTAGGAAAGAACAATGTGGGGGAACCCTCATCCAACTACCTTCATCTTTCCTTAGGTACCTAGTGACTGAACAGAGATGAGGAGACCAACGAAGGAGGAGCCTGGTGCTGGAATGTGGGAAGCCACGCTCTGCGGATGGAAAAATCCAGTTCCCATATTGGTTTCCTTACGAGGATTGGAAAACACGCTTTGAAGAATCAGGTCTGTGTGATATTGGAAACCCTTTGAAAGAATTCGGTGGGGAACCCGAATGAGACTTGCATAAACATCCTCATTTTCACTAGGCTGATAGAAATTGAAAACCCTTTCTGAGTCCCATGTGGATGTGCAGTGTGCTCAGCTCTCAGAGAAAACACTACCCAGAGTGGACCTCTCAGTTACCGTCCTGTTTCCCTGTTGAGTAAGGTCGGAAAACACAGGACTGGAGGTGTAAGTTAATGAATGTTCTATAGCCACGTCATTAAAAGAAAACCAGGGAACCCTTCCTACAACGACCAACATGATTGACTACGGGGTAACGATTGAAAACAGAAGCCGAGACTAATGAATGAAGTGCAAGGGGCTCGACTCTGGGATTCAACACAAGGGAATGCAGCATTCGGTTTACATAATGGTTCAATAGTGATGGGTGAAAACACAGGCATGGAAGTATGTGCTCAGAGTGAAACACTCCACACCGAGCAAAACTCTGTGGCGAACCTCTGATTCAACTATCGTTATCATTCCCTAGATAGCTCGTGACTGAAAGCGATTCGGAGATGAATGAAAGCATTGCCGGGTGCTCCACTCAGGGAAATAACACAGGCGGACAGGCAGCATTCAGTTACCTTATTGTATCACGAGGACAGTAATGTTTGAAAACACAAGCCCCGAAGAATAAGTTCACTGTGACATACGAAACTCCTTGAACGAACACGGTGGGGAAACCCTCACACACACACACACACACACACACACACAGTCAAATTTCACGAGGGTGATAGTGATTGCAAACACATTCTGAGACACATGTGCAAGTGCAATGTGGGCTCAACTCTCAGAATAAACACTACAGAGAGTGAACGTCTCATCTGCCGTCTGGTTTCCCTATTGAGTAAAGTCGGAAATGATCTAAGAGTGATAAACTGAACTCAGTGGAAGATCAAGGTGCGAACCCCTCATTCAACTACCGTCATCCTTCATGAGATACATCGTGACTGGAATCAGAGGCGGAGACCCATGAAGCAAGTGATGGTGCTCGATTCCGGGTAACCACAAACTGCGACAGGCAGCATTATTGACGTATTGTTTCACTATGTTAGTAAAGTTTGAGAGCACATGCCTGGCCTTATGAGCTCAGAGAGATACACTCAACTCCCATAAAGTACAATGTGTGGCACCCTCACATTCAGCTGCCGTCATCCTTCATTAGATACTTCGTGACTGAAATCAGAGGCGGAGACCAATGAAGAAATGCATGTTGCTCCATTCTGGGTTACAACAATCCTCGGAAGGCAGCATTCAGTTATCGTATGGTTTCACTAAGTAACGTTTGAAAGCACACGCATTGAAGCAGGAGCTCTGAGTCATATACTCACCTCTAGGAAAGAACAATGCGGGGGAGCCCTCATCCAACTACCTTCATCTTTCCTTAGGTACTTAGTGACTGAACAGAGATGCGGAGACCAACGAAGGAGGAGCCTGGGGTTGGAATGTGGGAAACCACGCTCTGCGGATCGAAAAATGCAATTCCCACATTGGTTTCCTTACTAGGCTTGGAAAACACGCATGGAAGAAGAAGGTCTGTGTGATATTGGAAACCCTTTGAAAGAATTCGGTGGGGAACCTGAGTGAGGTTTGTATAAACATCGTCATTTTCACTAGGCTGATAGAAATTGAAAACCCTTTCTGAGACCCATGTGGATGTGCAGTGTACTCAACTCTCAGAGAAAACACTACCCAGAGTGGACCTCTCAGTTACCGTCCTCTTTCCCTGTTGAGTAAGGTCAGAAAACACAGGACTGGGGCCAGGGAGGGGTAAGTTAATGAATGTTCTATAGAGACGTCTACAAAAAAACAAACAAACAAAAAAAAAAAACAAACAAAAAAAAAACCAGTGCAACGCATCCTACAACTGCCATCATGACTGACTATGGGTTAACGATCGAATACAGATGCGGACACCAATGAATGAAGTGCAAAGGGCACGACTCTGGGATTCAAAACAAGGGAATGCAGCATGCAGCATTCGGTTTACATATTGGTTCAGTAGTTTAACGATGGGTGAAAACACAGGCATGGAGGTATGTGCTCAGCGTGAAACACTCAGCACCGAGAAAAACACTGCGGTGAGCCTCTCATTCAACTATCGTCATCATTCCCTAGATAGCTCGTGACTGAAAAGCGATTCGGAGACCAATGAAAGCATTGTTAGGTGCTCCACTCAGGGAAAAAACACAGGGGGACACGAAGCATTCTGTTAACGTATTGTATCACCAGCAAAGTAATGTTGGGAAACACATGCATTGAAGTAGTATCTCAGGGTGATATATACAACTTCGGGAAAGAACCGTCTGCAGTATCCCTCATTTAGCTACTGTCACCTCTCAGAAGCTACGTAGTGACTGAAAAGACATGCGAAGACCAATGAAAGTGCGGTTCATGCTGCGAATACCTAGGAAGCCACACTCTGCGGATCGAAAAATTCAGTTCCCATATTGTTATCCTTAGTAATGTTTGAAAACACAAGCAGTGAAGAATAAGCTCAGTGTGACATACGAACCTCCTTGACCGAAAACCGTCGGGAACCCATCTCACACACACACACGCACGCACGCACACACACACACCGTCCATTTTCACGAGGGTGATAGCTCTTGCAAACACAATCTGAGACACACGTGCAAGTGACATGTGGGCTCAAACCTCAGGGTAAACACTACAGAGAGTGAACGTCTCACCTGCCGTCTGGTTTCCGTATTTCTTAATGTGGGAGTTGATGTCAGAGTGATAAACTCAACTACGTGGAAGAAAAAGGTGCCGACCCCTCATCCAACTACCGTCATCCTTCATTAGATACATCGTGACTTCAGTCAGAGGCGGAGACCTGCACATGAAGCAAGTGCATGGTGCTCGATTCCGGGTAACCAAACTGAGGAATGCAGCATTCAATCATCGTATTCTTTCACTCTGTTAGTAAGGTTTGAAAGCACATGCATGGCATGATGAGCTCAGAGAGCTATACTCAACTCCCATAAAGTACAATGTGTGGAACCCTCATTCAACTGCCGTCTTCCTGCATTAGATGTAATCAGAGGCGGAGACCAATGAAGTAGTGCATGCTGCTCGATTCTGGGTTACAACAATCCTCGGAAGGCAGAATTCAGTTATCGTAGTCTTTCACTCTGTGAGTCATGTGTGAAAGCACATGCATTGTGCAGGAGCTCTGAGTCATACACTCACCTCTAGGAAAGAACAATGTGGGGGAACCCTCATCCAACTACCTTCATCTTTCCTTAGGTACCTAGTGACTGAACAGAGATGAGGAGACCAACGAAGGAGGAGCCTGGTGCTGGAATGTGGGAAGCCACGCTCTGCGGATGGAAAAATCCAGTTCCCATATTGGTTTCCTTACGAGGATTGGAAAACACGCTTGGAAGAATAAGGTCTGTGTGATATTGGAAACCCTTTGAAAGAATTCGGTGGGGAACCCGAATGAGACTTGCATAAACATCCTCATTTTCACTAGGCTGATAGAAATTGAAAACCCTTTCTGAGTCCCATGTGGATGTGCAGTGTGCTCAGCTCTCAGAGAAAACACTACCCAGAGTGGACCTCTCAGTTACCGTCCTGTTTCCCTGTTGAGTAAGGTCGGAAAACACAGGACTGGAGGTGTAAGTTAATGAATGTTCTATAGCCACGTCATTAAAAGAAAACCAGGGGACCCTTCCTACAACGACCAACATGATTGACTACGGGGTAACGATTGAAAACAGAAGCCGAGACTAATGAATGAAGTGCAAGGGGCTCGACTCTGGGATTCAACACAAGGGAATGCAGCATTCGGTTTACATAATGGTTCAATAGTGATGGGTGAAAACACAGGCATGGAAGTATGTGCTCAGAGTGAAACACTCCACACCGAGCAAAACTCTGTGGCGAACCTCTGATTCAACTATCGTTATCATTCCCTAGATAGCTCGTGACTGAAAGCGATTCGGAGATGAATGAAAGCATTGCCGGGTGCTCCACTCAGGGAAATAACACAGGCGGACAGGCAGCATTCAGTTACCTTATTGTATCACGAGGACAGTAATGTTTGAAAACACAAGCCCCGAAGAATAAGTTCACTGTGACATACGAAACTCCTTGAACGAACACGGTGGGGAAACCCTCACACACACACACACACACACACACACACACACACACACACAGTCAAATTTCACGAGGGTGATAGTGATTGCAAACACATTCTGAGACACATGTGCAAGTGCAATGTGGGCTCAACTCTCAGAATAAACACTACAGAGAGTGAACGTCTCATCTGCCGTCTGGTTTCCCTATTGAGTAAAGTCGGAAATGATCTAAGAGTGATAAACTGAACTCAGTGGAAGATCAAGGTGCGAACCCCTCATTCAACTACCGTCATCCTTCATGAGATACATCGTGACTGGAATCAGAGGCGGAGACCCATGAAGCAAGTGATGGTGCTCGATTCCGGGTAACCACAAACTGCGACAGGCAGCATTATTGACGTATTGTTTCACTATGTTAGTAAAGTTTGAGAGCACATGCCTGGCCTTATGAGCTCAGAGAGATACACTCAACTCCCATAAAGTACAATGTGTGGCACCCTCACATTCAGCTGCCGTCATCCTTCATTAGATACTTCGTGACTGAAATCAGAGGCGGAGACCAATGAAGAAATGCATGTTGCTCCATTCTGGGTTACAACAATCCTCGGAAGGCAGCATTCAGTTATCGTATGGTTTCACTAAGTAACGTTTGAAAGCACACGCATTGAAGCAGGAGCTCTGAGTCATATACTCACCTCTAGGAAAGAACAATGCGGGGGAGCCCTCATCCAACTACCTTCATCTTTCCTTAGGTACTTAGTGACTGAACAGAGATGCGGAGACCAACGAAGGAGGAGCCTGGGGTTGGAATGTGGGAAACCACGCTCTGCGGATCGAAAAATGCAATTCCCACATTGGTTTCCTTACTAGGCTTGGAAAACACGCATGGAAGAAGAAGGTCTGTGTGATATTGGAAACCCTTTGAAAGAATTCGGTGGGGAACCTGAGTGAGGTTTGTATAAACATCGTCATTTTCACTAGGCTGATAGAAATTGAAAACCCTTTCTGAGACCCATGTGGATGTGCAGTGTACTCAACTCTCAGAGAAAACACTACCCAGAGTGGACCTCTCAGTTACCGTCCTCTTTCCCTGTTGAGTAAGGTCAGAAAACACAGGACTGGGGCCAGGGAGGGGTAAGTTAATGAATGTTCTATAGAGACGTCTACAAAAAAAAACAAAAAAAACAAACAAACAAAAAACATGCAACGCACGCATAACTGCCATCATGACTGACTATGGGTTAACGATCGAATACAGATGCGGACACCAATGAATGAAGTGCAAAGGGCACGACTCTGGGATTCAAAACAAGGGAAAGCAGCATTCGGTTTACATATTGGTTCAGTAGTTTAGTAATGTGTGAAAACACAGGCATGGAAGGATGTGCTCAGTGTGGTACGCTCCACACCGAGAAATACAACGGTAAACCTCTCAGTCAACTATCGTCATCATTCCCTAGATAGGTCGTGACTGAAAACCTGTGTGGTATGACTGAAAAAGGTCTGTGTGGTATTGGAAACTCTTTGAAAGAATTCGGTGGGGAACCCGAATGAGACTTGTATAAACATCCTCATTTGCACTAGGCTGATAGAACTTGAAAACCCTTTCTGAGACCCATGTGGAAGTGCAGTGTGCTCAACTCTCAGAGAAAACACTACCCAGAGTGGACTTCTCAGTTACCGTCTTGTTTCCGTTTGTAGAGAGGTCGGAAAACACAGGACCGGCAGGGGTTACGTAAATGAACGTTCATAGCAATGTGTACCAAAAAACACCCTGGATCGCATCCCACGACTGCCGTCATGATTGTCTATGGGTAACGATCGAATACGGATGCGGGGACCCATGTAAGAACTGCAAGGGGCTCGACTCTGAGATTCAACACAAGGGAATGCAGCATTCGGTTTACATAATGGTTCAATGGTTTAGTGGTGGGAGGCATGGGAGTATGTGCTCAGAGTGAAACACTCCACACCGAGCAAAACTCTGTGGCGAACCTCTCATTCAACTATCGTTATCATTCCCTAGATAGCTCGTGACTGAAAAGCGATTCGGAGATGAATGAAAGCATTGCTGGGTGCTCCACTCAGGGAAATAACACAGGCGGACAGGCAGCATCCAGTTACCTTATTGTATCACGAGGACAGTAATGTTTGAAAAACACAAGCCGTGAAGAATAAGTTCACTGTGACATACGAAACTCCTTGAACGAACACGGTGGGGAAACCCTCACACACACACACACACACACACACTGTCAATTTTCACGAGGGTGATAGTGATTGCAAACACATTCTGAGACACATGTGCAAGTGCAATGTGGGCTCAACTCTCAGAATAAACACTACAGAGAGTGAACGTCTCATCTGCAGTCTGGTTTCCCTATTGAGTAAAGTCGGAAATGATCTAAGAGTGATAAACTGAACTCAGTGGAAGATCAAGGTGTGAACCCCTCATTCAACTACCGTCATCCTTCATGAGATACATCGTGACTGGAATCAGAGGCGGAGACCCATGAAGCAAGTGATGGTGCTCGATTCCGGGTAACCACAAACTGCGACAGGCAGCATTATTGACGTATTCTTTCACTATGTTAGTAAGGTTTGAGAGCACATGCCTGGCCTTATGAGCTCAGAGAGATACACTCAACTCCCATAAAGTACAATGTGTGGCACCCTCACATTCAGCTGCCGTCATCCTTCATTAGATACTTCGTGACTGAAATCAGAGGCGGAGACCAATGAAGAAATGCATGTTGCTCCATTCTGGGTTACAACAATCCTCGGAAGGCAGCATTCAGTTATCGTATGGTTTCACTAAGTAACGTTTGAAAGCACACGCATTGAAGCAGGAGCTCTGACTCATATACTCACCTCTAGGAAAGAACAATGTGGGGGAGCCCTCATCCAACTACCTTCATCTTTCCTTAGGTTCTTAGTGACTGAACAGAGATGCGGAGACCTACGAAGGAGGAGCCTGGTGCAGGAATGTGGGAAGCCACGCTCTGCGGATCGAAAAATTCAGTTCCCACGTTGGTTTCCTTACAAGGGTTGGAAAACACGCATGGAAGAAGAAGGTCTGTGTGATATCGGAAACCCTTTGAACGTTTCGGTGGGGAACCCGAATGAGACTTGTCTAAACCTCCTCATTTTCACTAGGCTGATAGCAATTGAAAAAACTTTCTGAGACCCGTGTGCATGTGCAGTGTACTCAACTCTCAGAGAAAACACTACCCAGGTTGGACCTCTCAGTTACCGTCCGGTTTCCCTGTTGTGTAAGGTCAGGAAACAGAGGACTGGGGCCAGGGAGGGGTAAGTTAATGAATGTTCTATAGCGACCTCTACAAAAAGAACCAGTGGAACGCATCCTACAACTGCCATCATGACTGACTATGGGTTAACGATCGAATACAGATGCGGTGACCAATGAATGAAGTGCAAGGGGATCCACTCTGGGATTCAACACAGGGGAAGGCAGCATTCGGTGTACATATTGGTTCAATGGTTTAGTGATGGGTGAGAACACAGACATGGAAGTATGTGCTCAGTGTGATACACTCCACACCGAGAAAAACACTGTGGCGAACCTCTCATTCAACTATCGTTATCATTCCCTAGATAGGTCGTGACTGAAAACCGATTCGGAGACCAATGAAAGCATAGCTGGGTGCTCCATTCAGGGAAATGACACAGGGGGACATGAAGTATTCAGCTACCGTATCGTATGACTAGCGTAGTAATGTTTGGAAACACCTGCATTGCAGTAGGATTTCAGTGTGATATATAAAACTTCGGGAAAGAAACGTCTGTGGTACCTCTCATTTAACTACCGTCATCCCTCAGAAGATACGTAGTGACTGAAAAGACATACGGAGACCACTGAAGTTGGGGTTCGTGCTGCTGATATCTGGGAAGCCACACTCTGCGGATCGAAAAATTCAGTTCTCATATTGTTATACTTAGTAATGTGGGAAAACACAAGCAGTGAAGGATAAGCTCAGTGTGACATACGAAACTCCTTGACCGAAAACCGTGGGGAACCCATCACAAACACACATGGGCCCACACACACACACACACACACACACACACACACACACCCCTTCCATTTTCGCGAGGGTGATAGCGATTGCAAACACATTCTGAGACACACTTGCAAGTGCAATGTGGGCTCAACCCTCAGAGTAAACACTACACAGAATGAACATCTCACCTGCCGTCAGGTATCCCTATTTAGTAATGTGGGAATTGATGTCACAGTGATAAACTCCACTCCGTGGAAGAACAAGGTGGGAACCCCTCATTCAGCTACCGTCATCCTTCATTAGGTACATCGTGACTTCAATCAGAGGCGGAGAGCAATGAAGGAAGTGGACGGTGCTCTATTCCGGGTAACAGTACACTGCGGAATGCAGCATTCAGTTATCATAGTCTTTCACTCTGTTAGTGAGGTATGAAAGCACATGCATTGAGCAGGAGCTCTGAGTCATATACTCACCTCCAGGAAAGAACAATGTGGGGGAACCCTCATCCAACTACCTTCATCTTTCCTTAGGTACCTAGTGACTGAAAAGAGATGCGGAGACCAACGAAGGAGGAGCCTGGTGATAAAATGTGGGATACCACGCTCTGCGGATCGAAAAATTCAGTTCCCATACTGGTTTCCTTACTAGTGTTGGAAAACACGCTTTGAAGAAGCTTTGTGTCACATCGGAAACCCTTTGAACGAATTCGGTGGGGAACCCGAATGAGACTTGTCTAAACCTCTTCCTTTTCACTAGGCTGATAGAAATTGAAAACACTTTCTGAGACCCATGTGCATGTGCAGTGTGCTCAGCTCTCAGAGAAGACACTACCCCGAGTGGACCTCTCAGTTACCGTCCTGTTTCCCTGTTGAGTAAGGTCGGAAAACACAGGACTGGAGGTGTAAGTTAATGAATGTTCTATAGCCACGTCATTAAAGGAAAACCAGGGAACCCTTCCTACAACGACCAACATGATTGCCTACGGGGTAACAATTGAAAACAGAAGCCGAGACTAATGAATGAAGTGCAAGGGGCTCGACTCTGGGATTCAACACAAGGGAAAGCAGCATTCAGTTAACCTCTTGGTTCAATAGTTTAGTAATGTGTGAAAACACAGGCATGGAAGGATGTGCTCAGTGTGGTACGCTCCACACCGAGAAATACAACGGTAAACCTCTCATTCAACTATCGTCATCATTCCCTAGATAGGTCGTGACTGAAAACCTGTGTGGTATGACTGAAAAAGGTCTGTGTGGTATTGGAAACTCTTTGAAAGAATTCGGTGGGGAACCCGAAAGAGACTTGTATAAACATCCTCATTTGCACTAGGCTGATAGAACTTGAAAACCCTTTCTGAGACCCATGTGGAAGTGCAGTGTGCTCAACTCTCAGAGAAAACACTACCCAGAGTCGACTTCTCAGTTACCGTCTTGTTTCCGTTTGTAGAGAGGTCGGAAAACACAGGACCGGCAGGGGTTACGTAAATGAACGTTCATAGCAATGTGTACCAAAAAAACACCCTGGATCGCATCCCACGACTGCCGTCATGATTGTCTATGGGTAACGATCGAATACGGATGCGGGGACCCATGTAAGAACTGCAAGGGGCTCGACTCTGAGATTCAACACAAGGGAATGCAGCATTCGGTTTACATAATGGTTCAATGGTTTAGTGGTGGGAGGCATGGGAGTATGTGCTCAGAGTGAAACACTCCACACCGAGCAAAACTCTGTGGCGAACCTCTCATTCAACTATCGTTATCATTCCCTAGATAGCTCGTGACTGAACAGCGATTCGGAGATGAATGAAAGCATTGCTGGGTGCTCCACTCAGGGAAATAACACAGGCGGACAGGCAGCATCCAGTTACCTTATTGTATCACGAGGACAGTAATGTTTGAAAAACACAAGCCGTGAAGAATAAGTTCACTGTGACATACGAAACTCCTTGAACGAACATGGTGGGGAAACCCTCACACACACACACACACACACACACACACACACTGTCAATTTTCACGAGGGTGATAGTGATTGCAAACACATTCTGAGACACATGTGCAAGTGCAATGTGGGCTCAACTCTCAGAATAAACACTACAGAGAGCGAACGTCTCATCTGCCGTCTGGTTTCCCTATTTAGTAATGTCGGAAATGATCTAAGAGTGCTAAACTGAACTCAGTGGAAGATCAAGGTGCGAACCCCTCATTCAACTACCGTCATCCTTCATGAGATACATCGTGACTGGAATCAGAGGCGGAGACCCATGAAGCAAGTGATGGTGCTCGATTCCGGGTAACCACAAACTGCGACAGGCAGCATTATTGACGTATTCTTTCACTATGTTAGTAAGGTTTGAGAGCACATGCCTGGCCTTATGAGCTCAGAGAGATACACTCAACTCCCATAAAGTACAATGTGTGGCACCCTCACATTCAGCTGCCGTCATCCTTCATTAGATACTTCGTGACTGAAATCACAGGCGGAGACCAATGAAGAAATGCATGTTGCTCCATTCTGGGTTACAACAATCCTCGGAAGGCAGCATTCAGTTATCGTATGGTTTCACTAAGTAACGTTTGAAAGCACACGCATTGAAGCAGGAGCTCTGACTCATATACTCACCTCTAGGAAAGAACAATGTGGGGGAGCCCTCATCCAACTGCCTTCATCTTTCCTTAGGTTCTTAGTGACTGAACAGAGATGCGGAGACCTACGAAGGAGGAGCCTGGTGCAGGAATGTGGGAAGCCACGCTCTGCGGATCGAAAAATTCAGTTCCCACGTTGGTTTCCTTACAAGGGTTGGAAAACACGCATGGAAGAAGAAGGTCTGTGTGATATCGGAAACACTTTGAACGTTTCGGTGGGGAACCCGAATGAGACTTGTCTAAACCTCCTCATTTTCACTAGGCTGATAGCAATTGAAAAAACTCTCTGAGACCCGTGTGCATGTGCAGTGTACTCAACTCTCAGAGAAAACACTACCCAGGTTGGACCTCTCAGTTACCGTCCGGTTTCCCTGTTGTGTAAGGTCAGGAAACAGAGGACTGGGGCCAGGGAGGGGTAAGTTAATGAATGTTCTATAGCGACCTCTACAAAAAGAACCAGTGGAACGCATCCTACAACTGCCATCATGACTGACTATGGGTTAACGATAGAATACAGATGCGGTGACAAATGAATGAAGTGCAAGGGGATCCACTCTGGGATTCAACACAGGGGAAGGCAGCATTCGGTGTACATATTGGTTCAATGGTTTAGTGATGGGTGAGAACACAGACATGGAAGTATGTGCTCAGTGTGATACACTGCACACCGAGAAAAACACTGTGGCGAACCTCTCATTCAACTATCGTTATCATTCCCTAGATAGGTCGTGACTGAAAACCGATTCGGAGACCAATGAAAGCATTGCTGGGTGCTCCATTCAGGGAAATGACACAGGGGGACATGAAGTATTCAGCTACCGTATCGTATCACTAGCGTAGTAATGTTTGGAAACACCTGCATTGCAGTAGGATCTCAGTGTGATATATACAACTTCGGGAAAGAAACTTCTGTGGTACCTCTCATTTAACTACCGTCATCCCTCAGAAGATACGTAGTGACTGAAAAGACATACGGAGACCACTGAAGTTGGGGTTCGTGCTGCTGATATCTGGGAAGCCACACTCTGCGGATCGAAAAATTCAGTTCTCATATTGTTATACTTAGTAATGTGGGAAAACACAAGCAGTGAAGAATAAGCTCAGTGTGACATACGAAACTCCTTGACCGAAAACCGTGGGGAACCCATCACAAACACACACGGGCCCCCCCCCACACACACACCCCTTCCATTTTCGCGAGGGTGATAGCGATTGCAAACACATTCTGAGACACACTTGCAAGTGCAATGTGGGCTCAACCCTCAGAGTAAACACTACACAGAATGAACATCTCACCTGCCGTCAGGTATCCCTATTTAGTAATGTGGGAATTGATGTCACAGTGATAAACTCCACTCCGTGGAAGAACAAGGTGGGAACCCCTCATTCAGCTACCGTCATCCTTCATTAGGTACATCGTGACTTCAATCAGAGGCGGAGAGCAATGAAGGAAGTGGACGGTGCTCTATTCCGGGTAACAGTACACTGCGGAATGCAGCATTCAGTTATCATAGTCTTTCACTCTGTTAGTGAGGTATGAAAGCACATGCATTGAGCAGGAGCTCTGAGTCATATACTCACCTCCAGGAAAGAACAATGTGGGGGAACCCTCTTCCAACTACCTTCATCTTTCCTTAGGTACCTAGTGACTGAAAAGAGATGCGGAGACCAACGAAGGAGGAGCCTGGTGATAAAATGTGGGAGACCACGCTCTGCGGATCGAAAAATTCAGTTCCCATACTGGTTTCCTTACTAGTGTTGGAAAACACGCTTTGAAGAAGAAGCTTTGTGTCACATCGGAAACCCTTTGAACGAATTCGGTGGGGAACCCGAATGAGACTTGTCTAAACCTCTTCCTTTTCACTAGGCTGATAGAAATTGAAAACACTTTCTGAGACCCATGTGCATGTGCAGTGTGCTCAGCTCTCAGAGAAGACACTACCCAGAGTGGACCTCTCAGTTACCGTCCTGTTTCCCTGTTGAGTAAGGTCGGAAAACACAGGACTGGAGGTGTAAGTTAATGAATGTTCTATAGCCACGTCATTAAAGGAAAACCAGGGAACCCTTCCTACAACGACCAACATGATTGCCTACGGGGTAACGATTGAAAACAGAAGCCGAGACTAATGAATGAAGTGCAAGGGGCTCGACTCTGGGATTCAACACAAGGGAAAGCAGCATTCAGTTAACCTCTTGGTTCAATAGTTTAGTAATGTGTGAAAACACAGGCATGGAAGGATGTGCTCAGTGTGGTACGCTCCACACCGAGAAATACAACGGTAAACCTCTCATTCAACTATCGTCATCATTCCCTAGATAGGTCGTGACTGAAAACCTGTGTGGTATGACTGAAAAGGTCTGTGTGGTATTGGAAACTCTTTGAAAGAATTCGGTGGGGAACCCGAATGAGACTTGTATAAACATCCTCATTTGCACTAGGCTGAGAGAACTTGAAAACCCTTTCTGAGACCCATGTGGAAGTGCAGTGTGCTCAACTCTCAGAGAAAACACTACCCAGAGTGGACTTCTCAGTTACCGTCTTGTTTCCGTTTGTAGAGAGGTCGAAAACACAGGACCGGCAGGGGTTACGTAAATGAACGTTCATAGCAATGTGTACCAAAAAAACACCCTGGATCGCATCCCACGACTGCCGTCATGATTGTCTATGGGTAACGATCGAATACGGATGTGGGGACCCATGTAAGAACTGCAAGGGGCTCGACTCTGAGATTCAACACAAGGGAATGCAGCATTCGGTTTACATAATGGTTCACTGGTTTAGTGGTGGGAGGCATGGGAGTATGTGCTCAGAGTGAAACACTCCACACCGAGCAAAACTCTGTGGCGAACCTCTCATTCAACTATCGTTATCATTCCCTAGATAGCTCGTGACTGAAAAGCGATTCGGAGATGAATGAAAGCATTGCTGGGTGCTCCACTCAGGGAAATAACACAGGCGGACAGGCAGCATCCAGTTACCTTATTGTATCACGAGGACAGTAATGTTTGAAAAACACAAGCCGTGAAGAATAAGTTCACTGTGACATACGAAACTCCTTGAACGAACATGGTGGGGAAACCCTCACACACAAACACACACACACACACACACACACACACACACTGTCAATTTTCACGAGGGTGATAGTGATTGCAAACACATTCTGAGACACATGTGCAAGTGCAATGTGGGCTCAACTCTCAGAATAAACACTACAGAGAGTGAACGTCTCATCTGCCGTCTGGTTTCCCTATTGAGTAATGTCGGAAATGATCTAAGAGTGCTAAACTGAACTCAGTGGAAGATCAAGGTGCGAACCCCTCATTCAACTACCGTCATCCTTCATGAGATACATCGTGACTGGAATCAGAGGCGGAGACCCATGAAGCAAGTGATGGTGCTCGATTCCGGGTAACCACAAACTGCGACAGGCAGCATTATTGACGTATTCTTTCACTATGTTAGTAAGGTTTGAGAGCACATGCCTGGCCTTATGAGCTCAGAGAGATACACTCAACTCCCATAAAGTACAATGTGTGGCACCCTCACATTCAGCTGCCGTCATCCTTCATTAGATACTTCGTGACTGAAATCAGAGGCGGAGACCAATGAAGAAATGCATGTTGCTCCATTCTGGGTTACAACAATCCTCGGAAGGCAGCATTCAGTTATCGTATGGTTTCACTAAATAACGTTTGAAAGCACACGCATTGAAGCAGGAGCTCTGACTCATATACTCACCTCTAGGAAAGAACAATGTGGGGGAGCCCTCATCCAACTACCTTCATCTTTCCTTAGGTTCTTAGTGACTGAACAGAGATGCGGAGACCTACGAAGGAGGAGCCTGGTGCAGGAATGTGGGAAGCCACGCTCTGCGGATCGAAAAATTCAGTTCCCACGTTGGTTTCCTTACAAGGGTTGGAAAACACGCATGGAAGAAGAAGGTCTGTGTGATATCGGAAACCCTTTGAACGTTTCGGTGGGGAACCCGAATGAGACTTGTCTAAACCTCCTCATTTTCACTAGGCTGATAGCAATTGAAAAAACTTTCTGAGACCCGTGTGCATGTGCAGTGTACTCAACTCTCAGAGAAAACACTACCCAGGTTGGACCTCTCAGTTACCGTCCGGTTTCCCTGTTGTGTAAGGTCAGGAAACAGAGGACTGGGGCCAGGGAGGGGTAAGTTAATGAATGTTCTATAGCGACCTCTACAAAAAGAACCAGTGGAACGCATCCTACAACTGCCATCATGACTGACTATGGGTTAACGATCGAATACAGATGCGGTGACCAATGAATGAAGTGCAAGGGGATCCACTCTGGGATTCAACACAGGGGAAGGCAGCAGTCGGTGTACATATTGGTTCAATGGTTTAGTGATGGGTGAGAACACAGACATGGAAGTATGTGCTCAGTGTGATACACTCCACACCGAGAAAAACACTGTGGCGAACCTCTCATTCAACTATCGTTATCATTCCCTAGATAGGTCGTGACTGAAAACCGATTCGGAGACCAATGAAAGCATAGCTGGGTGCTCCATTCAGGGAAATGACACAGGGGGACATGAAGTATTCAGCTACCGTATCGTATGACTAGCGTAGTAATGTTTGGAAACACCTGCATTGCAGTAGGATCTCAGTGTGATATATACAACTTCGGGAAAGAAACGTCTGTGGTACCTCTCATTTAACTACCGTCATCCCTCAGAAGATACGTAGTGACTGAAAAGACATACGGAGACCACTGAAGTTGGGGTTCGTGCTGCTGATATCTGGGAAGCCACACTCTGCGGATCGAAAAATTCAGTTCTCATATTGTTATACTTAGTAATGTGGGAAAACACAAGCAGTGAAGAATAAGCTCAGTGTGACATACGAAACTCCTTGACCGAAAACCGTGGGGAACCCATCACAAACACACATGGGCCCACACACACACACACACACACCTTCCATTTTCGCGAGGGTGATAGCGATTGCAAACACATTCTGAGACACACTTGCAAGTGCAATGTGGGCTCAACCCTCAGAGTAAACACTACACAGAATGAACATCTCACCTGCCGTCAGGTATCCCTATTTAGTAATGTGGGAATTGATGTCACAGTGATAAACTCCACTCCGTGGAAGAACAAGGTGGGAACCCCTCATTCAGCTACCGTCATCCTTCATTAGGTACATCGTGACTTCAATCAGAGGCGGAGAGCAATGAAGGAAGTGGACGGTGCTCTATTCCGGGTAAGAGTACACTGCGGAATGCAGCATTCAGTTATCATAGTCTTTCACTCTGTTAGTGAGGTATGAAAGCACATGCATTGAGCAGGAGCTCTGAGTCATATAGTCACCTCCAGGAAAGAACAATGTGGGGGAACCCTCATCCAACTACCTTCATCTTTCCTTAGGTACCTAGTGACTGAAAAGAGATGCGGAGACCAACGAAGGAGGAGCCTGGTGATAAAATGTGGGATACCACGCTCTGCGGATCGAAAAATTCAGTTCCCATACTGGTTTCCTTACTAGTGTTGGAAAACACGCTTTGAAGAAGAAGCTTTGTGTCACATCGGAAACCCTTTGAACGAATTCGGTGGGGAACCCGAATGAGACTTGTCTAAACCTCTTCCTTTTCACTAGGCTGATAGAAATTGAAAACACTTTCTGAGACCCATGTGCATGTGCAGTGTGCTCAGCTCTCAGAGAAGACACTACCCAGAGTGGACCTCTCAGTTACCGTCCTGTTTCCCTGTTGAGTAAGATCGGAAAACACAGGACTGGAGGTGTAAGTTAATGAATGTTCTATAGCCACGTCATTAAAGGAAAACCAGGGAACCCTTCCTACAACGACCAACATGATTGCCTACGGGGTAACGATTGAAAACAGAAGCCGAGACTAATGAATGAAGTGCAAGGGGCTCGACTCTGGGATTCAACACAAGGGAAAGCAGCATTCAGTTAACCTCTTGGTTCAATAGTTTAGTAATGTGTGAAAACACAGGCATGGAAGGATGTGCTCAGTGTGGTACGCTCCACACCGAGAAATACAACGGTAAACCTCTCATTCAACTATCGTCATCATTCCCTAGATAGGTCGTGACTGAAAACCTGTGTGGTATGACTGAAAAGGTCTGTGTGGTATTGGAAACTCTTTGAAAGAATTCGGTGGGGAACCCGAATGAGACTTGTATAAACATCCTCATTTGCACTAGGCTGATAGAACTTGAAAACCCTTTCTGAGACCCATGTGGAAGTGCAGTGTGCTCAACTCTCAGAGAAAACACTACCCAGAGTGGACTTCTCAGTAACCGTCTTGTTTCCGTTTGTAGAGAGGTCGGAAAACACAGGACCGGCAGGGGTTACGTAAATGAACGTTCATAGCAATGTGTACCAAAAAAACACCCTGGATCGCATCCCACGACTGCCGTCATGATTGTCTATGGGTAACGATCGAATACGGATGCGGGGACCCATGTAAGAACTGCAAGGGGCTCGACTCTGAGATTCAACACAAGGGAATGCAGCATTCGGTTTACATAATGGTTCAATGGTTTAGTGGTGGGAGGCATGGGAGTATGTGCTCAGAGTGAAACACTCCACACCGAGCAAAACTCTGTGGCGAACCTCTCATTCAACTATCGTTATCATTCCCTAGATAGCTCGTGACTGAAAAGCGATTCGGAGATGAATGAAAGCATTGCCGGGTGCTCCACTCAGGGAAATAACACAGGCGGACAGGCAGCATTCAGTTACCTTATTGTATCACGAGGACAGTAATGTTTGAAAACACAAGCCCCGAAGACTAAGTTCACTGTGACATACGAAACTCCTTGAACGAACACGGTGGGGAAACCCTCACACACACACACACACACACACACACACACACACTGTCAATTTTCACGAGGGTGATAGTGATTGCAAACACATTCTGAGACACATGTGCAAGTGCAATGTGGGCTCAACTCTCAGAATAAACACTACAGAGAGTGAACGTCTCATCTGCCGTCTGGTTTCCCTATTGAGTAAAGTCGGAAATGATCTAAGAGTGCTAAACTGAACTCAGTGGAAGATCAAGGTGCGAACCCCTCATTCAACTACCGTCATCCTTCATGAGATACATCGTGACTGGAATCAGAGGCGGAGACCCAAGAAGCAAGTGATGGTGCTCGATTCCGGGTAACCACAAACTGCGACAGGCAGCATTATTGACGTATTCTTTCACTATGTTAGTAAAGTTTGGGAGCACATGCCTGGCCTTATGGGCTCAGAGAGATACACTCAACTCCCATAAAGTACAATGTGTGGCACCCTCACATTCAGCTGCCGTCATCCTTCCTTAGATACTTCGTGACTGAAATCAGAGGCGGAGACCAATGAAGAAATGCATGTTGCTCCATTCTGGGTTACAACAGTCCTCGGAAGGCAGCATTCAGTTATCGTATGGTTTCACTAAGTAACGTTTGAAAGCACACGCATTGAAGCAGGAGCTCTGACTCATATACTCACCTCTAGGAAAGAACAATGTGGGGGAGCCCTCATCCAACTACCTTCATCTTTCCTTAGGTTCTTAGTGACTGAACAGAGATGCGGAGACCTACGAAGGAGGAGCCTGGTGCAGGAATGTGGGAAGCCACGCTCTGCGGATCGAAAAATTCAGTTCCCACGTTGGTTTCCTTACAAGGGTTGGAAAACACGCATGGAAGAAGAAGGTCTGTGTGATATCGGAAACCCTTTGAACGTTTCGGTGGGGAACCCGAATGAGACTTGTCTAAACCTCCTCATTTTCACTAGGCTGATAGCAATTGAAAAAACTTTCTGAGACCCGTGTGCATGTGCAGTGTACTCAACTCTCAGAGAAAACACTACCCAGGTTGGACCTCTCAGTTACCGTCCGGTTTCCCTGTTGTGTAAGGTCAGGAAACAGAGGACTGGGGCCAGGGAGGGGTAAGTTAATGAATGTTCTATAGCGACCTCTACAAAAAGAACCAGTGGAACGCATCCTACAACTGCCATCATGACTGACTATGGGTTAACGATCGAATACAAATGCGGTGACCAATGAATGAAGTGCAAGGGGATCCACTCTGGGATTCAACACAGGGGAAGGCAGCATTCGGTGTACATATTGGTTCAATGGTTTAGTGATGGGTGGGAACACAGACATGGAAGTATGTGCTCAGTGTGATACACTCCACACCGAGAAAAACACTGTGGCGAACCTCTCATTCAACTATCGTTATCATTCCCTAGATAGGTCGTGACTGAAAACCGATTCGGAGACCAATGAAAGCATTGCTGGGTGCTCCATTCAGGGAAATGACACAGGGGGACATGAAGTATTCAGCTACCGTATCGTATGACTAGCGTAGTAATGTTTGGAAACACCTGCATTGCAGTAGGATCTCAGTGTGATATATACAACTTCGGGAAAGAAACGTCTGTGGTACCTCTCATTTAACTACCGTCATCCCTCAAGAAGATGCGTAGTGACTGAAAAAGACATCTGGAGACCACTGAGACAGAGTTCGTGCTGCTGATATCTTGGGAGCCACACTCTGCGGATCGAAAATTCAGTTCTCATATTGTTATACTTAGTAATGTGGGAAAACACAAGCAGTGAAGAATAAGCTCAGTGTGACATACGAAACTCCTTGACCGAAAACCGTGGGGGAACCCATCACAAACACACATGGGCCACACACACACACACACACACACACACACACCTTCCATTTTCGCGAGGGTGATAGCGATTGCAAACACATTCTGAGACACACTTGCAAGTGCAATGTGGGCTCAACCCTCAGAGTAAACACTACACAGAATGAACATCTCACCTGCCGTCAGGTATCCCTATTTAGTAATGTGGGACTTGATGTCACAGTGATAAACTCCACTCCGTGGAAGAACAAGGTGGGAACCCCTCATTCAGCTACCGTCATCCTTCATTAGGTACATCGTGACTTCAATCAGAGGCGGAGAGCAATGAAGGAAGTGGACGGTGCTCTATTCCGGGTAACAGTACACTGCGGAATGCAGCATTCAGTTATCATAGTCTTTCACTCTGTTAGTGAGGTATGAAAGCACATGCATTGAGCAGGAGCTCTGAGTCATATACTCACCTCCAGGAAAGAACAATGTGGGGGAACCCTCTTCCAACTACCTTCATCTTTCCTTAGGTACCTAGTGACTGAAAAGAGATGCGGAGACCAACGAAGGAGGAGCCTGGTGATAAAATGTGGGATACCACGCTCTGCGGATCGAAAAATTCAGTTCCCATACTGGTTTCCTTACTAGTGTTGGAAAACACGCTTTGAAGAAGCTTTGTGTCACATCGGAAACCCTTTGAACGAATTCGGTGGGGAACCCGAATGAGACTTGTCTAAACCTCTTCCTTTTCACTAGGCTGATAGAAATTGAAAACACTTTCTGAGACCCATGTGCATGTGCAGTGTGCTCAGCTCTCAGAGAAGACACTACCCAGAGTGGACCTC
>JAESUZ010005519.1:0-13333 GCA_017311185.1 Proteles cristata cristata
AGCATTGAGCCCGATGTAGGGCTTGAACTCACAAAACTGTGAGATCATGACATGAGCCAAAATCAAGAGCCAGACGCTTAACCAGCTGAGCCACCCAGGTGCCCCAGGACTATTCTAATTATCAAAAACAAATAAGCACTCCTTGCTTATTTATGCACATGTGAGATAATGCATGGACGGAACATCATACTTAATAAATGTAGGCCATTCCTCATTATAATTTTTATTACAAACGTTTGCTCTCTTGTCTGTTATTTACCTTTCTTTCCTGTGTTCCTTCCTTCCCCTTATAATTCCCCTTTAATCGTTTACTTTTTCTGCTGTAGACCTTGCATTAGACTTCTACAAGCAGTGCTTTCATTGTCTACCCTTCCACGATTATATCTTGCACTAGACTAGTGTGCATCTAAATGACCCCCCAAAATATGCCAGATTATTTCAAAGTGTAGTGATTCTATTTACTGAAAGTGGCATCCTAAAACTCTGAAATCGTGCATCATGGTACATAGGAAAATGTTCAAGGTGGGAGTCTGGTAGCTTGGATTCTAATTCCCAATCTGCTATTAATGGTGTGTGTACTTGGGCAAGTCACTTTATCAGTTCCAGTTGGTTTCATCAACAGCAATATATATTTGAGAGATTGGAAGGATTTCAGATTCATTAGAATAGTATCTAAAAGTTATACTAAAATATGCTAATATATAATACATAATATTTATATATATTTAGATACTGAAATATACTATTCTTAAGAATAGTATCTAAAACACAAATCCTACACTTTATATACAAGCTAGACATGGAAAAGCAAATAATATTTTACTGTTCTTTGATTCAACAGAATTGAAAGCCAACTGGGTTCTGATTTGAGCTCTACTATTAATTATCTATGCATTCTTAAAAATCGAGACCTTTTTGGGTCACAATTTTATCACATGAGTATTATAGGAATTGGAAGGTAAAAGCGTAACTAAGTCAAAGGAATCACCAGGAGGAAACCTCAGAAGACAAGTGACAAACTCAATCTGCTCATTGCCCAAAACTTTGACATACTGATACAATGAAGTTCTCAAGAGCCTGATGGCAACTGAACAATTTGGCATCATTATTTTATACCTAGAATTGTTCATGGAACCAGTTGCTTATATGAGCCCGAGCATAATCAGGAAGCAATCTTTGTAGGGACACACTACTAAGGGAGTGAAAATCTAATCAGAAGCCTGTTTGAGAATATGTCATTATTTGGATGATCTGAATATTGAGTGGCTTTGAAGTAAGACAGCCTAATGTGCTCGGTCTACAAAAGGCAAATGTTTCCTGTTAAGACCTTCCAGTAAGTCTTGCTCTGTCCTAGGAGGCAATGTTTCTCTAAGGTGACTTTTCATTTTTATACTCTGGTCCATTACATGTTATTTTGTTTTCTTAGCAGATGTCTCAGAGGGCAAACTCATTTCAAATTCTTAGAAAGCATCACACTGTTTTTACCCTTTATTACAGAGATATTAAAACCTGTCTTCATAGAATTGCTGTAGTTTTCAAATGGCATAATATTTTCACAGCATTGAATCTTGTTTAAGACTGCTATTATAATACTGTTTTATTTAGTACTGAAGGAGAAACAAACAGAATAGAAGACAGCATCACTTTCCTGAAAGAGCTTAAATTTTTGAAAATAATAGATTTGTATACATTAGTTAACAATGACAATAATAATAATTGCTGATAGTATATTGAGTTCTCAGCATGTTCCAGACACTATACTAAGTATTTAACATTTCATCTTACAACAACCATACAAGAAAGGTACTTCTATTATTCCTCTTTTATGGATGAGGAAAAGTAAACCTAAATGGATTAAGCCTTTCCCAGGGCACATAGCCAGTAAGGTATTGAACCTCTATAGTCTGATTCTGGAAAAGAGAATCAAGGCATGTGTGTGCTTGGGGGATCCAAGAAAACTTCTGTTTAAGATAGAATATTGGTATTAAATTACTGGTCTATTATCTATTGGAAACAAGAAAGTGACATCCCTAGATTTTGCCCTGCAAAGTTGTGCAGTATAATTGGTATTTGTGTTTTTTAACATGAGATGGTAAAGCCATTTCCAACTCAAAGATGTTTTTAAAAATAAGGAACTTCACAACTTTAGTTGCAGGCCCAGATTCTACTTAGAGTGCTCTGTCACAATCATGCTATTTTTATCTCTCAAACTTAAAAACTTTCAATCACTGATTACAACTAACAAAAGACTGGCTGATGGCTTCAGACAGGTGCCCAACATGTGTCCTAAAGTTTATACTTAATGAATTTGGAAACTGTCCTCTCTGCCTTCACAAGACTAAAATATGCTTTGAGCTGTGATCATCATATTTCTGACAACTATATAATAATTTAATAATTGAAATTACTTTCTTCTGATCAAATCTTCAGAGGGGCAGTTACCAAGAGGGCTTCCCCCCCACCATAGCTGAATGATATGATGGAGATGTATTGATTCCTTCTTCCTTGGGCCACCTTAGGACAATAATCATAAACTTTGTAACCAAGGAGGTAGAAATTGTGACAAATTTATTTCTGTCACAGCCTTTGTTCAACTGTAAATTCTTTCAGGGAAGAGTCATATCAATTATATTTCTCTGCTTCCTATAACATCTAATGCATTTGATACATAGTAAGGTTTCAATAAATATATATCACATATATGAGTGGAGATAACAGTAGTGGAGCTTTCATAATTGCTTTACCTGTCTGTCTCCCCACTTGCAAAGAGACAAATTCTGAGTCATTGTTCATTTATTGTATATTTGATGTATATAAAAATGGATTGAATTACAATCAAGATAGCCCTAGAAAGTCCACACTTTGAATACTCCCTCTCTGATCGAACCCAGAGCAATGAGAGAATACAAGAAGAGGAAAATTCGACTACATAGTTGATCTCAAAAATAAGATAAATCTTTCTGTGGGTCATAAATGAAATAGAAATTCAAATTGGTGTCAGACTGAAGCTTCAGGACTTCTGGGCTTGGGGTTCAAAAGCAGAGACAGTTTTTTGGCTCCTGTGAATACTGTAGAGCAAGTGCCTTTGCGTAAATTAGGATGGAAATAAGTCCCCTGCATGAAACTGGGGGCCCTGTTGGGGTTTTCCTGCATGTTAATACAAGTTGGAAAATAGTCCCATGGATTGATACTTCGGACTATGATTTACTAAATGTTGAGTATTTAAGTATGAAAAAGACTCACATATAACTTTATGACTCCCTCTGTGATCTGCCCAATATCATTATAGGGCAGGAGCCCTGTACTACCAATATATGATCTGACTCTAGATTGGAGTCCATAAAAGCCGATTAAAGCAATTGAAAAATCTGTTAATAAATAGAGGTGAGGATAGAGGAGGTAGGGGTGTGAGATGCACACATGCTTGCATGTGAGTTTATGTATGTGTGAGAGAGAGAAAGAGAATGAACCATGGAAGAGAGACACTAATCCAAAATTTTTCAATTCATGAAGATGATCAAGTGAGGCCTCTCCACACACCAACAAAAATATCAATTCACTACAGAATAAATAAAACTAATAGAAAAATCTGAATCTTTCAAAACTATACTAAGGATGTTCAAAGAAAATAATGAAAGAATGATATCTTTTAATTAAAAACTTGTTAATTTTCATCCTTAATTTTTTTAAATAACTCAAGATTCATAAATATACCTCTAAGTGCCTTTTCTCTGAAACTCACAAATGTTAATAGACATTACTTTCTTTTTAAATGTTTTTCTTTTTTTTTTTTTTTTTGAGAGAGAGAGAGAGCGTGAGCAGGGGAGGGTCAGAGAGAGAGGGAGACACAGAATCAGAAGCAGGCTCCAGGTTCTGAGCTTGCTGTCAGCACAGAGCCTGATGCGGGGCTCAAATCCACAAACCTTGAGATCATGACCTGAGCTGAAGTGGGGTGCTTAACTGACTGAGCCACCCAGGCGCCCTGATAGGCATTACTTTCAATGTTATTTGATTCTTAGTATTATGTCCTTTCCAAGTGTTTTATTCTAACACTTGGGTTATTATTTATAGGTGTACAGTTTTGAGTTTCCAAACATATGGAGTTTTTAACAATCTTTTTATGGTTAGTAACTACTGCCATTGTATTTTTTTTCAGGGCAGGTGGTTTTCATATTGATTTTGGAAATTAGTTGGGAATTCCTTTGTAACCTAATGAATTATTGATCTTTATAAATGTTCCCTGTGTACTCAAAAAACATGCATATCCTGCCTTTGTTAGGTGAATAATTCTATAAATACCCATTAACTCAAGTCTAATTTTATTGTTCAAATATTCCAAATCCTTATTAATATTTTGGCTCCTTGATCTATCAGTTTTAAGGTAAAATGTATTAAAATATCCTGCTCCGATGGTGGGTTTGTCAATTTCTCCTGAAAGTTCTGCTTTTTTTTTTTTTTTGGTAATGAGATAAAATTTCTTAACATAAAATTAATCATTTTAAAGTATGCAATTCAGTAGTATTCAATACATTTCAGTGTTATACAACTAACAATTTAGTTCCAAAACACACTTTCATCACCCAAAGGAAACCTGTTAAGCAGTCACTCTCCTTCCCCAAGCCATTAGCAAGCACTAGTCTGCTTTCTGAATCTATGGATTTACATATTTTAGATGTTTCAGATAAATGGACTTATACAATATGTGGTCTTTTGTGTCTGGTCTTCTTTCGCTTAGTATAAAGTTTTAGAGGCTCATCCAAATTGTAACATGTATCAGTACTTCAGTTCTTTTTGTTTTGTTTTGCTCTTTGCATCTATACTTTTGTTTTAATGAGAGATGGAGAGATTTTTAGTGGAAGGAGCATTAAACCCAGTTTAGTCCCAATGACTTAAGCATACAGCTATTCACATAACCTCCTACAGATAACTTTTACAAACAAACCCTTGTATCTTAATGAAATATGTTATTGGAAGGACGCATTAATACACAGTGTACTTTATTTTGGGAAGAGGGGGCTCTAAGTACTTTTTATGTCTTTTCTTGTTTTAAGTTTTTATTTAAATTCCAGTTAGTGAACATACAGTATAATATTAGTTTCAGATGTACAATTTAATGATTCAACACTTACCTACAACACCCAGTGCTCATCACAGCAAGTGCCCTCCTTAATCCCTATCACCTATTTTCCGCATCTCCCCACCCACCTCCCCACCAGTAACCGTCAGTTAGTTAACAGTCTGTTTCTTGATTTAACCCCTTCTCTTTTTCTGTCCCTTTGCTCATTTCTTTTGTTTCCTAAATTCCACACATGAGTGAAATCATATGGTATTTGGCTTTCTCTGACTTAATTAACTCTCTAGCTCCATCCATGTCATTGCAAATGGCAAGATTTCATTCTTTTTATGGCTGAGTAGCATGCCATTATATACACACACCACATCTTTATACCATTTTTATGACTGAATAATTGTCCTTTTCATGCATATACCCCATTTAGTTTACCCATTTATCGAATAATGAACATTTGGGTTATTTACACATTTTGAATATTGTGCATGATGGTGCTATGTACATTCATGTATAAGTTTTTGTTTGAATATCTGTTTACAGGTCTTTTGTGTACATATCTGGGAATGGAATTCCTGGGCCAGATCATTGCTCTATGTTTAACTGCTACAGGAAGTGTCACACTGATTTCCACAGTGGCTAAGAACCATTTCACATGCCCACCAACAATGTATGAAAGCTCCAATTTCTTCACATCTTCACCAACACTTCTTATTTTCCATTTAGTTGTGGCCATTCTAAGAGTGTGTGAAATAGGATCTCATTTTAATTTTTTTGTTTCATTTTAGTTTTTATTTGCATTTTTCTAATGTCTAATGATGTTAGGCATTCTTTCCATGTGCATATTGGGCATTTGTATATCTTCTATAGAAAAATGTCTGTCCGAGTCCTTTGACCATTTTGAAAGTGGGGTTGTTTTACTTTTTGTTGTTGAACTTCAGGAATTCCTTCTATATTCTGGATTCTAGATTATTTTCTGATGTATGATTTGCAAATACTTTCTCCAGTTGTGTATGTTGTCTTTTTACCTTCTTTATAATGCCTTTTGATGAACAGAAGTTCTACATTTTGATGGTTTATCATTCTTTCTTTTTTTTTTTTTACTTTTGTTGCTTGTGTTCTTCGTGCTGTATCTAAAATCCATTGCCAAATCTAAGATGTAATGTCATAAAGATATATAAGATTGATTGTTCCTTTTAATATAAATAGCATCTCTTCTATGAATGCTTATTTCCTTGCGTTCTACTTTTATGGATGGGTACACTGCTTCATAAGCTTATTTCAGTTAGTAATCCACAGCTATACTTTTCATCCATGAATTAATAGTCACCTTTTAGGAGTGGTTTTGTTTCAGTTGTCATTTTAGGTGCTATAGAGTTGAATGTCTGAAAATCTCTTTATTTTGCCTTCATGCTTGCATATTAGTTTTGCTGAGTATAGAATTCTTCATTGAAAGTTATTTTTGCTCTCTCCCAGCCATGTGTCACTGTGATGACAGGTCTATAGTCCGTCTTTAGTAAGTAATTACAGTCGTTCTAAGTAATCAATATTTTCCTCCTGTTAGCTTTTTTAAACTTTGCTTGATGGTCTTCAGTTTTAAAGCAATACATTTAGGTACTTCATCTTTATTTACGATGCTTAATACTTGAAGGACACCATTGAGAATTCATATCTTTCTTCAATTCTGGGAAAATTTTTACTGTTCTGTTTTCAAATACTACTTTCCACTTTATTTTTTCTGAACTTCTCTTACACACATTTTGAAATCTATCATTCAACTGAATATGTCTTTTAACTATATTTCTTGTATTTTTTCCTCTTGCATTATGAATTAATACCTCAGTGTTCTCTTCCAAGTCACTGGATCCCATACATAAATCTAATCTAAAACTAATTAGATTTGTTTTGCTTCAATGATTGTACTCTTTATTATCAATATTTCTATTTTTCATTACTACCTATTCTGGTTTCATTTCTAACTTTTGATCTTCAATTCCTTTTTCTTTTTCAGCTGACATGGCTGTATTTACCTCTTTGAGCATGCAACCAATATAATCTATTCTTTTATTCCTTATATTTAATAAAATTGAGTTTATCAGGGTATCCCATGTGATTGTGATTTCTGTTTACATTTTGAGTGAGTGGCTATTTGTTTTTCCCTTTATATATCCCTGTCTTTCTTGCCTCCATGTCTCCACCAGGCCCTAAATGCAGAGCCACTCTTAGAATCATTTTTAGAAACTCCTAGTCTTGTGGTGATATTGAAAATGTTTCAAATTTCATAAACATAGCAGTGGAGAGCTTAGTTCACTTCCTGGGTCTCTATCTACTCCCTAGAGCCACAGCTTCTTTTTTTTTTAAATAGTTTATTGTCAAGTTGGTTTCCATATAACACCCAGTGCTCATCCCAACAAGTGCCCTCCTCCATGCCCATCACCCCCCTCTCCCCCACTCCCATCAGCCCTCAGTTTGTTCTTGGCATTCAGGAGTCTCTCATGGCTTGCCTCCCTCCCCCCCCACACACTATTTTCCCCCTTCTTCTCCCCTATCGCCCTCCATTAGCTTCCTCCTAATCCACCTATATATGCAAACATATGATATTTGTCCTTCTCTGCCTGACTTATTTCACTCAGCATAACACCCTCAAGTTCCATCCATGTTGCTACACATGGCTAGACTTCATTCTTCCTCATTGCCATGTAGTATTCCATCGTATAGATAAACCACATCTTGATCCATTTGTCAGTTGATGGACACTTAGGCTCTTTCCATGTTTTGTAGAGCCACAGCTTCTTATAAAGCAATACCCCCAAGTTGAATGTCAACAATAGGCTTCTCAGCATCTTTTTTTCGGTGAGAGAGACTTCACTTGAGCTATTGGGTACAGGCAGTATGACTGTCTATGGTACCCATTTGTCATTTGTAGGACTTATTTTTCATTATCTTGAAAGAGCTCAGCTTCATAAGTCTGTGTGAATTTAGCTTCATTCTCTACATTTTGTCTCTATTCTGTTTTACTGTCGAGCTGAGTCATGTTTTTTAAATTTCAGTCTTGCATTTTATCTTTGCCATTTGATGAAGAAAAGCTATATCACAGGATAAACTTGTGGAAACTTTTATACCAGATGTTCTTTCTTTATTTGTGCTCCAACTTATTTCCAGCTGATTTTAATCCTCATTATTTCACTGAGAATGCCCTTATCAAGGTAACTGAAAGCTTTTATGCTGCTCAAAGCAAATATATTGTTCTGTCTTCATCTTACTCAACCTCTGCAGAATTCAACAGATTTTTTCCATTCCTTCCTTCCTAGAATACTTACCACATACACACCTGATTTTCTACTATGTCACTCTCTACTCCTTTATCTCTGTTTTTGTCTCCTCCTTCTCTGATAGGCCTGTCTCATGTTGGAATTCCTTAAGAAAATTCTGAGTTTTCTTCTCTTCTCCATCTACATACAATCTTTAGTGTTCAATAATTTCCACAGTATCAATTAATGATTATATGGAGATCAGTTCATAAATGTATACCTCTAGCCTAGACATTTCTCCTAGGTTCAAGGCACTTATATCAAATATGTTATTTTAATATATCTTATGTGTCCACAGATATTTCAAGCAGGAGATATTAACACTTAACTTTCTATTTTCCCTCAGACTTATTCATTTCCTAATCTTACTCATTTCAGAAAACAACAACGCCAATTACTTGCTCAGATCAGAAAGTCATGTTCCTCTCCTTTCCTCGCAGTCCATACACATACATGTACATACTTCTAACCCATCAAAAAATCCTGGTGATATCACCTCCCAAATACCTCTGAATTAATGTACTTTACTCCATATACACTGTCACACTTTATCACGGGCTCATCTCTCATCTGGCTTGCCATGATAGCCTTCAAATTGGTCTATGGTTTCTACTCTTCTTTTCCCACTAGCCCTTAACAATTCATTCCACACACAAAGTAGCTAGAGTGATCTTTTTAATATATAACAGTGTAAACATTCAATGGTTTTAAAATTCACTGAGAATAAAATTGAAACTTCTTCCTGGGACATACAAACACTGAATGACTTAGCCCTTAAGCAACATACCAGTTATACTTCACAGGACTCACTCCTTCATTCATTTTGTCCTAAATACAATGACCTTCTCTTAGTTCCTAAGAGAAAACTACTTCAGGGCTTTAGTTTGCTCAGTGCTTGCTCTACAATCTTCCTTTGAAGTTCTTTTTTCTTTCATTCTTCATTCCTTTTATTATTTTTTCTTTTTTTATTTAAGTATAATTGATACACCTTGTTACATTAGTTTCAGGTGTACAACATAGTAATTTGACAACTGTATACATTATGCCATGCTCACCACAAGTGTAGCTACCATCTGTTGCCCTACAACACCATTACAATATCTGTGACTATATTCCCTATACTGTATATTTCTTCTCCATGACTTATTCACTCCATTATTGGAAGACTGTATCTCCCATTCCCCTTCATTCATTTCACCCACCCCCAACTCCCCCACTTTTCTGGTAGCCACCAATTTGTTCTCTCTATTTATAGATCTGTTTCTGGTTTTTTTTGTTGTTGTTATTTTCATTTGTTTTGTTTCATTGTTTAGTTTTTTAGATTCTATATATGGTGAAACCGTATGGTATTCGTTTTTTTCAGTCTGACTTATTTAACTTAGCATAATACATCTAGGGCCATCCATGTTGTTGCATATGGCAAGATCTTATCCTTTTTTATGTCTGAGTAATATTCCATTATATATATATATGCGACATCTTCTTTATCCATTTGTTTATTGATGGACACTTTTGTTGCTTCCATATTTTGGCTATTGTAAATAATACTGCAATAAACATGGTGATGCACATATTTTGAATTCGTGTTTTTACTTTCATTGGGTAAATATTCAGCAGTGGAATTACTAGACCCTATATTTCTATTTTAATTTTTTGAAGAACCTCATGCTATTTTCTACAGTGGTTGCACCAATTTACATTGCCACCAACAGTGTTAAAAGGGTACCCTTTTTTCCATATCCTTGCTAACTTTTGTTATTTCTTTTTGATTTTAGTCATCCTGACAGATATAAGGCAATATATATCTTCCTTCAGAGTTTCTTAACAAGTTACTTGCAGGACCACTTCTTGTCATTCAGGTCTCAATTTATATGCCACCTTTACATAGAGCCCTTTCATGATCATTTTGAATGATGCCCCCACATTCTCTCTGTCCTAAAGGTTCTTTGTTTCCTTCCCAGCACTTATTAAAGGCTGTTACTATTGAGTTTGCATATTATATATTATAAAATATTACAAGCTTGTTCTTAGTTATTACTGGGTTCATATTGATCAGTAAAATATCTAACACTTCTGGGGCGCCTGGGTGGCTTAGTTGGTTAAGCGTCCGACTTTCGCTTAGGTCATGATCTCGCGGTTCGTGGGTTCGAGCCCTGTGTCGGGCTCTGTGCTGACTGCCAGCTCAGAGCCTGGAGCCTGTTTCGGAGTCTGTGACTCCTCTCTCTCTGACCCTCCCCTGCTCACACTCTCTCTCTCTCTCTCTCTCTCCCCCCTAGAAATAAATTAAAAAAAACATTTAAAAAAAAATCTAACACTTCTTCTACTTCAAAAACAAAATGGTTTGTGACCTCCCACATATCATTCAGATAGATGCAAACAGAGAAGCCAGTGGGTAAGCACTATGACTCTCCAAGCCCATGCTCAGATTCTCAGAGGAAAGGAATTTCCACTTTCCTGGGAAATATTTCCTGGGAGATTTCCCATAAAAGGGGGAGTACCTCCTTATACACAGACAAAAGAAGACAACCCCCTTACATTCCTTTTTTCAAGGACTATATTCAACAGAGAAGACTATTCTCATTAAAAATGTTCAAACCATTGAACATTAGTGCCTGCATTCACAGACGCAGCAGCATGCATGGATTCAACAGTATCTGCTAATTTTTTGGTTGGAAAATGTCATTTGGAATCAAGTCTATGCTGATATAAGTGCTATTATCACACACACACACACACACACACACACACACACACACACACACACTTGACATCTCTAAAAACTAATCTCACATTCCTTTTCTCACTCTAATAGGTCCTAACAAAAACTTAATAGTATTTAACTTAATCAATGGCTTGCTAACATTTTGACTATTATGATTAAAGTACCTGGCACAAAGGGCTTTAAGGTCAGTCAGTATCAGTCTATAAGCTGTGCAAGAAATATAAAACAAAGATCTACATATGGACACTTTGCGTTTAATAGTCTTTTGAATAACATTTCAATGGCAATTGAATGCTGCAGCTGTTTGTAATCAACATAGCACTGAGATCTCTTGAGAATGTTTGATATGTAACTGCTGCTGAATTTTGTTTTCAAGCTGATCTAAATCAGGTTGGGTTCTTTTAAAACTAGTATATTCTATAAGGGCAAAATATGAATAATAAGATGTATTCAAACTGCCTGTGATTTGGAAGCAATGTTATTCATGAATTCTTTTCTCTCACTTTTTTGCTAGAAACAAACTACTTAAGACAAATTTCCATGCAGCTAAAAATAATGCTACTAATATGCAATCTGTAGTATGCTCAGTTTCCCAACTGAAGAGATGAACTTAACTAAGTCACATATATTCTCTCAAATAGTCCATCCTGTGACCAAAAATTAGCATTTGCCATACACATTATGGGGAAAGGACTAGGAAATTAAAAATCTATACATGGAAGTTGTGACTGATATTGAATGTGACCAAGCCTCCCTAATTCACTGAAGGAAAGAAACTAGGACTCACTCAGTAGACATTTCCAAACCATCTGTGATCAGAAGAATATTTACATTTCCTGAAAATGTCATATATATGGGTCATCTGTGTGGCTTAATGGCACTTGGAATCTCACTGGTTTTATGACTCTTCTCACTAAAAACAGAGCTTATAAACCCTTTATTCTGCCTGGTGGTGATCCCTAGTAGAAATTTCAAGACTTATACTTCAGTTTAACTCTTTACTTTTTGTTGGGCACTCAAGACCTTAGTTTTGATGCCTGGTAACTCTTGGCTTTCTAGGACATGACAATCCATCTCTCAAACCCTTCTCTCACAGTCCCTTATGTTTCAGATTTTTCCCATTTTCTATAAAAGTGTTCCTTTTCTATCCTACATTTACTATTACCTAGAGCTCTTCTGAGAAAAATTTGTTGTTCATTAACATTCTGTACCTTAAGCTGAAAGAATGAATAAAGGCAACAATTTTAGATCCCTGCAGATTATTCAAAGAGGTGTAATTGGATCTTTAGGTGATATGGATTCTATTCATAGGACAGATGTTTATAGAGCCTTTACTACTTACATGTAACTATACATATGAAAATGAAAGATTTTAAAAAATGAAGGGTTTAGTTTCTTATGTCATTTATCAAATTCTCTCATATTAAACCAAAGCAGAAAAAAAGAGAGATGTACTATAGATGTTTAATGGTAAAATATGATTTTCAAACAGTGTAATCAGAGTAGTATTAATGTGACATTTGACCCAGATTTTGAAAAATGGATAGGATTTCAATGTTCGGAGATTAGAGGTGGAGGATATCCAAGGTGGAACAAAAGATAAAGGATGGAAGTGATATGAAGATGGAAAAGCACAGGCCTTTAGGAAGTGGCAAATAGCTCAATTTGACTAGAGCTTAATGTGGTTGCATGAGAGATAATCAGGAAAATGGATCTGAAATATCAGGATAAGGAGTTTGGATATTATTTATTGAATATTCTTGAGGGAAAGGCTTAGTATAGGGTCAATGTGATGCTAACTATGCTGATTATATCACCTTTGTTAATCAATGGAACAATCTGTTCATAAATATTGTTATCATCGTTTACAATATAAAGACATGAAAGCTGAGAGAAATAAAGTGATGTCTAGAGTATCACACAGCAGTGACAGGCAAATATTGAGCTGAAACTAGGCCTGTTTTCCTCCAATGTTGGAGCTTTTTTAAAAATATTTTTGACTGTAGTTGATATACAATGTGACAGTAGTTTCAGGTGTACAACATAATTATTTGAAAAATCTATACATTATGCCATGCTCACCACAAGTGTGGCTACCATCTGTCCCCACACAATGCTATTACAATATCATTTACTATATACCCTATGCTGTACTTGTTATTCCATTGACTTATTCATTCCATAACTGGAAGCCTGTATCCCCCACTTCCCTTTACCCATTTTGCCCATTCC
>JAESUZ010005520.1:600000-965139 GCA_017311185.1 Proteles cristata cristata
GGGCAAAAGTTCTGATTTATTCAGAGGTGCAATTGCCCAACCCCAGCCTGGACTTCCATATGGTAGCGTTGCACTGTTGATAGTATGAAAAGACCATCGCAGTAAAGTGCTCTAAGACTGTCTATTAAATTTATCAGTATCAGCCACTCTTAGTGTATGATGCTAGCCACACTTGGTCAATGTTAATTCTTCAACAAATACCGTTTTTGTTTATGTGTTTGTTTTGCACTAAGTTTCCTTTAATTGATCAAGTAATAGAAACTCTTCTTTGCACACAACTTCAGCTTGTCTCCTATGGAAACCTGCTTGTAGAACAAACATAGAATTAAAACTGTCCCTGATCTTCAGAGAGATGTTTAGAAGAAAATAAGGAAGTTGAATCTCACTTGGGACAATTTCAGTCATGGGCTTCCTTAAATTAAGCAAGCTCTGGTTAACTTGCAGGGTTCTGAAAGGTCATACTTAGAGAGAATTGAGTTTTGAAAAATGCGGTCAATGATAAGAAGATAATGTGATTCCAACTTGTCAGGATAAAGAGAAGTCTGTCTTTTAAAACTGTGCTTTGGAGAGAACCAGTTTTTGTCTTGAGGTTATATACAAGAAACTTCAAGAGAGATTGATGTGATAACAAAACCAAAATTAAATATTGCTTGATAATTGCTGGAGTCAGTATTATGTGATAATGGTAAAGAAACTTATCAGCAAGAAATCTTAAGACTCTACTTGACATCCACAATTGGATGCCAATGAGACATCTTATAGGACATGCACCCTTGTTAAATGAAGAAAAAAAAGAATGTATGGTGGTTTCTCTTTTGTAGGTGACAAAAGAGAAAAGAAAAATGAAATAAGGATATATATATTCTCTCACATATGTGTATGTGCTCATTTTTCAAAAAGAAACAAGAAAAATTAACCAGTAATTATAATGGTAAATTCCAAGGGTTCCTGAGAATGAAGTAGAGAGACTGGGATAGGAGTGAGATTTCACTGTTGGTTTTCATTTCAGTACCATGGAAATCTCACACGTGATCAAAACATAAAATTGAATTAAAAATGGTGAAGTGAGAGCAAACCCTAAAATTAAATAAAACAACAACAGAATAAACTTAACTACATATTAAATTTATAACAAAATCACACAGAAAAAACATTAATCTATAAATTTTTTTAAATATTTTTATTTATTTCTAGGAGAGAGAGAGAGAGACAGCATGAGCAGGGCAGGGTCAGAGAGAGAGGGAGTCACAGACTGAAACAGGCTCCAGGCTCTGAGCTGGCAGTCAGCACAGAACCCGACGTGGGGCTTGAACCCACGAACCACGAGATCATGACCTAAGCGAAAGTCGGATGCCCAACCGACTAAGCCACCCAGGCGCCCTAACATTACTCTATAAATTTTAAAAAATGTAGGTTTATTTATTTATTTTGAGAAGGAGAGCACACAAACAAGGGAAGGAGGGAAAGAGAGAAGATCCCAAGCAGGCTCCATACTGTCAGCATGGAGCCAGATGTGGGGCTTGATCCCATGAACTGCAAGACCATGGCCAGAGCTGAGATCAAGTGTTGGAGGCTCAACTGACTGAGCCACCCAGTGGCCTCAATCTAAATAATTTTGAACACAGGACTTTGGTTGTGTATTTTGTGTGGGAAGTATTTTAAAGACAAGAATAATTGCAAACATTAATCCTAAATTTTACTTATTAAGTTTGTTATGGCAGTGGTGTTAGGATAGTTGTGAAATTATTTCTGTGTGCACTGAGCAAATAAGTAAATATATTGATGTTTTGGGAAGTAGGGTTCTTACCATAGTAAAAAAGAGAGAGAGAGAGAGATGGCTTTAAGGAAGGTGAGGAGAATGCTGCTGGACTTGGATTCAAGATATCGGTATGATACAATCATTTAAAAAGTTAGAGATCAAATGATACCACAGTATATATGAACAAATGCAGCACCTATATTTTGTTTTCTAAATATTATTGCCTTCTAAAGATCTAGAGCTCCTTGAAGAAATGATTGCTTATAAGTTCGGGACTAGAAAAATGCCAGAGGAACATCCAGTTGCACTAGAAAGCAAAAAGACAATCAAATACTGATGGGTACTTGACAAGAAGACAAGGGGGACTTTTCCTTTCATCAGTGACAGAGTAACAGACACCTAATTTACCTTCCTATCTTAAATAACTAGAAAACTGTGGTATACATATGTCCTGAGATATATTCCTGAGAAAAGGAAACAAGAGTTAGACCTGCAATTGTTCTGGCCTAATGCTTGAAAGAAATTTCTAGGCTGCAGCATAGGAAGGGGGAGCCCAGTAGAGTTTGGAGGTTTCATTAAATTGAGGAGAAAAAAAAATAGAATTCAAGGAGGCCAAGGCAGCTAAAATTTTCATGGCAGAATACTGGAGGGGAGGCAGCTGAGCTCCAAAGATTTGGAAAAGGTCACCTCAGGGCTGCAGCAGAGTACCCTTGTGTACGTGGCTTGGAAGAAAATACTCTAGGCCAACAGGAAGAAGTAAGCTGAAGAATTCTTAAAGCTTGAAAGGGGATGAGAATAATTTGTGTTTCCACCAGACAGGGGAGATGGACCTCATAACACATGGGACATTGGATAGAATTCTCAGAAAGATATAATCTTTGGAGTGGGGATAAATTCACCCTAGATGAAAAATTGCTCTTGATTTACCCCCCAAAAAACATATTCCAAATAAGGTGATGAATAAAATTGATTCCAAGTGCATGCCAGCTAGAACATGTTCCAACAATAGGTGTAGGAATACAACAAAATACAGCACTGACAACCTAAAAATCTCAAAGTCCAGCATCAAATAAGTAATGACTCACCATACAAAGAAATAGGACACTACAATCCATGTCTATGAAAACAGTCAATCAATAAAAATTTACTTCCAAGTGACAGAAGTGTTCAAATTGGCAAAGACATTAAAATTGCTACTGTAAATATGCTTGATATTCATCAGAAGGTAAAGGAACACACGAACACAATAAGCACAAAGAATCCAGTGTACAAATGGGCAGAAGGCATGAACATATGCTTTTCAAAGATGACATCCAAATGACTGACATGCTCCATACCACTCATCATCAGGGAAATACAAATCAGAACCACGATGAGATACCACCTCATACCTGTCAGAAGGGCTAAAATTAACAACTCAGGGAACAACAGATGTCAGTGGGGATGTGGAGAAAGGAGAATACGTTTGCACTGCTGGCGGGAATGCAAACGGGTGCAGCAACTCTGGAAAACAGTATGGAGGTTCCTCAAAAAATTAAAAATAGAACTTCCCTACAATGTAGTAATTTTATTTATCCAAAGGATATAAAAATGCTGATTCAAAGGGGCACATAGGGAAATGGAAAGAGCCCAAATATCCATTGACTGATGAATAAATAAATATATACAATGGAATATTATGGTGATCAAAAAGAATGAAAGCTGACCATTACAACAATGTGGATGGAACTAGAGTGTTTAATGGAAGTGAAATAAGTCAGGCAGAGAAAGGTAAATATCATATGATTTCACTCATATGTGAAATTTAAGAAATACAACAGATGACATAGGGGAGGGGAAGGAAACAGATGATAAAAATAGAGAGGGTGGCAAACCATAAGAGACTCTTAAATATAGAGAATAAACTGAGGGTTGCTGGAGGGGAGTTGGGCAGGAGACAGGCTAAATGGTGATGGGCATTAAGGAGAGCACTTGTGATGAGAACTGAGTGTTATATGTAAGTGATGACGTGCTAAATTCTACTCCTGAACCATTACTACACTATATGTTAACTAACTTGGATTTAAATTAAAAAAGAGAAATTCCAGAGATGAAAAATACAATACCTGGAATGAAAAATATACTAGACGGTATTTTTTAAAATTTATTTTTGAGAGACAGAGAGAGACAGAGCATGAATGGGGGAGGGACAGAAAGAGAGGGAGACACAGAATCCAAAGCAGGCTCCAGGCTCTGAGCTGTCAGCACAGAGCTTGATGTGGGGCTTGAATCCATGAACTATGAGATCATGACCTGATCCAACATCAGATGCTTAACCGACTGAGCCACCCAGGTGCCCCACTAGATAGTATTAATAGCGGATTAACTGAAGAAAAAAAATGTCAATTAACTTGAAGACATAAAAATAGGAGCTAATAAATAAATCACAGAGGGGGAAAAAGAGCTAAAAAAGAAGAAAGAGAAAGGGGGAGGAGGAGGAAGAAGAAAGAAGAGGAAGAAGAAGAAAAACAAACAACAACAAAACAAATACAACAAGAGCAGCAAAACTCCCTGAGCTATTTAACTATAGCAATCAGTATAATATACATGAGTAGGAAGAAAAAATATTCGAAAAATGAATGGTTAAAATGTCCCAAAATTATATTTATATATATTAACTTAATATTATGTATATTAAATTATAATTATATATAATTGTATGCATTCTACATTATAAGAATATATTTATAATATATAACTAAATCTACAAATGCAAGAAGCTCCATGAACCCTGAACAGGATGAACCTAAAAGAAACCCACACTGAAACTTATCATAATCCCTTTGTTGAAATTACTGCTAAAAAAAGTTAAAGCAACTAAAAATAAAAAGAAACATTTTTAACAGAGAAACAAGCATAAAAATGACTGTGGATTCCTTGTCAGAAACTGTGCAAATTAGAAACACACACACACACACACACACACACACACACACACACACAGGAATGACATCTTTAAAGTTCTGAAAGAAAAAATCTAAAATCCTGTAACCAGCAAATATGTCTTTCACAAATGAAGCAACATAAAGATATTTTTGACCATGAAAATCCAAGCAGACCTGTACTAGAAAAATATTAAAGAAAGTTGTTTAAGTTGATGCAAAATACCAAATAGATGCCTAGATCCACAAAGGGAGTGAAAAGGGCTAGAAAATGATGTATATGTAGGTAAATAAAAGAAAACCTTTCTCTTATTTTTTAAGTTTATTTATTTATTCTGGGGGCGGGGGGAGGCAGTGCAGAGAGAGACAGAGAGAGTGATAATTCCAAGCAGGCTCCACACTGTCATTGTGGAGCCCGATGCAGGTCTTGAACTCATGAACCAGTGAGATCATGACCTGAGCCAAAATCGAGAGTTGGACGCTGAACTGACTGAGCCACCCAGGCACCTCAAGTTTTCTCATTTTTAATTGCCTTAAACATAAATGGCTACTTAAAGCAAAAATAACAATGGCTGCATTAATAATACTTACAGAGGTAATTTGTATGATGACAACTGCATAGATGACTGTAGGGGAGATATGGAAACACACTGCTGTAAAGTTCTTTTTTTTTTTTTTAAGTGTTTATTCATGTTTGAGAGAGAGAGAGAGAGACAGAGCATGAGTAGGGAAGGAGTAGAGAGAGAGGGAGACACAGCATCTGAAACAGGCTCCAGGCTGTGAGCTGTCAGCACAGAGCCCGACGCAGGGCTCGAACACACAAACTGTGAGATCATGACCTGAGCCGAAGCTGGTTGCTTAACCCACTGAGCCACCCAGGCACCCCATGTAAAGTTCTTACATGATTTGTAAGGTAGTGTAATAATTGAAAGTAGATGGGATTAGTTAGATATGCATATCGTAAATGCTATACAACCACTCAAAACAAAACAAAGAAACAGATAAAATTTTATAGAAGCTCCTTTGAGGGGGCTTCTGTTGATTACATATCTGGCAAATTTGAACATCTGTAGAATAATAACAGTACTAGCACACTGATTTTTAAAAATCCATCAGTCCTTAGTGATGATCAAAAAGGAAGAAAGAGAGAGAAGGAGAAGAAAGAAAAAAAGAAAGTTTTTTTTATAAAAGAATGTCAATGAGTACACAAAGAAATAACAGACTTTTAAAAAATTTGGGGCACCTGGGTGGCTCAGTCAGTTAAGTGTCTGATTTTGGCTCAGGTCATGATGTCACAGTTTGTGGGTTCGAGCCCCACATCGGGCTCTGTGCTGACAGCTAGCTCAGAGCCTGGAGCCTGCTTCGCATTCTGTGTCTCCCTCTCTCTCTGTCCCTCCCCTACTCGTTCCCAGTCTCTCTCTCAGAAATTAAAAAAAAAAATTTCTGTTTTTTAATAAATAAATAAATAATGAATAATGTTTCATGGAAGAATAATTAACGGATGCTAAACCACTGGGCCAAATTTTTTTGAGGGACTAATATTCATACGGTTTTAAATTTTTACCCCACCAAGTATTATTTATTAATTACAAAGAGAAGTTTCTTTGGAATAAAGAGATCTGACAGAAATTACATTAAATAAGTACTCAAACTTGGTATTCGTAACCATGGGACTATTATGTGCCATTTGACAGGATGCAATGAGAAGGAAACACCAAGTTTGAAGTATTCTTGCCAAGCATTAGAAAATTTTTTTAAATGTTTATTTATTTTTGAGAAAGAGAGAAAGGGCGGAGGGGCAGATTGAGAGGGAGACAGAGCATCCAAAGCAGGCTCTGCAGTGAGAGCAGATGTGAGGCTCAAACTCACAAGCTGTGAGATCATGACCTGAGCTGAAGTCGGACACGTAACTGACTGAGCCACCCAGGCGCTCCGCCAAGCGTTTTAAATATGAATTTAATCATGAGGAAATAATAGCACCAATTCAGAATGTAGGACATTCTCCGAAACAATTGTACTCAAAAAGGTCGTTGTGAAGACAGACAACAGCAATGAGTTTTTAAAAATACAAGGGAGTTGCTTTACATTAAAGGGGACTGAAGAGACATGACACTCAGATGCAATGTGGGAACCCTGACTGGGAAACTGAGGCTTTCTAAGTATAAACAAGGGTCAAAAGGCAGTGAGAGACAGAAACAGGAGACTAAACTGTCGTGCTCATCTCCAAACCCTGGGCTCAACTTTTTGTCACTATTCATGGGTTTTACAAGACCTCACGGTAGGCTTGTTGAAAGTTAAAGAAAAATTTTAAACATCAGTGTTTCAGAAGTGCTGTTTTCACAATCCACCCCATCTCATCAGTCGACCGCCAGAAAAACCCAGGTGTCCCAAATTTCAAGGAGCGTGTTTATCTTAGACCACAAAAGTGACAGGTGATTTATGTAATCCTAAAAAAAAAAAAATTGCAGATAAATAGAGACATTCTTTACACCTAAAGATAGACCTAGAATAGGGAGTCTAGCTCTTCACTTTCAGGATTCCAATCATAAGTACCTACCTTTTGGATACCGGGAAGGAAATGAGTTAATGCGAAGCCGAGGAGGGTAATAACACAGAAGTAGAACATTTAATAGGAACAAGATGTGTCTGCAGCCCCTGTCTCCGTATTTAGCTCAGCTACCATCCATCATTTGCAAAGGAAAGCATGAAAAGCATCATGTTTGTGTTGAAAGGAGGAAAATGTGAGTGGCATTCTTGGTAGCAAGGCTTGGAAGTGGGAAGCGGCGAGGAGCTATATATTATACCTGGAACGCAGGCGTATCTGGTGCCAGCTTCAAAAATGGACTGAGAATAAGAAAGAGCTAAAATTTTAACAGAATCTGGAGCCTTTTGAAGTGTGAATGAATGAAATGAGATGTGTGAACACGCACAGACCCGTCCTTCTGTTCAGCCTAGGAAGCTCCCAGCCTGCCCATCCCCAGATCCCCGCAGAGGAAAAGGCCTTCTGGGTGAGGACACACTGTGGGTTTTCCCTGTCAGAACAGCGCAGGGCACGAAGGATGTGTGTCAGCCTCCTCTCTGGCCAGTTTTAGATCTCTCAAGTGATTGGGCTTCCTCGGGTCTGTGATGGAGCAGCCTGTGCTGTCAGGAACATCTTCAGACATTCACTGGCACAGTCACAGTGTGGATGGATCTGCGAGGCACATTTGGCTCCTTGTCTCCTCTTGATGGTAGCCTGCCGTTCTCAGCATTACTGAGGGTGCTCTGAAAAGCTGAAGCTGGCGTCCCGCAAGCTTTTCCTGTGGGGGCTTCAGTTGGACTCAATCTCCCTTTAGAATTTCATTTCCCAGAGGATCCAAGTTGGACGTTGTTAGATGCAAAATCATCCCAGTTCTCCAAGATTTGGGCATTCTGAATACTTTTGATGAGAAGTGGGTGCACGGAGCATAGATACGGCATATGGAGAGCAAAGGGCCTGTGTGTTCAGGAAATGGGAAACTTCAGCTCCTACATGTGCAATGAGCGATCCAAATATTAATTGTTGTGTTTCTTTGGGGCCCTTAATTCTTGTCTTACGTACCACTCCTTGAATATAACTATTACTTTATTCATTTCCCTTTTTTGAGTTTCTGATATTATTGTTCATATTGATCACAACCATCTGTTTATTCATTTTTTAAGGCATTGAAGATAGTGCTTTTAAATTTTGCACATGTTGCCCAGTGACTCTTCTCAAAAACAGGTATCCTGCACTTTTCAAAAGTTGGCATCACACAGCTCGCTTTGACAAAAACCTAACAGTACCTCTTTCTGCTAACTGAAAGAAATTCGAAGAGAATTTTTGCTGGTACAAAACAAAAGGTGAAAAACCAAAATAATGTTCAGCGCTTGTTTTGCAGAGATCAGTTTTAGAGACAGTGTGCACAGGGCAGTGAGAATGGCATTTCCAAGCCCCTCCCCCAACACTACGGTGACACCTCAGCATCAAGTCGCCATAGCTTTGAACTGTGTCTGTGACCATCTGCGCTTTATCTCAATTTATTGTGTGCGTCTGTTAGCAAGACGTGACCTAAGGTATCTGGAAAGCCTAAGGAAGGTTCTGTCTGGTGTCTGGGAATGCTCAAAATGTTTCTATAGGAACTAATGGCAATTACTTCTTTGCTTTATGCCATTTCCGCTAAGGACAAGTTTCATGGGCATGCTCCACTTCCGGAAAGCCGGGGAAACCTGTAATTTCCGTGATGTTTCAGTTGTTTTTCTATTCAGACTTCTAGCTGAAGAAATGCCAAACCCTCCCTTTCCCATTGTGCTTTCCTTAGAGATCACTTTGTGATCTAGAAGTAGTCCCTTGCCCTTAGTCCCGTGCACAGGACGGATGAAGCTGGGACCAGACTTCATAATTCCTGACTCCTGCAGTTAGTATCATCCCATTGTCCCACCTGCGTCTGACAAACTCTAATTCCCCAAGCCCCTCACACCCCAGGGCACAGAGCAGGTCCCCAGTAGGCTCCTGCTAAGGAAAAGGAACCATGAATATCAAGGATTCAATATTATTCATAGGAGGCTGGATGTGTTTCCACCAGTTCTGAGGAAGGCAGAATCATGGGCTACCAAAGCATCTCTTGGGGGAATGGCGAATGAGATGTCTGCCAGAGGGCTAAGCAGCACCAGCCTGAATGGAGTCAGACTCCTAAGACAAAAACTTTGTTCCGGCATAGCTCGTACAGTGCTGAGCTTCATTTAGAAGTTAAGCAGGCAAGGGGAATGTTGCTTTGCTTGCTGAAAGGGAGGGTGATTTGGAGGCTGTGAGCAGATGATGAGCAGAAAGCCTCTAAGCAGAGATGGGAGAACAGCACTTAAATATTCACCAGAACCAGCAGAGGTGCTGAGTTTCTTTTGGCCATTGCAGCTACTGTGAGCAGCCATATCTTTGGAAAATGAAAGGGTTAAAAATGGATTCAGTTAAGAAGGAAAATCTGTTCCCATGAGGGTCTCCTTTCCCCTGATAGGTGGCCAGAAGCTGTAAGAAGGATTCCATTAGGGCCTCATAAAAACCAGTAGTATGTGGTAAAGTTCTCTTGTTTACCCCTGGTGGAGAAAAATACATGTATACTCAATGAGAGGTTTGGTTGTTTAGAGTGGATGGGAGGTAAAGGTAGTATCTTCTGGAAGTGGAGGCAGGAGTGGTGAGTGAGGGTTGGGTAGTTGTGCAATAGGCAGAGTTATAGAGGTAGGTGAGAGAGAGAGATGCACAGGGATAGTGAGACATCTAGGGTGGTGTCCTGGGTAGCCACATGTTCTTAGCAGGGTTCTGCAAGTGACACAGGTCACTCAGCCTGGAGATTTGCTTGGACAGTGAGTCACTTTGGCTCATTGGAGCATAGTAACTTCTCATAACCTCTCATTCCCCTTCTTTCATCTTTTGGGTTCTTTTGAACCCTCTGACTTTGTGGTTCTTGACCTTGGTGGTATATTAAAGTCACATGGGACATTCAGAAATAATAGTGTTAGTCTTACCTGTAGAAATTCTTAATTCTTCTGAGATTAGCCTGGGCATCAGTATAGTGAAGACTTGCTAGGTGATTCTAATATGTATCCATGATCGCCAAGAACATAGAGATCTAAAACTCAGGAGAACCTTTCACGGTTTGATTCCGCAAGCCCGAATATGCAAAAGATTCTGATCAGTAAGACCCTTCCAATAGACTTTGGAAGCTTTCATCACTAGAATGATCTTGATAAGACGAAGTTGACATTCTGCTCATAAGCCTTGCCACAATCTTATGAACACTCCTAACAAATAACTGATGTGCAGAAAACTCCAGATTCTGGTACATCTTCATCATGTTCCCAGTGGGGAGCTTCCTTTAAGGGCTCTTTAGGATTTGTGCTGCTTCCCTATGCTATGAAATGTAGGCCATGGTTTACCAAGCATGTCTACAAAGAATCTCCCTTAGCCCGAGATTTCAACTCTTTTCTTACTCTCTGATTTTCCTGAGATTTTGGGGGACACATTAGAGAATGGGACATTCCAGTCCTCCGTTTTTGTTTGCCACTTAAACCTTAGATTGTCACCAAGACATATCCTGATCACTAACACATGCAACAAGCACACAGTATTGGTTTTTTTCCCTTTCTCCCTGCTGGGTGGTATATAGAAAATGCACACTTGGGGAATCAAACAACCTTCGCTCTAGTTCCAACTCTAGCTAAATAGCTATGTGATTGTGGGACAACCTTCATTTCTTCTTGATTAACTCCTCTGTAAAACAAAGGCGATTGAAGTAAATATTTGGTTTTCAACACTACCCGCCTTTTTAAAGTGAGAACACCCTTTCTTCAAAAGCATGCTTACTTTAAAAGGCAATATATAAATCTGATTGTCAGGAAGCTGTACTGATTGTGGAGCTTGGGAAGGACCTGAAGCCCCTTGGGTTTCTTCATCTCCTCCCCTAACCTTGAAGAGATTCCATATAATCCCCCGGATATAAAGAGGAAGGTCTAAAATATATGCACCAATTAGTTAAGGTCTTTCCTACTGTATTATTCTCTGAGAACAAATGCATGCACACATGCACATATACACACATGCACACCAAGTTTGATGGATCAGACTTAAGAGGTAGTAGATACAATGATACAGTCTGACTAGCAGTGATAAAAACTTGGAAATGATATGCATTCATTGGTAGGGTGTGGAAAGATACAGGTCTTGAGAGTGCATTGTGCTTCCAGGCAGTGAATGACCAATAAAGTTTGATGACTATCAGGTACTCTGTGGTCTGGAGGTTTAACACTTTGAGGCACATGATATCCCATAGGTGGGGATTTCATGACTGGAAGCCTGGGAACAGGGTCTTAGAGAGAGACCCATGAGGAGACAGGATGGAAACAGCTGGGGTTACTTAAGAGGTCCATATTTATGAGAAGCATTCACTGCCTTTTGGAAGTACTATATATTCCAGATAGGCTCATGAAAACAAGTTATACAAATAAGTCATACATTCTTTATAACTCAAAATGAAAAGTAGCATTTCTCTTCATTTCCCCTGGTTCTCCTGGATATCTCCATAATTCTAAATGCTTGCTTGAGGGACAGCTGCTTAGCTATCAACCAATATGCTTGTCTCAAGAAAGATTTCACAGGACTTTCTTTGCCCTAAAGAATGCTTACTTCCAATTCAGCAGGGTTCCAAAAAATAAAATAGTACCTGGGGTCAGATATCCACTTCCTTATAGCAGACATACTTAACAGAGAAGCTTAACAAGAGAAAAGATTGCTGAATCTTATAAATTAGTTTAATATTTCTGGGGTCCTTTTAACCCTAAATGAAGAGGCACAAAATCTCCCTTCTCTTGCTAAAAAAAAAAAAAAAAAGGAGAGGGTTGGATTTCCATGCTATGCTCTTGAAATAAAATTGAAATCCATCTTAAGACTATTTCTTTCAGAATTTTCACATTAATCATGCTTCATAGTTTGCTTATGCTATATGCCACTCACCCGATGAAACCATTGATAACCAGTATCATTCAAATAAGTGAGGTGTTAGTCATAAGTGCCCAACAGAACGGCTGGCACCTATAAAAACAGCAACTAAACAAAGCAACAGGCTCCAAGCCAACAGAAAACACTCTTGAAGGTTTGGTTTAGTTAGGCCTGGACTGACTGAGTTGAAGTCAGGAAAAGGCTGTCTGGCCTGCCAGGCACCGGCTAGATGGTCACTTACAAATGTAATTTGAAGGGGTTTGACTTTCCAACAGCAAGTCTCTCTGGTTTGTCTGCTGTATCCAGGAGGTGGAGTGTCTAGACTCTCACTGTTGAATGTTGCTGCCACATGGGGATGGCCGGGAATGTACCATCATTTTGCTATGTTCTCTGAATAGATGTAAATGTAGGAGGTTAATTCATTATTTCCTACTCAGATTTTTGTAGCATTAGGCTTTCATCAGTCACAGTGGATAGGGCAGAAGGCAAACTTAGGTTAACTCCATGCTAATTCCTAATGATTGCCATGGCTCTTAGTCTTCTTAATTCATTGAAGGAGATTGTTGTGTTTAATGTTTGGGGAAATACCAAGAAAAAAAAAAATGGCAGGGATGATTCCTTCCCCCATATAGTGTATAATTTAGATGAAGAGATGGAACACACATGAGATGATTGGTTATTCATTGGTGGCTTTTTAAGCATGAATATGATAGTTGGTCCCATTCTGGTTTAATAGCAATATCAGCAGAATTTTTAGTGAAATGGGATCATAATTTTGTCTTGCACTGTGAGAACTCCCTATTAATATAGAGATTGGTGTAGATAACTAGGAGAGTCTTATTTTTTTCATGGAGAAGATGAAGATGGTTGTATCCATGTGCTATTTCTTTGTAAAACAATGATGCAGAGTGAGGTCTTACCCAAACTCCAAACATGAGTCTAGAGTCTCCAAACATGGGCCTATCTGTTCTTCTGACCTCACCTCTCATATGAAGTCCTAAGAAAGAGAACAGTCAGATCTTGGCTACAGCCTCTGTGAATCTACATTTATCCTTATATAGATAATAGCTGCACAAAATGGAGTTTCAACATTTAAAGAGTAGTAGCAACAGCGTGACCTGGCAGCTGGAAGCTCATAAAAATGCGGATAATCACCCTTCTAATCCTCAACTCTAAAGGAGGCTTCCCAGCAACCTGTGTTTTAACAAGATTCTCAGAAGATTCTTATAAAGCTAAGGAAGGGTGAGGAAATATTGGCATAGAAAATAGAGTTGACTGAGAACAGAGCTCAATTTTTTTTTTTTTGTAGATCAGTCCCTGTACATGAATTTTTAAAAATTCAGTTGGACAATCTTTGCCACTTAATAGGAACATTTAATCCTTTTATATTTAATGTAATAACTAATTTGGTATAAAATGTATGTGTATGCCAGGAGCTTTTGTGAATTGCCTTTTCCCCCCAATGATCACTCTTTCCTTACCTCTGGCATTTTAATTACACATATTAAACCTTTCTCCTGTGCCTCTGTGTCTCTCATGTTCTAAATTAGTCAACGTTCCACAGAGAATCAGAACCAATGCAATATGCATAGATATATGGACAGATTTGTTTCAAGGAATTGGCTCATGCAATTATGGAGCCTGGCAAGTCCAACATCTGCAGAGTAAGCCAGCATGCTGTAGACCCAAGGAAGAACACTAATGTTGTAGTTCAAGTCTGAAAGCCATTCACTAGCAGAATTCCTTCTTGCTCGAGGGAGGGTACTCTTTGTCCTATTAAGGCCTTGAACTGATGGAAATGGGCCCACCCATGTTATGGCAGGCAAACTGCTTTATTCAAATTTCTGTAATTTAAGTGTTAATTTCATCCACAAAAAAACACCTTCACATAAATGTCCAGACAAAAGTTTGACCAAATATCTGGGCAGGATGGCCTGGCCAGTTTTTGCTCATAAGATTATCTATCATATATTTCTTTCTGTATTTTCCATACAGAAAGATGGAAGTGGATTTTCTACTTTTCTATTTTTCTTCACTAATCCACATAGCTGCTGAGTCCCACCTGCTATTAAATTGCAGTTTACATATTGAATACTTAATTTCAAATATTTTATTTTTCTACTTTATAATTTTCATTTAATTCTTTTAAAAATACCAATAGAGAACCAGAGAAGTAAAATTTTTCCATCTTTGACTTATGTTTTATCAACAATATATTTATATTTGACTATATTTGACTTCTATTTTCTTAATATTGTCACATTCATTGTATCCTTAAAAGTTCAAGTATAATAACTAATAACAGTAAGATTTGTGGGTCTGTTTATATTACCTGCTTTTTTTCCTCTTGGTTCTTTTCCTCAATATGACCATAATTTTTGATTGAATGCTATATATCCTATATTAAAAATCATGGAGGCACTCTTTTCTTTTGAGAGGGTGTACCCTATCGTTTCATATGCAGTCAGAGAAGAAGCTGATCACTGTGATTCAGTTAGCAACTGAAAGGACTTGATGCTGGGTTGAAGTCTGGAAAGTTACATATACTTCTGGTTAGCTCCTCAACCATGGTATGGCTCCCAGGAGCCCTACCTGAGTGGAGAGTGTTAAGTTGGGCTTCTTCTTATCAGGTTGGATTCTCCAATTTTTGTTTCTTCAACTCTGTGAGTAGGCCAAAACCACTCTGATTTTCTGTGATTTCCGCCTACGTTCTTGTCCTTAGCAGTTTAAGGATCTGGCATATGCCTCTAGGAGAAAATGAGGTATCTAACGTACTTCTCCATGCTTCCTTCTCTCCAGGATTCGGTTACATCAAGTTTTGGATGCTTTGACCAACCAATCTCACAACCTCCCCTTTGCTCTCAATTTTTTGTTTTTCCTTTTTTGTCTGCACCCTTGTGAGATTTCTAGAGATTCTGTTTGTGTCTCTGCGTATCAGTCACAGCTCTCTGGGTGGATTCTTTGCCTCTAATTTCAAGCCAAAAACTAGCAATTGCCCTGAGGGGAAAAGCTGTTTGAAGAACATCAGCTCAGCCCTCTGTGGTTCCCTTTTCTTGACTCTGCTTGATCTTAGTCCTTCAATTCCTGGTTGCTTCAATCATTTTCCAACGCCTTCAGTCAGACAGCTATTGCTATTGTTGTTTTCCTTTATAGTTTACTGAGTTTTCTATTTGTTCTTCCCAGAATAATTGGTCTAGTACAAACTACTTCTCTTAGCTAGAAGTAAAAGCCTAACATATGATCTTGAAAATATCACTCAACAGTATTTGTTTATTTCTTGGTCAATACCTGAAAAAAATATTAGCATCTTGCTTTAATCTTCCCACACTACAGTCCATTCAAGATGAATTGTAATGTATTTGGTAAACTTTAGAAATGAGAGCAAAAGCATTAACTTGACATATGCATTAGAAACCCTGAGATTTGGGGAAAATAATAACTGCCAAGAAGATTCTATATCTGCAGGTATCATTTGTCCTTATGATAAAATGTTTTTCTTCTCTTATTTTAATATACTAAGGTTTTCTCATCTTCTCTTGGGGAATATTTTGCATCAAGACATTTGGTATTAAATATGAATGTGTTTGAGGTCTGATTGCACCAGACAAGCACCTGCCAATTCTACTATTTATTTTTAATCAGTCTTGTTTATAGGTCCTACATTTCACTTCAGGCATTTTTGAGGCAAATTATAGGTAGCTAGATTTTTTGATGTTGAGTTGGCATAAAGATTTTTGTTTGCCAATATCATTTTTCCTGAACTTCACTCTCTGCTAATCTGTAGAACATCCCAATCTTGTTCCATGTTTTAGAAGGAAGTTTGTGTCTTCTTGCTTACAATCCCCTGCTGTTTCATTACTTGTATCTCTAAGGGACCCTGGGGAAGTGACTATCAAGTACAGGAATAGAATGCAGGTTTTCTTGCTTCTACCAAAATCAGAAAACCAAAGGACAGATCCCAGATGGATTGCTTTCTGTTTTATTCCTTGCATTAGGATAACCTCCACAAGAAGTGACCTACTTTCTCGCAGGCCATTACTCTTCTATTTTGATCCAACTATGGATATGTTGCATATGGTCTTTGTGATTCTTCTGAACCTGTATGATTCTAAAAAAAAAAAAAAAAGTCAATTTTTTCTCATCACCTCTCCTGTTTCTTTTATTGCCACAGATTGAAGAAGAATTGTATTATATTAATAATATACCTGTATAAGTGGTAAACTGTTATAGATATTATCATTATACAAATTAGCCAAAGTTGGCTCCTTAGTGAATGGAAACAAAAAGAAACCAATTCCTTTTACTTTCTGTTTGGTCATTTGTATAGCAGCCAATGCAATCATACTATGATTACCAATTCTTTGCTTAAATCTACCCATCTGAAATGGGCTCCAGGCCCTGTAGTGTGATTCACAAGGATATCATAACATCATGGCAATTTTATAGCAAATTGAGGAAATTAAAAATAATTTCTGAAATCACAGGAGGAGCAGAAGTAAGACAGCTAAAGGACAGCTCAGAATGGAGAGTGAATTTAGGAGTCATTCTCCAGCAATCATTGCTGTAGAAAACCTCTATGCAATGACTGTTTTGATGGGAAGTGGAGGGTGAATGGTAGGAGAGAGAGTATTTGAGTGCTAACTCCCGTGACTAAGCAAGTTGTTCAATTTACATGGCATCAGCATACTATTTCTTTAAAACTATTCCAACAAAATAGTTTTATTGAAATTCAAGAAAATATTTAGTAAAATGGCTTTTGAATATTTATTGAAGTAGTGTTATTTCAATAAAACTAAAGCAACAAAGTAAAGAATGAGGCGTTCTGTTTCAGTAACCAAACAACATTGTTTTCTTACCTGATAGAAATGGTGAATTAAGTGTGACCCTCAATTGTGACAGGTGCCTTCAGGCCATGTAGGTACTTCTACCCTTCTAGGGCTCTCAGGAGGACACCTCACAGAAGGAAAGGTAATCACAGAGTGACGGAAGCCACACTGAGAAACTAGGAAGAATTTTCTTAATTCTCCGTTTGTCCATCCCATAGATGGAAGCCAGCGGCCTTCTTTGTGTGCTGCTCTGGGGAACCCTTAACCTGGGTTGTGGAAATGGACTCATGACCTAACACTGGGCTCGCCAGTTACTGATCCTTTTAATGCGAATGCTTCGCATTCGAGAAACACAGAGAATAATATATGAAGCTAAGAGGCCTCTGACTAAGGAAGGTCGGTGCTGTGACTGTTGCCACTTCTCTCCTCTGTGAGTCTGGGCAAGTTATTCGAATTTCCTCAGTCTTGGTTTCATATTCCAATGAATAGGAATAATAATCTTTAGTTAAGAGATTAAATGAGACAGTGAATGTCAAGTGCTTAGCACATAGTAGTTACTCAGTAAATGGCAAGAATTTTTTATTGATTCAATTTCTCACAATTTTATAAGTAAAAGTAGATAATAAGAGGGAATATGAGGGGCGCCTGGGTGGCTTAGTCGGTTAAGCGTCCGACTTAGGTCATGATCTCGCGGTTCGTGGGTTCGAGCCCCGCGTCGGGCTCTGTGCTGACTGCCAGCTCAGAGCCTGGAGCCTGTTTCAGTCTGTGACTCCCTCTCTCTCTGACCCTCCCCTGCTCACACTGTCTCTCTCTCTCTCCTAGAAATAAATAAAAAACATTAAAAAAAAAAAAGAGGGAATACGAAAGTTTTTTAAGGTTGTATTCAAGCTGGAGTCAGGAAAGAAACAAAAAATAGCTCATTTATTATTAATTAGTTCATTAATTTATTTATATTTAAGTTTATCTATTCATTTTGAGAGAGAGAGAGTGAGCACAAGAGGGTCAGAAAGACAGGGAGAGAGAATCCCAAGCAGGCTCTACTGATAGCATGGAACCCAGTATGGGGCTTAATCCCATGAACTGTGAGGTCATGACCTGAGCCAAAATCAAGACTCTGACACTAACTGACTGAGACACCTAGGCACCTTTGAAAAATCACTTTTTTAATATTTGGAAAAGAATATAAAATGAAATACTAATGATAAGAGGAAGCATTAGCTACCCTGACACTTGCTTTAAATGCTCTTGACCCAGTTTGTTGAAGCTTCATTACATACTGGAAAAGCACTGAATCGAATTCTCTCCCCTTGAAGAGTTTGATGATTGGAATTTGCACAATCACTGAATGCCATGATATGGAGTTCTCAGGGGTCTGTGAGCAAGTTTTCCAGGCTCAATAGAGAGTTGAGATCATCTAAGATGCCCTGACTCCAAACAATCTCAAAAATTCCTCAGAGCCATTTTATGTCTTTCAGAACTTCACAAAAAGAATTTCTAATTCTGTAATGTACTCATGTACTTTGTAATAATAAAAAAATACTTTTGTGTTTAGCAATTTGCACTGAAAATGATCTTGGGACTTAACATATACCAGTCTGTGTCTTTTTCCATCCGTAGCAATATACGTTCCTCAGTAGCCTGGATAATGTTGACATTGTATATGTTTCTTTCTTTCTTGAAATTTATTTGGTATTTTTCATAGTTGTTGTAACAGTTGCTTATTGAGAGATAAGTGCCACTTGAGAGGGAGTCATTTGCTAATGTCTAGTCTAATGGGACTCTGAGAAGACAAAGTCTTTGAATTGCCTGTTTCTCTTTTTCAGCCTATAGAAACCTTTTCAGGTTTCTATTGCTGCCATAACCAATTACCACAAACGTAGTCACTTAAAACACTACAACTTTATTGCCTTATACTTTTGGAACTCAGAAGCCCAACACAGGTCTCATTGGGGTAAAATCAAGGTGTCTGACTGTCTGTGTTCCTTCTGAAAGCTCTAGGGGAGAATGTTTTCTCCATCTTGTGGAGGTTGCATTCCTTGGCTTACAGCTTTTTACCCCCATTTTCAAAGTGAACAATGTCTCATCACTATTATCCGATCATCCTTTGATTACAGCTGGGAAAGGTTCTCTGTTGTTAAAAGACCCATGTGATTAGGCTGGACACATGGGTAATCTCATCTACACTCCTCATCTTAAAATCCTTAACTGAATCACACCCACAAGATTCTCTTTGTCAGGTAAGATAATGTTATCCATAGGTTTCTGGAATTAGAATGTGAACATCTCTGTGTGTGGAGTGGTGGTAGTGGGGGTGATAATTCTTCCTACCTTAAAAGAAAAAATGGAATTATAATTTTGGCAAAAATTGCACAGGGAACTTCTAAGTGTTGTCTTTCCTAGACAGGGTTTGGAGGCAGCTTATTAGAAAAAACAAGATAGTAGGTCCTCGGGTGAGTGTTGTGGACAGAGCTTAGACTTTATGCACCATGCCCTTCTATTACATGGTGGGAAATGAGGCTCTCCTTCACAATCAAGACAGTATCAAGGACACTGAATTGCCCCCAGGGATTTTGGAAAGAGTGAGAGAGGGTGAATGACATGGCAAAGTTCTAAGAAGTGGGGTCTTACCTGAGACAGTCCTTAGACAGTCTGGACAGGTAAGGAAAGCTAGGCAGCCTCCGAGATGCCCTTTCTTGAGAGAGATAGGTTTGGCAGAAAGGATGAATATCTTGCTTCTGGCAATCTCATCACGATGAGAAAATAAACAGGACAGTGTAGCTTTGATTGGATTAAAGAACTGTAGGCAGCTGCAGAAGCTCCAGCAATGGGTAGAGACAGTAAAACACCACCCCCCTCCTTCTCGACAGGCAGTGTGGCCATGTGTGGTGGTGCCGGAGTGGCTGAGTGTCTCAGGGAAGCTGACGCAATGGGACCCTTCTTAGAGCTTGAACGCATCTGGGCCCAGAGGTGACTGTTCTCTTCATGACAGTCAAATGCAGAGTGTGTTCCAAAATTTGCCCTGTGCTCCTTTGCCCAGCACAACGTCTCAGGCTACAGATGAAGAAGTTAACAAGCAGAATAGGGCTCGGAGTGAGGGAAGGAGAAGCTGAAGGGGTGATGGGGTTGCCGGTGTGGTTTAGGGCCAGGTCACAGCCTTCTGCTGTGACAGACACCGTTTCCAGGGGCCTGCGGCATTTGAGTGGAATTCCAAGAGAGGAAGCAGATCAGTAAAGACAGTGAGGAAGATGATCCAACAACCAACAGGGCAAGGAAGACAGAAGCAGACATTGCACCTCTTCATCTTGGAAAAGTGGAGGCAGATTTGAGTCAGAGAGGTCTTTACTGGCTGTTGGTATCTACTGAACTATCTGCCCAAGTGATTAGTGTTAAACTAGTGAATGGAAAGTCCAGGGAGCTTCTGAGAAGGTGGAGGCCAAGGGGCCGGACTGTTGAATGAACATTTGTTAAGCAGAGCCTTGGGGTGTTAGATGGTGAGCTGCCAGTTCAGCAAAAACCATAAGGGAATTGAAAGAGAAGTTTCTTTCTTTCTTTTTTTTTTTTAAATGTTTTATTTATTTCTAGGAGAGAGAGAGAGAGAGAGGAGCGTGAGCAGGGGAGGGTCAGAGAGAGAGGGAGTCACAGACTGAAACAGGCTCCAGGCTCTGAGCTGGCAGTCAGCACAGAGCCCGACGCGGGGCTCGAACCCACGAACCGCGAGATCATGACCTAAGCGAAAGTCGGACGCTTAACCGACTAAGCCACCCAGGCGCCCCAAAAGAGAAGTTTCTTACCACAGATCCTACAGGAGCTACATGGCATGCCTCCAGGGGCCACAGGCGGAGGCCAAGGCAGGGTGCAGCCAGAGAGCGAGTCATGACCTGAGGTTCATGCCTTTGTGAGGGCTCTGGGATAGAGTGCTTTAGGGTTCCCAGGCGAAGGCCCTTCTGGTCTATTGAAACCAAAAGGAGTTTAATCTGAGGGATGCACTGGGAGGTGGAGGAGACTATCACCAGCATGGTGGGGAGAGTCACATCAGGAACTTGCATTTACTTGTGACTCTGCGAGCTATTGTCTAGGGCACGTGGTTGCATGAGGAGCTAGTATGAGTCCACAGCCCCCGCAGGCCACTTGACCACACAAAATGGATGCCAAGGCAGCAGCATTATGGAGAGTAGTTTAGTTAAACTCTTAACACGAAGGCTAATGAAAGCGACTTGAATTTGTCATAGTTGAAAGGATCATAGTTTGTGCCTTAGGGAAATGCATGATAGCAGACATGCCATTGTCATTGTTTTGTTGTTGTTTGTAGTCCTCACAACTCATGGAGCAGCTACTTCATTGCGGGCAGTGTGATAAAGTACATAGACTTTGAATTCAAATAGTCTGGGTTCAAATTCCATTACTGCCACTTACTAATAATATGCCATTGAGTAACGAATCCAAATCTCACTTTCCTCACCCAAAAAATAGGAATAATGTGATATTATGTAGAGTTGTCATGACTAAATGAGCTGATATATTTAAAATGGTCAGTGTAATCAATGTCTGGCTCTTCACACTAAAAAATTCTGGCTTCTATTTTTTTTAAATGTTATTTAGTAAGTAAATATTTTATGAATCTACTCTGATTAGAATATTATCATACGTAGGGGTGCCTGAGTGGCTTAGTCAGTTAAACGTCTGACTCTTGATTTCTCTTCAGGTAATGATTTCACAGTTCGTGAGTTCGAGCCCCACATTGGACTCTGCGCTGACAGTGTGGAGCCGGCTTGGGATTCTCTCTCTCTCTCTCTCTCTCTCTCTCTGTCTGCCCCTCCCCTGCTTGCACTCTATTTCTCTTTCTCTCTCTGAAAACAAATAAATAAGCTGAAAAAAAAAAAGAATATTATCATATGTGACTATCTTGGGATGAATGAGTTTATCGGACCAGTTCTTATCTGCCATAGCTCCAATAGTAGGGAGCATAAGAAGGAAATTTGATAATGGGCAAGAGAAGGAAAAGACTGATGCCAGGTAGGGAACACTAATGATATGCCTGATGATGGGCTCTGGGGATTCTGGGGGCTATATTTTGAAGCATCGAATACTTTGAGGTACAGAACAGTCTAAGTGTACTAATCATACAATAGAGACCACTGTCTATAACTCAGCAATATAACAGAATTCTGGTTTCCAAGGTGTTGAATCTAATTATGTTTGCTCCTGAAATAAAAAAGAATCCCAGTTGAGGACTTCCATTAAATAGCTCTACAATGTCTGGCACTCTTCAGCTTTAAGGTAAAAGTGTAGGGAAGAAAGATCTTTAATGTTCCTTTTGTGTCTAACATTCCAGGACTCCAAAATAATGCTAGGGCCAATATTATGTATTTCTTTTTATAGGAGTTCTTTTTGCCTGGGGAGAGCAAGACCATATGCCAAAAACATTGTGCAAGTCAGGTCAATTAAGAAGGATTGCTCCTTCAGCCTTGGGTTTGCTTCAGCAAATCTTTAGAGCTGGCTCTTTATTTATAACTCTGTAGAGGACCAAAACAACCCTACATCTGACTAGGGTGTGGAGAAGCAAAACATAGTTCAGATGCATTCCTAAATCATGAATTTTTCTCATTGACGTACATGCCATCACAGACAGTGCAGCTGCATGTCATAGATTTTAGAGCTTGATTATAAACAACCTTTGACAGACATCCCTGGGAGAATGACAAAAAAGTCTCCCTGTGACGCAGCTGATCCTTCCCCCCCACAGAACTGAGGCTAGCGATTTTAAGGGGAGCTCTCAGCACCGGTCCTAGAGCCTAAGGAATAATATAGGTTGTTTAGGGACTGAACGTTCCTTATTTCTACATGTCAAAAAATGCGAAGACTTGTGGCCAGACCTTCATAGTATTCAGGCGTCATTATATCCTGCTTATTGGGATGCTCGATATTAGACTGTCCCCCTAGACAGGTGTTCCAGTACCCTCAGATATTGTCCTTTTGCTTCTGGAACCTTCCAGAAGGCTCTACAATCATTGGTTCAACTACTACAAGGGTTTTATAATTCACTCTCCTCTCTCCCCACAACCCACTCCAAATTTAAACTGAAAAGTTATTTATGAGTACCAGGATTAGGGTAAGTGCTTCTCTTAAATGGACCTGTACTAGCCTGTCCTCACACCTTTTGCAATACTTCTGTATGTTAACTTTTCCCTTCATAGAATAAGCTTCTTGAAGTTAGGAACTGAAGCTGATTCTAATTGTATGCCTTAGATACACTAAGGGATCCCCCTTAGGCACTTAGAATAAATTTCAGAACTTATTAGGCACAAAATATATTGTGGGATGATTGAGTGCCTACATCTTATCTCAGGTATTAAACATTAGAACACATGGAGAGGGGGTGTCTGGGTTGCTCAGTCCAGTTAAGCATCCGACTCTTGATCTTGGCTTAGGTCATGATCTCGTGGTTTGTGGATTTGAGCCTTGTGTGGGGCTCTGCTGCTGATAACACAGAGCCTGCTTGGAATTTTGGCTCTCCCTCTCTCTGCCCCTCTCCCACTGGCTCGCTGGCTCTCTCTCTCTCTCAAAAATAAATAAATTAATAAAAATAAATAAATAAAACACATGGAGAAGGTGGTATAATTGGCTGGTGCATAGTGACTTCTACCCCTATCCAGTTTTTCAGACAGGGTGGACAGTACCACCATCTCTCTCAGCTCTCACAAATGAAACCTCGGAGTAATCATGATTCATCTCTTTGCTGTGTGTATATACTTCATGCAGCTGCTTTTTCCTCTTTAACTTCTTGCATATTATGTGAAGACAAACACTTATATTTTTAGAAAAGTCTGTAACATTCATTTAGACCCTTTCCTCAAGTGGAAATGTGGGACTAAGTGTTTATATTGCAATTAGTCCTCTCTAACAAAGACATTTACCTATTTAATGGGTGACTAATTTTTTGGTGCTTTAAATTAGGGTAACTGTTTGATTTATATTCTAAACTAGGATTGCTCTGCGAGTGAGCAAGTGCCCTATTACTTGCACAGGTCGATGGATAAACTTGGACTGTATGGGGCACAATGGGACATATGGTCACTCTATTTATAGATGAAGATGCTGCTGAACTGGCATCAATAAACATGTTCTGGGACAGTCTTTCCACAATTGTGACGTATATGTTATGAGCCAGTTACATCTCCTTACCAGGATATTCTTGTAGCTGAAAAAAACCGATGTGGGCAAAGTTGATTTCTATCTGGGTCCTAACTTCTATAGGACTTAACTCTGTGATGGCACAGAGAGGCTGATGCTATTGAAAGATTTTCATTACTTACAGTTTCCAAGTGGAGAGAACATGCCATGTAAAGCAGGGCCACACGGGAAAGTACCAGGTTTGATCAGGAGGCAGATGAAGGATCCCGGGGGAAAGATAGCGTAGAACCTTTCTTGTGCTTTGCATGGGAAGGGCAGACAGAGCCATTGGCTTAGGATTGGCTGCTTTGAGTGATGTCCAGAGGCTTTTGGACATAGGGAAGGTCTTTAGTTCTCTTGTATCTGGGTCTGGGTTATTTAGAGCAGGGCAAACATTGGTTTGGCGTGTGAGCATTATTTAAAAGAGGTGGCTAGGGGTATGGGCTCGGAACTGGCTGCAGTGTCTCTAATATGATTTCTGTGCCCCTGCAAAAGCTGAATCACAAGGGAGATGTAAACAACTTTGATCCCTAATTCAGCTTTTGATTAATGGATGCCAAACAGACAAATACAGAATCTGAAAAAACACAGTCAGATCACAGGCAGTTGCTTGAAGTAGGGTGCACTTTTGGAAATGGAATACAGATTGCCTCTGAGGAGCTCACAGCTCTGTAGAGACTGAACCAGCTAACTTCATGTTCTGAGCTTGACATTCCAGTCTATACAGTCAGCCGGCCCATTCTCAGCATACGAATAATGGCCCCGAGGTGCTTCAGGACCCAGAAGAAAAGGGCAGAGTTGAGGGTAGGCTGAAGATACATCTTTAAAATCAATGGTTTGAAGATTCTTCATGAAGATGTGAACATTAAACACATTTTACTTCCTATCAAAGAAAACTGTGGCTCATTGGCTCATTGGCTTTCCTTTAGGAACAATGTGAATGTGAAATTCTTCTGGTTTTATACCTGGGAGATGGCCTGATATACAGATGACCCAAACTCAGCGCTGTCCAAGAGTGGTGAGGAAATGGTGAGCCCATCAAGGGGAGCAAAAGAGTTGTAACTCCACATGTTTTCATGTGATTTTGACCTGAAGGCTGTGGGAATGTTGCTGTGTTTATTCTATAGCTGGGGAGGCTGCGAGGGGTCCAGCAAATGTCCTGGGTGCCCCAGCTTCTGAGACACAGACAGGATCATAGAATGCAGATTTCTGTGACTTCCCTCAACTCAGCTGGGAGCTCCCATAGGAGAGAAAAGCAGAGATTTTTGCTGCCTAAGCTGGCTGTCTGGGCTTAACCCAGCATTTACAACACGAGTCCAGTTTCCTAGACTGGGAGGCCAGGACTTCTCATGTCCCAGCGGTGAGCAGGCTTTTGCATGTCTCCCAGTATGTTGCCATTTATGGATTTGGGCGAAATAACAGAATTGCAAAGCCCAGACTCCCAGACTTCTTTTTTTCTTTTTCTTCCACACTGAGCTTCCTGTTTCTATGGCAATGAATAGGATGCTTTGCACTAAGAAACACTTTAAATGCCACTGGGGGAAGGTAAGAACCACGCATAGCTCTCTACAGAGCAGAGAGGTGAAATGAATGAGATGTTAAGAAAAACTGAGTGAAATCAGGACAGAAAGGAAGTGGAAAAGCTGGAATAGCTGTGGCAGAAGGGAGGAGGGAGGCTAAGAGACATCTGCTTGGAAGGAAAAATCAAGCATGGCCAACATGGCAGGTGAAAACTAGGACCTGCCGACAGGCACTCCTGTGGACCACAGTGTCCCTGAGCACTTGGAAAGAGCACATTGACTTCATGAGAACCACAGGGGTTGTGAGGGCTGGGGACCTTCATGCGGACTTCACCTGGAAGCAGGGGGCAGGAATCAGGGGGGCAATTCTAGACACCCTTACTACACAAGACCCACTGGAAGGTGGCTTCCAGCATAACCTCCGAGGGGAGGGGGCTCCAAAATTACACCCCGCAATTGCTCGCTGTGCACACGAACCCATAGGTGCCACTGGAATCCATCTCTCTCACCTTTGAGGTTAGAACCAGGATTTCCCATCAATGGCTGATATCTGTGGAGACGCTAGGGAAGGCTCGGTAGTCCTCGGTTCCTTTACTGCCTTCTCCCACTATTGGGTGGGACTGCCCACACTGGTTCACAAAGAAGGCAGATGTTTATAATAACAAAATACAAGGGATACAAAAGAGAACCTCAAAAAGTCAAGTGGCGATCGAAAAGTTTCTCTTCCTCTTTCCCCGGTCCACCTGTCCCCAGTCAATACCCAGAAATGTATGAGCAAATCAGCAGTTAGGAAAGAAATACCTTAGAATAACTTAAAATTCAACCTGGTGGAACTATGAGGGGTATATCAAGTAGTTCTCACTTTTGGTTTTACTAATTCCTCCATGAGAGCCAAGCCAAATCAAATCAAACTCCATCTAGCTTGAAGTTCCTGTTATATAAGGTTTTAGGAGCTATAAGCTAGAATTAAAGGCATAGTAATAAGAAGAGCCAATCAAGGGCAGCCTCAAAATAGCCTGGCCCCTGTGGAAGACCAAGGCAGATGTATTTGTCCAGCTGCTTGACGGAGAAGGCCCTGAGGCCTCTTGCTCACTCGCCAGAGTCCTGTAAAAGGCTCACCTACAGCTGCTTGTGAAATTGGTTCCTTGTAAATGAAAGTCAACCAGGAGTCATATGAGCCAATGGCAGCTGGACAGAGAGGTCTGGGGTGCCAAACAGAGCCGGAAATGGCCAACATCCAGGGTAAACAACTGGGGGCAGAAGCTGAGGTGAGTGTCTATCCCAGGATAGCTCAGCGAGGTGTTGCTTTCCAAGGGCTTGGCCAGGACAAGCTGGCTTATTTTCAGTTAATCTGGGTATGCTGTAATTTACTATGGGAGCCTTAACATTTTCATGTCTACTTTAAGAGACCCTAATAAGTACACATAATAAAATGTTAATTTATGCCTTCTGCTAGGGTGGGAATTGAGCGTGGCTCGATGCAACTGCAAAACAGAACAAATCTGGAAATTCTGGCAGACAGGAGAGGACTGTGGAGGGAGCACGTCCTCCTTTGAGCGGTGAAAGGAAGCAGAGAGACTAGAAACTTCCTGTCATCGAGCTCCCTTCCGAACCCCAGAAGGGACTTCCCACAAAGCTGGGCCCAGTTTCCCCAGCACAGCCTAGGGATGACCTCTCTGTCTCGATAGCCCCAAATTCAACACTATAATAGGGCACAGACTAGGATCTTAGTAAATATTTGGAGAAGTGATTCATAATACTGTGAATGTAGTGAGGGCAAACTCTTCCTCCCAGGTTTTGGGAATTGTCAGGTCCTGCTTAGCTCTCGAAGAACCGCACACCCATCTCCACATTGCAGGAAAAAAACAACACACATGTGACATTTCGGGTTATTTTAAGTAGAAAAACTCTATAGGCCATTAAATTCTTCCAACCCCAGCACAGTGCACATTGCCTCAGGCAGTCTTTTGTAAATGCCTCTTCCTGGGTCAGCTTTGCCCAGAGCACCCTATGCTGATGCCGCACCCATGGCTGAGAATCCATGTGTCCTAAACCCGCCCTGTTACAGGAATAAGACAAAGATTTCCTATATTTATATATAATATATATATTTTTTTCATTTTTACTGACATCAAGTAGGATTAATATATACCAGCAGACTTCTGGCCAGTCATTGTAAACACCTATCAGAGACCCCGTCAAGGCCATGATGTAACCACATTTCTATAGGAATCATCCTCTTCCCTACAAGATCAACTCAGGTAACCATTTAATCACTAAGTACCCTCTGCTTTGATCATGGTTTCCATCAGAGCACCCACTGACCAAAGCTGCACAACCATATTCTTTCTCTTAGGAATTTGGAATTGGATTTAAAGAAAGCTAGTCAGCATCTGAGTTTGGCTCAGACGTGCATTTGGGAGCCATGGTGGTCATCTGCAGAGAGAAGCAGTTGGTCTGTGGGGAAAAAGAAACTGCAAATATACAGAGGAAAGCAGAGTAAAAAGAGGCCTGGATACACTTCCTTCTATTGGGTTCTGAAGATGACTTTGCATCTTTATAAAAAATTCCTATTTATTAATTAGGCTAACTTCTCTGGCTTTCTGATACTTTTAACCACATGAACTTTGAAAAAACACTGAGTTTCACCATAGACATCTGTGGGTCCAATCCAAACTGCATGCCTGAACTTACTCTTTGTCAACAGGCTTCAACTCTGCCCAAAGTCATGACATGGTTCCCAACTGCCTGTCACTATGACCACGACCCTTCATCTAGCTCTCAGTGTACTCTCTACACTGTCCTAAGCATCCATCCAGAAAGATTTCCCCTTGCCACTGCCACATGTAGCTTTGATTGGGTCTGATAACTTTCTTCACACTTTTCTGAACCCCGTCCTCTGGTTTCCTTTCTCTGTTTCTGCTACGATTACTCCCCAGCTTAGAATGGTTTTCCCTCTCTTCTTGGCCGAACAAGACTAGACACTAGACTTTTTAAAAATGCAAATGGAGTGGTTTCTTTTCTACTTGCTGACTTACATTAAAGAAACAGAAATTATCACAATGGAAAAAAAAAAAGGTTATTAGTGAGATCCAGTCCCTATAGGCACTTGGCTCTTGTGTGCCTGATACAGCATCTGCACCCCTACTAATATTTGTTTTTATGGTAATGAGAGAATTTCCCAATTAAAAAAGTAGATCTAAACTTCTGAGGAAGTGAATGAGCTAAAGGAGTGTCTGCTTCAGTCCTTGGCTCATTCGCAGAGCCAGATTCTCTTCAGTAGAGGTAGACTTGAGTATCCAAACTAAGGGGGAGTTAACTGGGCAATGATAGTGTTTTTCTTGGAGTAAAGGGCAGAGGAGGTTTTGGGATGAGTACACAGTATATAATGATACTTCATATAACTTCTTTCTCCGCTTGAGGTCAATATGGGACATCATGAAATGAAAGCAAAGGTAATGGGGGGAAGGGCCAACAGAATGGCTGTTTAGCCACCTGATGAAAATATAACTAGGAGATGCTGAGATGCTGTGTCCTCTTGCTGAGGGGGCTGGTGTGTAAGGGGAAACACTTCACATAAAACAGGACTGAGGACCGAGTGTTTTAGGACCCCATGGGGCTGGGTCATGAAATATTTTACATATTTATGACAAGGAGCCTGAGGAAGCCAGTTCTGAATTTCTAAATTTATGCAGAAGAAACCCACCCTAAGTCACGGGCATGTTTAAGTCAAGTGCTGTGATCCACTTGAAATTACTGCGTGTCGGCTGGGTGTACTATGTACCCTTGGGCCCTACTTTTTATGTTCTTTGTGGTTGCTTCATCAAATTCTTTTTCTTTTATAGGACAAATTCTTTGCAAGAATTTGTAATATCTGCAAGAATGGCAAAAAAAGGAGACTATTTTTATTATGAGATAGAGCTGTGTTCTACATATGCAGCATAAGGAATCATAATAATTTCTTTAATGGCCACACATATGGAAAAGGTCTCTCATTGCTTTACACTCTCCACTGGATTTCTCCTCTATTCCTTCTGGCTTCCTGTTGTTCCCTGCCAAAATAAAAATGTTTTTCTGTCATTCTTTGAAACCGTTTTAGTTTTACTTTGGAGTGGGCTCCAATTTGTTAAAGTGTGAGGTTGGACACTGATACAAATAGTCACAATATTCGAAGTTTGAAATAGAGCCCTATTAGGAATAAATGCAGTGAGATAGTTGTTTAAAATATCCTACCAGGACAAAGGCTTTTTGGAGGTAGAAGACCCTTATACCACTGGAAATTTATAGCAATTCCCAAAATGCATTTATGAGTTGCATGCTGCCAAGATGCCAAGGGCACTCTGGATGAGCAATGATAAACTTTGTGGACTCAGAGTAAATTGGCTTTACTAGACCTTCTCTAGAACACAACCAAAGGGAGAGTATTGGGTTCCACTGTAGAAAAGGAAAGTCTTCCTAAAGAAATGAAATGTTAAATTTTGTAGTTACGTTCCAGGCCAAAGGCTGAGCAAGTAATTTAGTGGGGAATCCAGAGAGGACTCTGATTTCCTCATCCACACACCACTTAGTGCTCTTGTCTGTAGATTTCTTAATATCTTTAAATAAAAGAACAGAATTCTAGTCTTTTTTAAAATTAGATGATGAAAGATTGTGGCCTTCTGACATGGCATCTTTCTGAAAAGGAGATATGTCAAAGACCCAGTGCTGCATAAGGGGAGAAAAATGAGAAGCCCATTAGAAAAGAAAGCAGCAATACTGAGTGAAAGGCCTCTGATGTGTTCTTGTATTTAAAGCAATGCTTCTCATTCACTTGGTCCGTGGTTCCACGCAGGATGCTCCAGAGGTGGCCCTCCCTGTGGACAGATCATGTCATATGTGTCCCTCAAGCAAATGGCCTGTAGTGGAGAATGGACAAAGCACCCATGGTTGAGGAAATGACCTGGTTTGTGAGTGTAGAGAGGAGGCTTGTAGGAGCTGCTTTCTTTCCTCCAAATAATGACTTTGGAAAACCAATTCTGGAGCAAGGGGGCGGTAGCTGATAGAAATCACTGAGAAGGTGGCCTAGAAGATTCCAAATCCCAGTCCTAATACACCCCCTAGTGTAGAACATAGGGTAGTTCCCTGGATACTGGGTTGGAGCTGAAACTACGCCAGTCATTCTTAATCACCTCCATTGATGAATAGGAGATATTGAGGGGAAATAAATTAGAAACAAAGTCAAGCGATGAGCTAAATTTGCAACTGACAATCACAGGTGATAAATTAATAATTGTGTTAAAAAATAAGCCATTTTATACACTCAGACCTCCAGTGTGAAGAAAGTGGGCAGACCCTCCACTGTTTAGACCAGAGCTTTGCAAACTTTAATGTGTATGTGGATCGTCCAAGGATCTTGTTAAAATATAGATTTTGATTCATTCGTTCTGGGGGAGGGGCCTCAATTCTGCATCCCTAACAAGCTCCTGAGTGGTATAGAGGGTGCTGGTCCACAGACAACACTTTGTAGCACTTAAGTAGCACAGGGCACTGACTGGTTCCTCTCCCCAAGCCTGTTTTGTAGTTTTCTGGAGTTCTGTTAGAATGGCCCTCTCTACCACCCCTCTTCCAGCTTTGCTAGTGCACCATGTAGTGGCTTCCTCATTCATCTGATCACATTGTAAATTTGTCAGCTCCAAGATAATTATATTTTATTTTCTGAACTTAAGTAGTATTTACCAATAGCATTTACTGTTTGTAATGTTAATTATCACATATTACTTTGTGATTTCATGATTCATGAGTTTGTTTTGTTTTCCCAAGTTGTCTGCTCATAAGAATAGGGACTATCTTATATCACTTTGTTTCTTCCATGGGGTCTTGCACAAGGGAGGGCCTATATGATACAATTACAGAATTAGTTGATTGTTTTTCGACTGTAGGCTTTGATGTGGAAAGATTTTGGATCTCTTTCCAAAGAATGGAGTTTGATTCTGAGGTGGTGGAATGAAGAAGCTTTGGAAAGGCACTGGACCGCTTAGGGAAGCAGAAAGAGGATGCCCAGGGAGAATTTGGACATCTGCCAGTATTCAAGAAAAATATATCCTGCACTTTACCCAAGGATTTCCTTAGAGTTGGGTGTCTTATTTTGAGTTCTGCTTAGGTTTGTACTTAAAATCACTCCATGTAACAATGTTCAGACATCCTGAGTAGAGTGAAAAACAGAAAGTAGATTTACTAGCAGTACACAAGACACACAAAAAAGGAAAAAGTCATACTGTGCTTTGAAGAAATAAAAGATGAGGTTTTCAGGACACTGGGGATGGCTCAGTTGGGTAAGCGTCCACCTCTAGATTTTGGCTCAGGTCATGATTTCACGGTTGTGAGATTGAGCCCGGTGTCAAACTTGGAGCTGGGGATAGAGCCTGATGAGGATTCTCTTTCTCTCCCTCTGTCTTTCCCCTGCTCTCTCTCTCTCTTTCTCTCTCTCTCAAAAAAATAAATAAATAAAAATAAAAATTTAAAAAAGATGAGATTCAAGTCAAGAAAACAATATTGCTTAAATATAATAAAGAACTCTTTATTTTTATTGTGAAAGATCAGAGAGGGGTAATAATGCCATAGGCTTGAATTGGCCATCCTCTGTTGCTTGGGAATATATTAAATTGCTTCATTTATCACTGGGCTGGGTGTTTTTAGGACAGACATGTCTCTTACCAACCAGTGTAGATCATGCTGGAATGGGCAACAGGTTCCTGGGCACACACAATCATCTACCTGCACTTATTGCCTCAAGGTTCTTTAATTCCATCTGTATTGGCTAGAAAAGTGGACTTCTGAGCTCTCTGACAAATATGAGCCTATGACTTCTTATTAATAATTAATAATTATTAATGACTACACATGTTATATATTATTAATAATTATAACAGTTATCCATAATTAATACTTTGTGCAACAGACTCTCAGAACATAAAGACAACTTAAAGGCCGGTAGAGCTAAGGTATGTTTTCATTTCTAAATAAGGGTTATCTATCCTTTGACATCCCTCAGTGTTATAAAAACAAATACAAGCTTTTCTCAAACACCTTCAGCAGAAAGGAACTCCTCATGTCCTAAGACAACCATTTTTGTTGTACAGGATTTTTTTGTCATTAGAAAAATAATCTCTCATCACTGCAATAATTTTAGAAAACGAGAAAGAAAATAATGAAATAAAAATTTAAAGATGTCTGTAGTGCTAGCACATGATAACCACTATTAACATTTCGATCTATGTACCCAGGTGTGTGTGTGTGTGTGTGTGTGTGTGCACGAGCGCATGCGTATTATATACTTTTATTTTGAAACATCATACTATCCATATTTTAGAACCAGATTTTATCATCCTTTGTCATTAAGTATTTTTCCATAAGGTCACTTTCAAAGGTTGAATAAGCACATTTCATTTTTTTAAATAGCTATAATTATTAGGATTCTTTTCCTTCTATCAAGCCAAAACTTACCTTTTCGTAATTTATATGCATTGGTCCTTTCTCTGCCCTCCAGAATTACATGCAATAAAAAGTGTAATCCTTCCTTTCTAGGTCATCACTTCAAATATGTGACCACTGCTTACAGGTCTCTCCAAATCTTCGTTTTGGGTTTTAATCTGTTGCAGGTGTTCAGACATCTTTCATGGTTCTCAGACCCCACGATCATGATAGCTCTCCTGTGGATTAATTTCAGTTTGCCATTTTCACCCGAATTGGATGCAAAACTTCAAGGAAGATGAAAGCTATGTCCTCCTTTTTTGGTGGAATTTTGAATTTATTTTGTGGCCAATGTACTGTTCATTTTTTGAAATCTTGACTCATTGCTCACCTGCTTCCAGGCCTTGCTGTCACAGCTAGTTGCTGTTTAGCCTATCATGACCTACACCACGCCTGCTACCTCTTCGAAGGATGCCTTCAGTGCTCTTATCCTGGGTGGATAATGGTTTGTAGATGCTTTCATTAATCTAACAAATAATCATTGAGGACTTGTATTCTGGGAACTGCTATGGGCACTAGGGATACAATGGGAATGAGACAGATGTGTTCTCACCCTCAACAAATTTATAATGTGCAATAAAGAAAGGGACAGGGCAAGATGCCATAGAAGCACATGGACATCTTACATGGTCCAAGGTTTGGGTAAGATCTTGCTAAAAAATATGATTTAGGTAAAGGGCTGAATGAGTAAGGGTCATTTTTGTGAGATTCAGCCTACTGACTGAGGCTATTGAGAAAACTCCAGACCTCAATTCAATCCTGTCTTTTTCTTTGTGAATGGTAGAAATGGCATCCACATTATGGTATGAAGTGTAAATGAATGAATGATTTTATGAATCCTTATTTAAGCCACTTACATGCTTAAAGCCTCTGAAAATGTATCCTGGACAAGTGTGGGCACATTTCATAGAGCCCCCTGATGCTCTGGAAGTGTGCTGTTGATCATAGCTCTGCCTTATGAAGTGAATGTCTACCATTAAAGCCTCTTAGCTCTTTGGGTGGTTCTCAGAAATTGCTCTCAGCTGTCTGGCGAGCATATTAAACTATGCTTTTCACCACGTACTGCAGCCTTTGCTCCCAGACTTCCTCCATTCTTCTTGACCATGTACTTTATGCTCATTTTTGCCCCTTTAAATAATTGTGTGCTCGTCATTCCTCCAAGTCTTACTCTAACTCTGCAATATCCAAAGGGATCAATTCAGTTCCCACACAGTCAATTGTCTGTTTACACCACAAATGCAAACAACGGAGAGACTAGATGAATCTTCCATTTTTTTCCAGACAACTTTGACATTGTGGAGCCCCCTGTTGATCTTTCCTTGTTCTCACCAATCTTGAGCAACTACCTGGATGGGGAAAAAAAGGTAAAGCGATATATTCTAACAGTAACATTGATTTCTGTTCCTGAATTGTTGCCTTATTTTGTCACGTTGGTGTGCCTTTGATACGAGATTGTAAGCTCCCAGAGAGACTGGGTGGCTTTTTGTAAAATATAGTCTCAGAGTACCAAGTACTCTGCGGTTACTGCTAGTGATCAGATGAATCCGAGTGATGAGTCAGAGACATCAGGGGGAATCTCTGTCCTGAGGGACAAAGTCACTGTTGTTGAAATGATATGGCTGATATCTATCTATCTATCTATCTATCTATCTATCTATCTATCTATCTACCTATCTAATCTATATATATATATAGTAATTCAAAAGAAGTTATCATATACTCTTTTTGAAAGCACTTACAAACTTGGTTTAAAAACAGTCTTGCCAAGAAAGCCAGACTGTCCTTTCCCTCTTATAACTATGACTTCATTCAGCTAAAGAAAGCATTTGTTCAGGGACAAATCTCTGGTGTTTTGCTGTTGCTATTTGATATTATCTAATGTTCTATGAACTCACTGGAAAATTAGACTTTTTTCTTTTCAGATTTATGGTGTAATGCCATCATTAATACAAATTCATCACGTCTGTTTTGAGAGTTTTTTTTTTATTTTTAATTTTAGCAGTAACATGTTAACTGAATTTCTGGGCAGAGAATACTTTTTTTCTGTCTGGCAGTGAGTCACGGTTTTAATACCTTGAATGGCTTGCCACAGGCTTCTTTCTCACATGTGGGTTGCACTTTGAAATAACAGTGGGTTGAACTGGGTGATGTGATTTTTAGCTTAGCTCATTTGCAGAGAGCTTGGAGAGCAGAGGTATGCAGAGGAGTATGTTGTTGGAGGTCTCAGGCAAGGTCAAAATCCACTCAGATATTCACTGCCAACTTTGATGATACAAAGAAAATGTTTCTCCCAGAGACCGACATGAGGCAGACCCTCAGCAGGAGACAGGGCAGACTGTCAGGTTTTCACATTAAGCAGGACATTTTTCTTTTATGATACTTTGATGCTGCTCTTGGAGCTATCAAACACACAGGAATCACTGTTTGAACATTTCTGCACTTCTCTAAGTGTGTTATGTATAAACTAGCAACTATTTTCTGGTCACATTTTCAGCACAAAGTGCTACATTCTATTTGCATCTTAGCAATGACTGAGTTCCTCTTGCATATAATTGCATGTTTTATCCATTGGGAAAATCTGAACAGGGAAAATAACTTTGGCCAGTCAAAAATATAAGACTCATTGAACTGTTAAAGTGTAGTACTCAATATTCTTTAATATTTAACAAGAGTTCTGTTAAAACATTATATTAAAGCACTACAGGCAATTTAAAAATTCTTGAAAAAATTTATTCACCCATTTATCCATTTATCTATTCATTCATCCATTTATCCATTCATTGAACAACTTATTCAAAACTTCTTTTCCTGGACATTGAAGATATAAAGATGAACAATACCTCAGTTTGCCTTCAAAAAGTTCACGATCTAGTGGTCTATTGAGGAATGTCAGAAGAAAAATTTATAGTCAACGTGAGAGAAAGAGAAAGAAAGCGAGTGGTAGGGGATCACAGAGAGGGTTTTTTTAATTCTTTGTAAGGGGAGGACGCATAAAACCAGGGAAGTCTCCAAGAACTAGCTACATGTATACAGCCTTCAAGGAAATGCTAATGTAATTGGCAAGACAAGAGTACCCCACACAGAGTAACAGGCATCAGTTTGATACAGGATCTGATTAAGCACTGAATGGGGACACAGAGCCTCTGTGCTATGGGACTGCAGAGGAGGTGGTGGTCCATGAAGGAGGGAGTCGGTACAGAAGCCTTTGTGTAGGGACTTGTATGGACCATGAAAGACAGTGTTTTGATAGTGTTTTCATTTGTACATCGTTAAGTAGGATAGTTCAGGACAAGAATATTAACCTATTGTAAGGAATGGATCCCACCATATGTATCTCCTGGAGATTTATAAAATACAAAGACAATTTCTCCTTAAGTGATAAATGCCCAGGGAAAGTTAGGAGGGATCTATATGTGCCACAAACCGATGACCCCTAAGGTTGAACTTGAACAAACATTCATAGTGAAAGTAACAGAAATGGTAAGAATAATGAGCTACAGTCACACATTTTGGAAGGAGTGGGCATGGGGATACATCGCAAGGAAATGTTGAGAATGAATCCCAGTTTCTGAGTAGAAACAAGAAGTAGCTTTCACAGTTCTACAGTCATTTTATATGTTTTTGTTGATCACATGAAAGGCACAGGATGGAAATTCAAGAATGCTGAGATTATATATAACTTTCTGGGAAGGGGAATTTAAGGATCTCTAGTGCACTGACAGGGTCAAGGGATGTGGTAAAAGAAAAATGGAACATATGCTGCAGTACTCACAAAACACATGCATCTGCACTGCAGGTAATGAACAGATGAGATGAATTAAAATCATCTGTTTCTACTACTCATTTCAACCCACTTGCATAGCTCTGGGCCAACTTTTGAAAGGAGGCTTTGCTGAGCTTCCTCTTCTGTAATTCCCAACAAATGGTGAATCACTGGATGCACACAGATAACCGCGTGTTCCAAAGACGTAAGCTAAAGAAGACAAATCCCTGACAACCAGGACAGTATAATGTGGAATAAGTGGGGGTAAAGCAGTTAAGCAAGAAAATCCCCATGGCCAGAAAGTTCATGGTTTTGCTCACAGCTGCTGTCTTTCTGGGGCCATTGGCTGGTGAGACTTAGGAAGTACCTTAGGGTAATGGCTTCCGCCTAGTGGATGTTCTTCTCTCCAAAAGTCAGGGTGGTCTCCAAAAGCCCTTCTGTGCTGTGGGGACAGAGAAGAGAAGGTATTTTATAGCAGGCAAGTGGCAACCCCTCCTAAGTTGCAGAGTGGCCCTGGAGGTGAGCCATGCTTTCCATAGTTCTTGCATTTGCATGAATCTGTGCCTTCGCAAGTAGGAATAGAAATAGCTGGAGTTATATAAAGACAACTGATGGAGACTCTGAACTTTAATGTGTGAATGTTGTGAAATCATAGAAGATGCTAAGAACTATCTAAATCAGTCTAGAAGGAGGCTCACATATAGATTAGTACAGTATACAAGAGGGGTTTTGCCCTGTTCAGCACAAGGCTTACAAAAAGAACAGGGCCATGCTAGATGTTACTGGTACCTGGCTGAGTGTTTTATCAATACTTTAGGGAGGAAAGATTGAAGGTAATATAACAAACTACCCTATAGTTAGATCTATATGTCAGTTGTTACAACTCTAGATCTTTAAGCATAATACTAATCAACTATATGTCCTATATTCCATAGCATCATTTAAGATATATATTTTTCCTTTAAAAACTCTAAACAAGAAAATAATCCTATCTGATCTTGCTATGGAAAGATATCTGTAGTGGGTAAGTCCAACTGATATTGGCAGAGGCACTAAGCAGCAGACCTCACTAAATGGTGCCCGAACATGGCAAATTCCTCTATGGGTGTGCCAAGTGAGCATCCACAAGTTTATGCCTGTTAAATAGATCCATGGAATGTTTGAGAGCTAGAACAAACACCATGTCCAACGCCCTTCATTTATAGGCAAGGATGCTCCAAGTCAAGGAGACTTCCTGAGGAACAGAATTTCACCCCCAGGTCTTGAACCCTAGACCTCAGCTCCCAGCTGGGTACTTTTACAACTATACCAAATGGTCTTGGAAAAAAGAAAGGGGAATCAATGTTGGTTTCCAGTAGGAAGATATTGTGTAATGTGAGCAGAACACAACCTGGACATTAAACAACCATGACAAAGAAATGAGCAGAGAATTTACTTAGTTCTCATTCTCCTTTCTTTGACTCTGGCCATCAGAGGGAATGGATATCTCTTCAACTACTCTTTTTTTCTTGCCTCAGCATGGCTGGAAAACAATGAATTTGCAAAGGTTAACAGTGAGCCTATTGGGGGAAGGTCTCAGTTTTAAGAACTGTATGATGGCAGCTGATATGTCTCATTGTCTAGATGGGCACATTGGTGGCTGGACCCATCAACTGACTCTCAGAAGGAGTCAAAGGTCCTCCTCCCCTCCTCTCTTTCTAGTGGGAAACAATCCCTCCTAGGCTATATGAGATCTCATCATAAAGCAGAGAGAAGTCTACTTTGCTTCTATTATGAGAAAACAAACACTGCTTTCTCTTCTGACCAAGTCTGAACATTTCTAAAGACACACCATCAACTCCTTTATAAAAGAATTTGGAGCTTAGAGGCATGAAAACACAGAGGATAGAAATCTCTTACTGGAGAAGGAGTTTATTGAGATGCAACACAAGACGTTTGCTTAGATGCTCAAAGACAAGTCTTGAGAATTCCAAGTTGTCACACGTCATCAGGAAGGGGTGTGAAACATGGAAGAGAAAACTAAAGAGAGATGTGTGGAAACTCATGGGTGACCAACAACACTGCACCAAAGCAGGTTCACCAAGTCTTCAGAGAGCTGAAATATTTGAAAAAAACGTATTCCTCCACTTCCTGCCACCTTGACATCCCAATACTATTCCTTAAAGGAAATATTCAAATTGAGAGATATTTATATTGGGAGAAGGCCTTTGCTGCTGCGCCGGGAAAACAGGCCGTGGGAAGGGGAAGGGCAGGAGATGGTCATCAGAGTGCTGCAGGATGCAGCCGGGAAGCCAGTGGCCAGGCAGCTGTACGTGCTTACCCTCTGGCGTAGGAGATTCTTGAGCGCAGCAAGCTTTTCCCGCCATGAGGCCTTTGCTTTTGTTCCCTCTTCCTGGAATACATTCTTAGCTTTTTACCGAGAGACCCTCTGGTCATAGAGCCTCCTTGCTTCCTGCTCTCCCATTTTTTGTTTAGAGGACTGTGTTCACCTCTCTTTTCACAGTCTTTGATTTGACTTGGTTTTGGTCACTGGACAATTATTTATTGAGCACCTATTCTATTTCAGGCATTGTTCTAAGCACTGGGGATATGGCAATAACCAAAACGTCAGAGGGCCCTCCCCTCTGAGCCTGCATTCCAGTGCAGTTCCTAACAGCCAACACTGAGGAAAGACTCACCCTTCACCAAGCACTGCTCTCAGCTTGGAACACACAGCCATTCATTTACCTCCGCACCAAGCCTCTGATGTATGGGCTATTAATATCTTCCTTATGCAGATGAGGAAATAGTGGCATAAGTAGTTTAGGACACTTGCCCACGATCACATGGTGAGCTCATACATAGTCCCTTGGTTAAGGACAAAGTCTTGTTTATGATCTGTCTTTTCCGGTAGAATATAAGCTTCACGAAGTGTATCTTGTTCCCTGTTGTATTTCCGGCATCGGGTGCATACGCGGTGTTTATAAGAATTTACAGAATGAAAGGGAAAGAAAAAAAGGTACTTAAAAATGACCATTAGGAGAAGTCTGGTTTATTTAAAAAGAAGGCTGTGCACTTAGGAAAATGCTGTTTCCATCCATGTTGGCTGTGTGATGGCAGATTCAGACCTTGTTCTGCCTCTGATTTTGATCCTTTCCTCCCACCATATAGAAATGCATTCTCTCGTTGAGCCACGCTTAACTATTGTATACCTGTTAGTTAACATCGAATCTGAAGTTGAAATTCTTCTTTTATTACTGCCTCCTTTCTCCCTTATTTATTGATGCTGCTGCTGTGTTTAGTCTCCAGGAAGCTGAGCTGAGTTCCTGAAATGAAAACCACCTCCCCTCAGCTTGGCTCTGGGCTGCATGACTCAGGGGCTGGCTCTGACACCCTGGCATAAGAACTCAAAAGCCAGAAGTTTGGAAGAGACTTTATTTTGGTATCTAAGTAAGAAGGAAATACCTGGTGCAACTTGTCAGCCTTGACAAGGAAAAAAGAGGGTAATAATAATAATAAAAGATGGTATCCTGGGTGAAGACGGGGCTGTTTATAAGCATATGTCCTGTGCGCACTTGGCTTTGCAAACATCGGGCAGGAGGCACACTGGTGCTCCGTGGAAGCAGCTCTCTGTTGTTGGCGAACTCTTGTACCTTGGAGCTGCTTTGGAATGACTGATAATTATTAGGATTTTAAATTAGTGGATTAATGGAAGCCAGACATGATTGGACAGAATCAGGAAGAGGCTAAGAAGATTGAGAATAAAACCGACCAAACAAGAAGGAAAAGGCAAAGTTTCAATAACTGATACACGTACTGAAAGGTTGTCTAGTAAGTCTTCAGAGGATGATAACAATAAAAATAATACGAGGGCCACTATTGTGGTCAGACACTGGACTATACCTTTTGTGTGTCATCTCATTTTTTTTCTTATGATGACTCTTGTCATAAGTAGGGTTATTCCTGGTTTCCATATCAGTAGACTCACTGACTGTGTTTGAGATGAAGTTGAGATCCAAATCCAGATATGACTGACTATAAGGCTTTAGGGTTTAACCATGACTCTGCATTTGAGTGGACCACCTTCAGGGCTATGGGGAGGGGGAGGAAGTAGGAGCAGTGGCCTCTCATTTGCTCTTGCTTGATCTGGCATGTGGGACTTGGTAAGACATGGGCTGGAGAGGATAAACTTTTTGGACTTTTAGGATGTTTCTTCTGGCCTTTCTGCCATTTCCTGCCCTTTTGCCAGCCTCTTAGAAAGTAATGTAGTACATTTGGGGGAGGAGTCAAACAGAGGGGACTCACTTACTCTTCATGAATATTTTGCCAGACGTCATTTCTGCCCCATTTTACGGGTTGAACTCAAAGACATAGGGTAGACATCACTTTACACAACGTCACAGAGGTGCCAAATGGTAGAATTCATATTTGAGCCCGCCTTTTCCACAGTCAAAAACTTTGTTCTTTCCAAGACTAAATTGAGGCCCTTCCCCATGGAGTTCTTTTGTCCTTTTGTCTGGATACATGTGGTCATTCCTCCTTCTTTGGGGGAGGGATGTGGTACAAAGCAAGGCCCATGCTGCCCCTCATTTTATTCCACTTCAGCTACTCATTGGTGCCTCATGTTCCATCTTTGGTTGTTTGTGCAGGGATTGTTTATTGAATCGCTATTATTTTGTTCTTATGGCTAGGTCTCTGTGTTCTCTTATCTTGGGAGAAAATGTGTGGTCCAGGGAGGAAAGCAGGAGTTGTGAGGCAGAAAAGGCAGTTCTCCTGAGATGTGTCGTGTTCTTTGTGAAAACAGGCCAGTCATACTGGATGGTCCTGGAAGTGGAGATAGTGGATGAACTGTACTGCTTGGAGTTCCAGAGGGGATTGACTGGGCTGGAAAGGAAGAAAGTAAAATGGAGGCTCAAGAAAGTGCCAGATACTGTCCACGCCACACAATCATCCCCCAGAGAAGGGATTTTTCGGGGGATTCGGGGTAGGCTGACATAAAAGCTGAGCCTCTGAGAGCCCTGGCTTGGTATGGATGTTGAGGAATTCCCTGCCTTTGGGGGATGTCTTGGGCTTAGGAAGCAAGCAAGAGATGACCATATATGCATAGAAATAAGAGCCTTTCCCCAACAGTGTCAAATGCAGAGCACAGAGAATCTTGCACACCTGGGGGTGGGATTGAAGTCCTGATTGGATTTCTCACCACTTGTGTGAAAAGTGAACTTGGAACAGATTAAGAAATAAACTAAAGAGACATTTCTTGCATTCTAGTTTTATCGACAAAATTGCATACCAACTATAGATCCATTCCTTTAGGCTAAAGAAAAAATTTTGTTTTTAAATGGCAAATATTCTTGTGAGACGTTGTATAACCTAGTGTCCATGATCAAACTCCCCAAGAGATGAACAACGGAAGTACATAGCTTACCTTCAATGACGCCTGCCTGGTTTTTCAGGTCATGCTTTCTATATGCTTATAAAAGTCCATATTGACAGATTCTGTAGGTTTATCTTCCTTCCATTCCTGTCTCAAGAACTGGGACTGTAACCTCTTAGCACTTAATGGTGAAAACATTTATTAAATTTTAGCAAGAAAAAAGAAGAAGGAAGCACTTAATCTTGGTAGGAGAAAGAATTGAGTCTTGATTCTGGACCTTGAGTTACATTCAGAGGCAGAGGCCCACGGCCAAGCCAGGAAAGTGTCCAGGGTCAGCAAGACGGCACCAGGTAGTGGAGCAAAGGGCTAAGTTCCTGAAAAAGAGAGGCAGATAGGAATGGTTTATTTCACCATTTGTCCTGGGAGCCATGCTGCCCAGAGTGAAGGGTACAAAGAAGCTGGAACCATGTTCCTTGAGACACTTGAGAATCTGTCTCCAATAGAAGATAGAACTGAATGGTGATGGGTATACTGGCTTATCAAGATTAGTGTTGCTAAGGATAAAGGTCATATCCCCAATCATAAAGCCAGTAACTCTTCCCAAACCTTGACATTGAAGAAGGCATGATGAGATAACAAAATCTCTTATCGTAGGAGGAGTTCCTCAGTGTAATCTCTTTACCCTATGGGGAATTAGCAGAAGAACAATAGCAAGGTCTTTAGTTTTCTCTCAAGGAAAAAAGTAAACATACTTGTTTACCTGTCTTTTGATAAGGCACTCAACTTTCTCACCTGGTGAACACAGACAGACATGTGGACTGCATCCCTCTCTCCTTCATCCCTCCAGCCTGTTGTTTTTTTCCTATCCTCTTTCTCTTCTCTTGCTTTCTTCTTTTGTTTCGCCCAGATCGCGAGACCCCAAAGACCACCAAGGAGCCGATTCCGATGCCAACACACGAGGCTCTTTATTCAAGCTGGAGCAGGGTCTCCAACACACCCCGGCGCAGCGGTGATGGTATGGAGCCCCGAACTCAGGGCCCCGGGGCTTTTTATTGCGGTTACAGAGGGATTCGGGGGCTTTCCAGCGTGGCAGTCCCTGATAGGTTGATTTTTAGTACAGGCTGTCCTGTCAGTAGCCATCCGGCCTGACCGCAAACTGTCAACAGGAACGTCCTGGGACATAGGCGCCTCTTTTAAACTGATTGGCTGTTGCTGTTGCTAGGGAAGTAACTAAGGGCAGGCTGCCTAAGTACTTCCTGCAGTTTTTACTGGGACCGGTTCGGGCCTAGTTCACCCTCAAGATGGAGGCTTCTCCTAAAATGGAGGCAGTTAGATTTAGGTCTCACACTTTCCTTCTTACTTTATTGTTATTCTCCTTTTTATCATTTCTTGCCCCCGCTGTGGATCCCTCGTCTTATTCAGAAAGAATTTCAGCCAGCTAACATGATAAATGTATTGCTTGACCAACTAATGCACGGATGAGGACATAGGTCACAATGTCATAGACAGCAAAATGAGGAGAGGAGTCTGAATAAGGTTAGTGCACTGCAGTCACACTAGAGATTTTTGCATTCTCTAGAGGGACTGCGTATTGATTTTGAGCTTTCCCACAGATAATGCAAAGCAGGAAGTAGGAAGCAAGGCTTTGCCACATAATTCCATGTTCCTAACACAAGAAGACATTGGTAGCTTAGGAGGAGCACATGTTATGATGGTGCTGAGACCAGAGAGAACCCACATTTTGGTGTTTACAATACTGATAATGATCCAGGAAAAGTTTGCAAGGTTTTGAAAAGGAAACAATTAACACATTGGCTTCAAGTATCCTCTTAACAAAAGGGACAGAATTCCTTACTATCAAGTTCCAATATTTCCCTGGTTCTCCTGGCGTGATTAGCATGAAGTAGCTTGTGGGCTTCTCGGTAGACTTACAATAGACTCTAACTGTCTGCTAAATTCTACAAAAGCCATTTGCTTTTTTATGGCAGTCAGCATGTAATTGAATGCCAGGACTTATTTGGACATAAAATAGTCATCTTGAAAATGATCAGGTGATAGAATAATGCCATAACTCTCAACATGTGACTTAATACTTTGAGAAAGGTAATATTAACTTGCAGCATGTGACTCCAAGGCGAGCAGAGCCACGGAGTGTCTGCTGGTTTCCTAGCCATTCTTAAATTAAGGCGCTGCAATCTGTTACATAAATCTCTATTTTCTTATTTTAGGTTCAGCCAGCATTTTGCTAGTGAATAAATCAGACATCCCAGATGTCATTTCTCCCTGACTAGATATAAATCACAACCAAAAGGCTCACTAGGTTTGCCAAAATTGCTTCATATGTCAGTGAAATCTAACATTACTGCCCCAGGATTCTTGCTTCCCCCCAAAGGAATAAAGAGATCATTGGCCATCAGTGCAGCATCAAAGAATTTAAATTCCCATGCGGAGCAATGAAACCCTCCCCTTGATGTTTTATGGTGTATAAATGGACAGGATGCTTCCTTTGCTCTGTAGATGTGGAGACGTTTCTATTGCTGCTTCTTTTCTCATTAGAGATGCCCTAAATAAGCCTTTTCAATGAGGATCAACTACTTCAGAGGATGAAGAGATGTGGAGGTCGTCATTACCGATTTATTTTTTTTTAGGTGCTGTATCAGTTAGAGAAGGCCACTGCTTTAAGGAACACTCAAAATTTCAGTGGCATAACACAGTGAAGTTATCTTTCTTTCTCACATGGCCCATCCAATGTGGGTGCTCTGCTGCCTTTGCTCCATCTAGTGGCTCCAACATGCCCTAGAGCCTCATGAGAGGGCTTTCCTTAGTCCTCTGCAGCTGGCTGACCCAGAAAAGAAGGAATGTGTGCAGGTTTGTGCAGGGAGTTTTGTGGGTCAAGCTTGGAGATGGCAAACCTCACTTCCTCCCACATTCCATCCCTCAGAACTCAGTCTAATGACTGCTCCCAACTGCAAGGGGGTGGCAAATTTGGCTTATTTCTAAGCATAAGAGAAGAAATTAGTTTGTGAATATCTGCCCAGCTCTACCTCAGATACTAGACTCCCCTTTCCATCTCCTTCCCTCTCTTTCCTTTCCTTTCCTTCCTTCGTTCCTTCGTTCCTTCCTTCCTTCCTTGCTTCCCTCTTTCCTTCTCAGAGTCTACTGAGTTTTAGGTGCTTTGGTAAGAGATTTCCATTTTCTGCGCCTCCTTGATGGTACCTGAGTAATAGAACTTCCGTACTGGGAAATCTAACTCAGTTATGCACAGATGATCTGGAAGGAAATTTAGAAACACTACTTTTAAAAATGTTTAATCATTAAGAGATAAAAGGATAAAATATGAATAAAATATTGATGACATGTATATATCATCAATATATTATTTTCAATGGAAAAGATGCAAAACTCCTGACATTGTTTTTGTGTAGATTATGTCATAGAAATAAAATATTTCTGAAATAAATTTAACCAAATATTTGAGCAGTCAAAATATATGGAAAAAGTTAAATTTAACCTTGTTCAATATTTGGCAATATTTATAAAGTACAATGAATAATGGTAACATTTTAAATTCAGATATCCTACTTTGATTTTTCAAATTAGTGAAGGATGTATTTCTACTCTCTATCTTTATCTACCATTGATGATCAAAAGCACCTGCCTAATCTTTATTCAAATATAGCAAATTAGAAATGTAAATTTTAGAAAGAAAGAAACATTCACCACATTCATTGCTAATCCCTAGCCCCATCACTTATGTAGGAAGGGTAACAAGGAGGAATCTATGAACAGTTAACTTCCACATGGGTTAAATACATCACTTTTGTGGTTTTCATTAACCATATTTATTCATTAGATTACATAAGATGTAAGTAATTTTTTTTAGGCTGGGCATCTTATCAGTGTTTTTCTCCTCATGAAAATTTTAGTGAAAAAATTAATGCATTGGTAAAAGGCTGTTAAAGGAGACAGAAGGAATTCAGAGAGGAAAGCACATAAATTAGAGAAGCATTGGCTTAAAGCACAGAAAAAAAATTCATGCAAAGTATAGTTCAGCTATTTCATTCTGAGGTACATTTAAAATTTTTATTTTAGTTTATTTCAAAAATGTCTCTCTTATGGATGTACCAATTAGGTAAAGGAGAATTGTAATAATTTTTCATTTCTACTTTTCAAGGAGTAATTCATTTTGGTTTATTCACTTGTGAGATGGCAGCTATTTTGTTGTTGAATTCTATAAAGCTTAGGTAAACAAGTTCTATTTACCTGTAAGCCCAGGAAGACATGGTTGCATGTAGACTTCCTCCCTTCCCATACTGGCTGCTTCCTTTCTTTAGAGAAATTCTTTCCTCAGCATTACTTTCTCCTAGGATCTAAGCTTCCCTTGGGCAAATTCTTGTTTTATTTATCACTGTATTCCCAGCATCTAAAACCCTATCTGACATATCCTGAGTATCTCAGTAAATACTTGTTAAAGATTTTGATGGACATAAATGGAAACAACCAGTCTTTAGTCCTTGGGCATGAATAGAAATGATTGTATCACAATGTCTTGCATATAGACCTGAAGATGAATTAGTTGTAACTGCATTGACACTATATGAAAAATTTACTCATTCAGTCTTTCACTCACTCATTTATTTGTTAATGTATTTTGTATATATGGTACTAGGTTAGGCATTGAGGACAGCAAGGACTTATAAGATGCAGCTCCAGCTGAGTATTTCATTCACTGCTGATTGAAAAGTCTATTCAAAGTCGGGTGATACACTGACAAACATAATGGATTTGAACAGCTAAGGGAGAATGTAGCCATTCTCAGAGACGGTCTTTTATGAGGCATTTGAGAGCCATGTTTTTGTTTTTCTAAAGATGACTTGAAAAACTAGGGACCCTCACAAGTTCCTAGAACTAGACGGGCAACTCCTTAGGGGCAGAAACAATATCTTTTCTTGTATTTCTTATAAGTAGCACAACTTTTCTTCTAACTGGAAATCAATAAATATATGTTGGTTGGTTAAGTTATACTGCTAACAACACCTTAAACCAATTGAAGAGATTTAAAGTGGTAACATGATTCTGGTTAGTCTTCCTTGGAGAGCAAGGGTGGAGCTGTCTTGCCTCATGAAAACTGTTTCTATAGCCGTAAGATCTTTATGGAAGAGGATATAGTGCAGAGGTTCTTATAGTCCTAAAGTGAAGAGAAGTGGATGTTGCCATGAAACTTTTCCTCTGGGGTATATCTAGATTCATTTTTGTGCACTTGGGTATAAATAAACTGTGCTTAATTTGCATTGTGAAACCCACTACAAAGGAAATTACCCTACAGATAAAAGAAGATGTGAGGGAGACATTTTCCAAATGGATTGAATCTCTAGTGTTTGTCTTGAGGAAGTAATACCTTTCTTCATCTCTTTGATGTACCACAAGAAATATGACAGGGGGTGGGAAGTGGTTGCCAAATTTTATTGAGCTTCTCTTCCCAACAGTAAAATTCTAATGAAATAAGTGTTAGATCCAGGATAGATTAAAGCATAAGATAGAATAAAAGAAGACCCTTGCAATAACATAATGAGAAAAGTATTTTTAAACTGAATTAACGCTGTTTGAAAAATGAGGCAAACTTGATTCTGTCAAATGTGAGGCTCTCAGGAGGTGAAATTTGTACACATAGTGCAGATGTGTGCTGATAGATAGTCGTAAAAATGGAAGATCATGCTGAGGAAAAACTGACATGAAGCAGTCATATAAGTCTTTGGACCAATCACAGATGAGTCATGGCAAATTTTTACAGAAAATACATTTTCATAAAAAGTTACAATTTAGCCAAAGTGTCACAATGTTTTAAAAATTATACTGATTAGCAGGAAAGACCCAAGCCATGAAAGAAGCAAAGAAGAAGGAAGGAGTAGACCTCAGTAGATGTCTTTACAGTGAAATCCGGAAAAAAAACCCACTTGCCATTTTTCTTACTTTTAAGATCTCTCAAGATCATATGTTCTTTGAAGCCTGATAGTGATTCTCTGTGTTAATATATTTTTCTTAAATATAGGTAATAATAGGCCATAAAGAGTTAAGATACTAAGCAGAAAAAAATTAAGTCACAAGAGAGTAAGATAACCTACTCTGCCTGTTTACATGTGGGTGACTCTGTTCTTGGACGTGAGCTTAGGTCCAGGCCTCTGTCTTCTTGTTCTGTTTTCTTCACCATGTACTTCCTGTGGTACGTCCACACTTCAGCCAGTGGAGTGGAGGGCATACCCCTCTTTTTTAATGGCATGTTCTAGAAATTGTACATGTCAATTAACCTCAGGTCCCATTGGCAAACACATGGTCACATGGTCACACTTAGCTGCAAGGAAGACTGGGAAATGTATTCTTTAGCTGGGTGTCCCAGGATCCAGCTAAAACTCAAGGGAAGGAGGTAAAGAAAAGATAAAGGAGCAACTAATAGTTCTGCCACTAAACTTGAGGGAGGAATGTGAGTGGAGTCCTGAAACTGAGATGGTGCAGGCTGACTACAGAGACAGAGATATGTGAAATGGAGCAGCAGGAAATAGGGTAGAAAGTCGAGCTTCAGTTAATAAATGAATTGATGATGATGGGTGAGGTGCAGAATAATACAGAGAGCTGACTAGGAACAAATATCCTATGTGATTTGCATGAAGTAGCTCATTTAACCCACCAAACAACCTTCTGAGGTAAGTATAATAATTATTTCCACCAGAAAGATGAAAAAACTAAGGCACAGAGCAGTTTAAAAACTCACTAAGGGGTACCTGTGTGGCTCAATCAACAAAGTGTCTGACTTTTTATTTTGGCTCGGGTTGTGATCCCACAGCTCATGAGTTCGAGCCCTACATAAGGTTCTGTGCTGATGGGGCAGAGCCTTCTTGGGATTCTGTCTCGCCCTCTCTTTGTCCCTCCCCTGCTCACTCTCTACCTCTCTCAAGATAAACTTAAAAAATAAACTTAAAAAAAAAACCTCACTCATGGTCATATATCTTAAAGTTGTCAATGTTGAAAGACGAACTCAGGATGAGCATATAGTGAAACACTGAGGTCAGCATTGAGCCCATATGAGAGTGGAATGACAATGTTTCTCCACTATGCTGATTTTAGATAATCTCTTTATATGAGATATATACTCCTTTCATCTGTCAAGGAAACATTTTTCAAAGTCTGCACCTCTATTTATCATGACATTTGTGCCTAAGATTCTTCCAGTGATCTCCTCTGCTCACTTCTTTTCCTCATCAGGGTTTTGTCTGCGCTGAGATCCTTTTGGTTCCAGTGGGCAGTTCATCAGTCCCAAGGCAGAGCCACCTCTACAGAGTGAGGTGTCTGGCACTTTCTGAGGGATGGCAAAGAGTTGGGTCCTTTCCCCACCTTAACCTGGAACTGCCAATTTTGCTTCCCTGAGGCCACCAGGCTATAAACTGACAGCAGGCTAGACCCAGGGCCTTTCTTCTGCTAGGAGTTCCCTACTGCACTGACACCTCTGTGCCACTGTTATGCCCATAGAGGTCATAAAATATCTGAGAACTTTTCAGCAAGTGGCTCTGGCCAGCTAGCTTGAACTATCTGCTTAATTTAATTAAATTCAGCACATTGGTTGTGCATGCTGGGGCCTAGAAATATGTTTGAAACACAGTCTGTGACCACAGAAATCTTATAATCCATGTAGAAGAGGAGTCCAATAAAAATAACAGGGTAAGGGACAGTGTCAAAGAGGTGAGAGGCTATAGTGGCATATCTGTTGAAGTGTCATATGAAGCCACTTTGAATGAATCACAACAAGGCTGTATCATATGAATGGTTGACTTGAATTGAATGATCTAATTGGAAGGAAGGGAGAAAAACACAAAGCAACTAAATCAGGGTGAGGCCTGTTCTGCCCAGCTTCTGCCTAATGAAAAAGCATCCCTGAGGAGCAGGAGATGATGGCTATGAGTCTACCTTCCTTTAGTCACCTCAGTTGTCCTATGCCATGGAGGTTTGCAAGGACAAATCTAGGGATATGGAACTCTAAACTGATTTCAGGAGTTTTACAGATAAACTTGACTAAGTTGAATTATGCCTTTGTGTGCACTTTATAATATAATGAGAGTACCAGAAGTTACTCCACTTGATTGGAGTTTGACAAACACAGATGACGAAAAGAAATTTCCTGGCAGAAAGAACAGCATGAAGAAGGGCAGAGAGGGCATAGGACAGAATATTGGAGCACAGGATGAGCACAGGGAAGAGATGGGAGAGGAGTCTCATGAAATAAATTTGAAGCTGAATATTTACACATCTGGAAACCAGTTTTCCTATACTGTTCAGCATTAATCAAACATAGAGTTCATTTCACCTTCATATGCCAGGCATACAGGAAGTAGGCATCCATGGTCTTCAGCTTCCTCTATCTCCCTGTCATGCTCCATATCTTCTACCTTCCTGCTTTTTCCATGAGATAGTGAAGGTGGAGGTGTTTGACCATGAGTTCAAACCCAGATGCTAATGTACAGTAGCTCTGTGAACTTGTATCATTGGAGGCTCATTTTCTCTTCTCTCCATGAGTAGAGTAGCTCCTAACACTCCAGTTTGCCCTGAGGACAAAGTGAGACAAAATGATGTACTTGAGAGCACTAGCTCTTGGTGAGTAGTTGACACTGTCATTACCCAACACCTGTTGGTGGCCCTGCCAAAGTTATTTCCCTGGGCCTGTTATTCCTTGCCAACAAAAACATGTATAGTTTTATGATTGGAAGAGTGTATGACTAGCTGCCCTAAAGGCTCTGCACCTTTTTTGACTCACTTGACCCTCCTGAAGTCCCATCTTAACTTAGGGCTTTGCTCTCTGGATGGGAGGTTACAAAGCATTGAGCACAGATACTAGAGTCTACTTTCCTAGGTGACATACCTGCATTTCAACTGAGCTTTCTGTATCCTGGTCTTTAGAGGGAAAATGTGGGGATTTTGGAAACTAAGGTAATTCATGGAGAGAATTTAAAAATCAGAGATATCTTCTTTTGTGCCCCTTAAATCATATTGTGTTAAGAAGTTGCCAAATCACTCCACCCATGGGCATGGTAGCCTGATGGAAAGATAAATTGAAATTTATTGGTGAACAGGGAGTGTCTATATTCTAATGCTGGAAAATTTATAGTATGATTTTCTTCTAATTTTTTTCCTCTCTGTGTGTTCTGTACCTGCAAATGTGTTGTCAATAATTATAAAATGGACAAAGTATAAGAACAATGATAAATTGGGCTTGTAACAATGATTTTCATGAGATTGCTAGATTAGTTATGTAGAAGATACCAGACTTATTTGCAGAAGACATGTTATAAGTTTAGAGAAATGAAAGTTTAGGCCTGCTGACATGAATGTATTTCTTTTGGAAAAAATACAACATAACAACTTCAATGGCAATAACTGATTTATCCTTCATTTCTAGGTTTTAATGCAGATCTGATTGCAACGAAGTACATTGTCCAAGTTTCTAAAATTGGTCAGCCTAACAAACTGAAGTAATTGCAATCAGATGTAGCATAGGATAAGGTCAGCAAGTTATCTGAATGGGGGAAAAATCTGTGTAGGATTTTAAAAGGGAATATGCAAGAGTTTATCTCTTTACCTCACACTCCCTCTTTCCTTTTCTCCTTCCTGTCTCCCCCACCCTGCCCTTCTCCACAAAAGCACCATTATTTGGGTCTCAATAATAAAGCAGTCCATTAAGTTGACACAATTAAAAAAAACAATGATAATTTGTCTCACTCAAAACATAGAGGCACAGCAGGAAATATATAATCTGATTGAGGAGCAGGTAGTAATATAAAGTGACAGAGAAAATGGAAAGATTTGAAAATGATCTTTGAAGCCCTAGAAAACACATACAAGTCCTCCAACAGTATTTTCATGAACAAAAAAGAAAATTCTACAAAATGGCTTAGGAGTTAAGTATTATCCAAGCATACTGTATTAGTTCTAAGCTATCCTTTGTATATATTTTTCCATTTACCAAATAACTCACATGAAGTGTTCAGATGTATTGATCTTGGTGTCAAATAGTCCTTTGCAAAACCATAAAAATAATAATATTCAGTAATTTCAAAAACAAATAGTGCTTTTTGCATTTTGAGGAGTCATCATGAAAAGAGTGTTGATAAGTTGGTATTATACACACAAATGACATAGAGTACCAGAGAGTCCCTGGAGAAGAAGCAGCTGGGCGGTCTGGACCAAATTCTGTCTCTGATCTCTGTGAAGGAGGAGAACAACGTTTTGTAGTTAAGAAAACTTAACTTCTCTTTGCCTATTATGTTACTATCCTTAAACGAAGTCAGTTGGACTTTGTTAATGATTTTCAAACATTCTCCAGAGGGTCCTAGAGATTGGATGGAGCTGCTTAGAGATGACAGATATCTGCAGGCTGAGAGTCTGGGAACCCCTCACCTGATTCAATCACAACATCTCTATATATTTGTTCTACACCTTTGTATTTCCAGTTAATAGTGCTTTTTGAACAAATAATCCTGTGGTGAAAATAAAAATTTGAAAAACTATGAATACAATAATCTCTCTGTTGGCGACTTGCCTTCCTATTGCAATCTGTACACTTTAAAAGTCTTCAAGAGGAACTTGACGGAGGAACAAGGAGGAGAAGAAGGGGGGAAATGGTGGGGGAAAGGGAGAGAGGCAAACCATGAGACTCTTGAATGCTGACAAAAACTGAGGACTGATGGATGTGGGGGGGAGGAGGGATGGGCATGGAGGAGGGCACTTGTGGGGATGAGCACTGAGTGTTATGTGGAAACTAATTTGACAATAAACTATTTGTAAAAAAAAAAATTAAAAAAAAAATAAATAAAATAAAAGTCTTCAAGAAACTTTACCAAACTCTTTGAGAACAAGAATTAGAAAATCACAGATTTATAGTCTTTTATAATTTCAAGAAAACTAGCAGATTTTTACTCATGAGAAAACTTCTTCCTAAAAAGTTTTGAAATAACTGATGTCACATAGATAGTGGAACTAAACTAGAACTCAACCCCACTCTGTCTTATTTGCCTGTGAATGTCTCATGTCTCCTAGCATAGCATTTGCTATGCTTTTAAATTTTAAATTTTCTTTCACGTTTACTTATTTTTCAGAGAGAGAGAGAGAGAATGCGAGTGGAGGGAGGGGCAGAGAGAGAGGGAGACGGAATCCGAAGTGCAATGAAATGCACTAATTCATTTTCTTGCATTCCTAGGATAAACATCATTTGATCATGATATTGTAATTTTTATAAATTGCTTGAATCAATTTGCTAATATCTTGTGAAGGGTTTTTGTTTCTGTGCTCATGAAGAATATTAATTTTAGTATTCGGTTTTTGTAATGTCTTTGTATGGATTTTTAAAAAATTTGCTTAGCGTTTAATTTATTTCGGAGAGAGAGAGAGACAGCATGAGCAGGAGAGGGACAGAATCTGAAACAGGCTCCAGGCTCTGAGCTGGCAGTCAGCACAGAGCCCGACGCAGGGCTCGAACCCACGAACCGTGGGATCATGACCCGAGCCGAAGTCGGACGCTCAACCGACTGGTACCCCTGTATGGATTTTTTATTAGGGTAATACTGGTTTCAAAAAATAAGTTGGAAAATACTCTTTCCTTTTCAATTCTCCAGCATACTTTGTATAGAACTGATATTTTTTCTTTTTAAAATGTTTGGAGGAATTCAGTGTAAATTTTCGGATCTGGGAATTTTTTGTTGGAAGTTTTTAACTACAGATTCACTTGCCTCTAAGTAGTAAACTGAGACAATCATGGAGCTTACCTCATTTGTTTGTCTTCTCTTAGGAATCATGGTCCTGTGGATGCTATTGTCCCGTGTCTTAATCAAATAATGATCTCTCTCCTAGTATCACATTTTATTTTCTCTTCACAAGAGTAAATCATAATTTTTTAAATATTAAGATGTCTTTTAAACCCAATACTGTCTTTGAGATTTTCTATTTACTTATCAGAAAGCCATAAAGACTTTCTCTTTCACCTAAAAAATAGAGGTGATAAAAATAATCAGGTTTATTGGTATGTTCTACTTTTCTAAATTAGCTCAACATTGCTGTTTAAGTTTCATGAGAATAGTTCTTAAAGAAGTTTAGCTTTCTCTAGGTTAATTTTGTACAGGAAAGACTTTTTAATATAAATATGTCTTATTGGTTTTTCACTTTATAAGATGCTTTGGAAGACCCTGGAAATTTGTCAGTGTATAATGTACGCTTACCCTCAGTAAAGACATCAATTTACTCCTTTAAAAAGAATTAGGTACCTTACTTCTACAAAGAATTTTACTCTTCTTCATTATGATGTTGACCTAATGAATTAATAGCCATCCAGTCTTAGCATCAGCAAGTTGTTTCTACTTTCCTCTCATGCGAGCCCAATGTCATGAATTTGATGGTCAACAAAGGACAACCTGGGAATTTCTTGGAAAAGACTAAATCAGATATATGTTATAGACTAAAGTGTATTCGTATGTTGAGATTCATATGTTGAAATCCTAACCTCCAGTATATCACAATATAACTTTATTTAGAGATAGGATCTTTATAGAAGTAATTAAGGTAAATTGAGATCATATAGATGGGTCCTAATCCAATATGACTGATGTTCTTATAAGAAGATTAGGACACAGACTCTTGGAGGAAATACCATTTGAAGAAAAAGGAAGAAAGTGGCCATTTACAAGCAAAGGAGAAAATTCACAATGAAACCAATTGTGTCAATCCATGATCTTGAAATTCTAGCCTCCAGAACTGTGAGGAAATAAATTTCTGTTATTAAGCTACCCAATCTGTGATACTTTGTTATAGCACCCTTAGGAAACGACTACACTTAACTATTGATATTTTATAGTATAAGTTTTCAAATTGATTTGACTTGGACAACTCTGGCTGTACTGGGGGAGTAAGTGAGGATTTCTAGAACTCTTCTCAGTCCAGAATAGATGATTTTTATCAAAGCAACTGTAGATCCAAAATCCAGTGGAAGAAATTGATTAACTAGTGTTGATGAGGAGAGAAGCAGAATTATGGCTATTTGTCTTATTATTGATACTGTTTTTAATGTTCTATATTTTACTGAGTATTCCAGAAAGGACTTTTTCCTTTTTCTTGATCTATCTCTCTATGCCTTAACTTAATTAAAAATACTGTTCTAGTTTGACATGAAATATTATCCAGATGTCATCTTTTTCTTCCTGACCTTTCCAGATACAAAAGCAGATATTTTACTATGTCTCTACTTTTCATAGAAATATAGTTGTTTGTATAAGTTCAATAAGAATTGGACATAAGAATTTTTCTTTAACCAGGGCATAATTGGACTCATTAATTGTGTAAACAAATGCATGCTTAGAATATCAAGTTTGAGTATTCATCTTCTTTAATACCTTTATGATAAAACAATGAATAAAGAACAAGTATTCTAATTCCCATGTGGAACCCACATCTACAAAGCCTTCCCAGGAAACTAGTCTGATACTTGTCATGGATAACAGAGTCCTTAGAGGCATTAGAAGTAGGAAGAAAGAGGGGTGCCTGGGTGGCTCAGTTGGTTAAGCGTTCGACTTCGGCTCAGGTCATGATCTCACGGATTGTGGGTTCGAGCCCCGCGTCGGGCTCTGTGCTGACTGCCAGTTCAGAGCCTGGAGCCTGTTTCAGTCTGTGACTCCCTCTCTCTCTGACCCTCCCCTGCTCACGCTGTCTCTCTCTCTCTCTCTCGCAGAAATAAATAAAACATTAAAAAAAAAAAAAGAAGTAGGAAGAAAGATCATTTCTTTGTGGGTCAGTTCCATTACCAGATACTGGAGACCTTGAAGAGAGAAGAAGTCACTGCTGTTAATCAATAGCACAAGGAAAAACCTGGTGGAGAGAATGTCTTGGGCCTGGATTCTGAGCTTCTAGATAGAAGAATAGCTAGTGGATGCTTTTCAAAGTCTATTCAGAGTCCAGGAGTTTCTATAAAATTTCAAGACAAAAGGTAATTTTGTAACTAGCTCTAGATTTGATGATTACAAGGAAGTTTATACAGTTAGATAACACCCCTTGTTTTTCCAATAGAAATAACAGGTATGACACATTATGAAACCAGCCTTTTTGTGATTACAAATAATCTTTGGAGATTATTTAGTGAGCTCTACTAAGAAAACATCCAAAGTATGGAAATAGGGGGAAAAGATGGCTGAATCCTTTTACCATCATACTGTTCCACCCAAAAATCACTTAATTATATAGAAGTATGCAACTTTGACCTATTGTATACTATTGATTAAAGCACAGACTCTGTGACATTACATATTAATTTTTTACTTTCATCCCATAGATATGTAAATACTTTATGTCTGGTAGAAAAGATGATTCCAAGAATGTGGGATAATGTCTATAGTCCATTTTCTACTTTGTCTCTTACTTGGCAACTTATTTCAGTCCATTTTCTACTTTGTCTCTTACTTGGCAAATTATTACATATTCCTGAGGAATATGTAAACTTCTATTCCTCAAATGCTCTTAGAATAAGTTTTACCATTCTGCTAGTTCTCCAACAAATTAGATAAAATAATCTCTGACACATGTTTATTCTACGCCAAGTTTTTAACATTCTAAAAATTTTACTTTGACATGGCAGAAAGGTTGATGTCATACTATTCTGTCTGTAAAACGATTAAATACTCATCTTGTTATAATAACCCATGTGTTATGGGTTGCACTGTGTCCCCTCAAAATTCATATGCTGAAATCTTAACTTCAAGACTTCAAAGTTCCTCAGAATGTGAATATATTTAGAGATAGTGCCATTACAGATGTAATTGGCTAAGATGAGGTCATTAGGATAGGCTGAATCCAAAATGACTAGTGTCCTTATAAAAAGGGGAAACTTTGGATACAGCAGTGCACACAAGGAGACTGCATGTGAAGATAAAGGCAGAGACTAGGGCGATGCTAATACAAGCCCAGGAAAGCAAAGACTGCTAGCAAACCACCAGGAGTCAGGTGTGAGAGGCCCGAACAGAACCCCCCTTCCAGCCCTCAAAAGGAGCCAACTCGGCTGGTACCTTCATCTTGGTCTTTGGGCTTCTAGAACTGTGAGAAGAGGAATGTCAGTTGTTTCAGCCACCCAGTTGGTGGTATGTTGTGCAAGCAACCCTGGAAAACTAACACACCATGGATGTTACCAATGAACTAATTTATACCTGACACTGTGTAGGTAACAGAAAGTAAAATGCTTGACTCTGTTAGTGATATAAATGTTTAAAACGTGGCTCTTATCCCTGAAAGATTTATGATCCATATGGCAAGATACAATGTGGTCTTGAAAAATTAACAGAATTCAGGTGAGGATTGGGTGAGAAGTGACTCACAAATTACTTAAAGGGATTTATCTAACAGCTGGACCAGATCAGGAAGAGAAAATTGCCTAACACAATACAGCCTTGGAAGAAATCAATATGGTGGAAGTATTGTTGAAAACACAGTTATTGGTAGAGCATTGAAGTGAATGTGGTCATCTACAGGTGAGGGAAACGGGGTTGACTTTGTCAAACCCAGGGCAGGAACAAATTTGTAGCCATAAGGGAAGTCAGGAGGGACAACAAGAGGTGAACAAAACATAAAGATAGAGGGGAAAAGATAAAGAAAACTAATATATATAAAGTATCTATTTCTTGCCAGAAATTATTCTGGATTTTAAAAAAATTCTCTCTCTTTGAATCCTCACAAAATATTGTTAAATATTCATTTAGCAGCTAATAAAATTGAGGTTCAGAGAGGGCAAGTGTGTTGCTCCAGGTCACACAGGCTCAGCTAACAAGAGGCAAAGTAGAGCTTTGAACATAGGTTTTTCTGGCTCGAAATGCATACTCATTATATTGCCTTCTCATTGCTGTCATCATATTATAATGATATGGCATAAACACAACACAAGCAGCTTAACATTAGCTGCAGTTACGGTAGTTATTAGTGCTGCTCATCAGTTTCAGCACTTCCTTGCACATGGCAGACTGAGCTTTCTGGATTCTTGTGGGTCAGTAGATCATGTGTTTGTTCTGGCCAATGGTTCTGGCTTCTGTAGAGAAAAGCAACTGATGCCATTTGTGGGCAAGAACTTGCAGTCACTAGAGAAAAACTACGTAGAGCTCTGAACTCTCTGCCCCAGCCCCAGTGCAGATAAAGATTCAGTCATCCTGTGTTTCTGGAAGAAACACTCCTCTGATCCACACTTGATTCATAATGTGAGTGAAAAATCACCTTTTTATGGTTTAAAATTATACTAACTGATAAAATAAGATCTTTTTTTTTTTTTCTTTTGGTAAAGTGAGGGATGTCGGAAGTGAAGGTCTTTCATCTCTAAAATTTTATGATCCTGAATAGGTTTTGTCTCTATATGTGCATTTAAAAAAATCAATTAGCAGTCTATTTTGCAATTTTGAAAAAAATTGTAAGTGTTCAAATGACGTGATTAAATGACTATTTGAGATGAGTTCTTGTATCAATTTTTTGTTTCTAATCACCAGATGTGTGATAGTGATTATAAAGCTGTTGTTTGGGTCCAAGGTGTTTGTCTGCCCCTTGTACGGTTCACTTTTGTTCCTCATGCTGGTGATGCGGAGGATGAACTAGCATAACAGGGACCTCCTGCATGACACTGGACAGTAACAGCAGGATATTTGAAAGGACAGAAAAGTCAGTGATAAGTTTCACAGAGTTAGAGGGTGTCACATCGCTAACACATGTTTTATTTGTGACCACCTAGCAAAGGAAACAAATGCTATGGATATGCAGGATAAGAAACCACTCTGGGATGGTGTGCTTGAAGACATTTCATGAAAAAGATAGGTCCTGAACAGGGACTTAAAATGAATGGGAGAAAACTTGGCTTATGGGAAGGAGGGGTTTGATCAAAGTGACAGGTAAACACATAGAGATGGCAGAAGCAAGGAGTAGTGTGTGCATGGAGGGATCAGAGAAATATTGTGGTTGTAGATTAGTGTTAAGGGGGTGAAATAGATAAAGAGGATCAAGGGTACGCACTTATCTTGAGCACTGAGTAACGTATAGAATTGTTGAGTCATCATATTGCACATCTGAAACTAATATAATACTATATGTTAATTACACTTCAATTTAAAAAATAATGTTATGTTATTTCCAAATGAAACACAGAACCCTGAATCTATGAAATATTCAGCATATTCACAGTGAGATGACACAGGTATTAGTGACCCTAGTAAGCAATGACATTGGCATACAGAGCTATACGAATGGTTGGTGCAAGCCTCAACTGAACGGAGGGCTTTGCATGAGGGAGGAAAAGCAACAATCTGAAAAGGCTGTGGGAAATGAGGACCATGCTGATCCAGCTTCCCAAATATGTGTCACAAGGGACACAGGAATGGGAAGGCAATCCCCTTGAGAAGTTACTGCGGGTAGAAATCCTGAGGGAAGTGCCAGTTTTCAGTAACGTCTAGGAGTTAAGAGGAGTAGTAATGGATTTAAAAGAATTGGCTGACCAAGGAAGATAATTTTAGAGAGAAAAAATATGCTTCAATAACATGCCTTTGTGGATGTTAAATTCTAGTTCTGATTGTCTTTGAAGGTTTGTTTGCCTAAGTTAGACAACTTGAGGTAAACTTCAGAGAAATTGCCACAATAGCTCATGTATAGACAATCTTCATGCTTGTTATTCTGTGGAACTAATAACAGGATCCCGTGGGCATATGTGATTATTTGAACAACTGGAAAATGGGATTGATTACTTAACAACTGTATAATTCAGCTATCACCTTGACCAATTCTGTGTGGCTGGGATGACAAAATCAGCCCTTTAAAATCATTGTGCTTCACTCCATGGGGCTAAGTATGGACTTCTGGAGATAACAGATGGCCTCACTGATTGGTTTGGATGATGCACTTGTGAAAGCCCAGATCCCCAGACAGGCATCTCCCACTTGTCAGTAATTCCTTGTAATTAGGATATTGGTAAGGCTAGACATCAGAGAAGGCTTCTTGATGGTTTTATCTCTTCGTCATATTTGTCCCAGGAGCTGCCTCTATTGATATAAAATTGCAAATAGTGGGCCAAGCATACAGCAGGCACCTTTAACTAAGCCCAAATGCAGTCATCTACAAATTCAAAAGGTGACCCTCCAAAACCGAATGGTCCTTGATATCCTGATTGCAGCTCAAGAGGAAGCCTATGCTTTACTAAAACAGAGTGTTAATGTATATCCTCCAGATTACCACAAAAATACAACAGAGTTATTAAAAGACATGAATACAAATTGACACTTTAAATGATCTCTCTCTTTCCTTTAATGATTGGTTAAACTCTTGGACAGGAGGAGGTTTTTTGTCAACTATCAAAGGAGTCTTATTTGGGCTTCTCCTTCCTCTTGTTATTCTAATCATATTTTGATGTTTTCTCCCATGTCTCTCTGCCTGGTGCTGAGAGTCCTTCACAGTCAGAACTTCAAGCCAACAGATGATCCTCTCTGCCAAGGAGACTCGTATATGTTATCAACTCTAGACACAGCTGCCTAGACCTTTTGTAACTTCTGTTAGATTCCCAAGTGACCAATCTTGACCCAATCTTGACCCCTCATGCAGCATGAAGCACTTACAGATGATAAGACCTTCCAACCTCAGTAACCTTAAAGATTTTTTTTTTAATGTTTTATTTATTTCTAGGAGAGAGAGAGACAGCACGAGCAGGGGAGGGTCAGAGAGAGAGGGAGTCACAGACCGAAACAGGCTCCAGGCTCTGAGCTGGCAGTCAGCACGGAGCCCGACACGGAGCTCGAACCCACGAACCGCGAGATCATGACCTAAGTCGGACGCTTAACCGACTAAGCCACCCAGGCGCCCCGTAACCTTAAAGATTTAATGGTCAAGGGGCACCGGAGTGGCTCAGTCAGTTAAGCATCCAACTTCAGCTCAGGTCACGATCTCACGGTCTGTGAGTTTGAGCCCTGCATTGGGCTCTGTGCTGCTGACAGCTTAGAGCCTGGAACCTACTTCAGATTCTGTGTCTCCCTCTCTCTCTCTCTCTCTGCCCCTCTCTGACTCATTCTCTCTCTCACTCTTTCTCTCTCTTAAAAAAGAAATAAACATTAAAAATTTTTGAAAGATTTAAGGGTCAAAATTATTTGGGAGAGGGAATGTAGAGCTGCTTTTAGGCAACAGAGTTCAAAAATGGAAACTTGATCATGGCAAAAGGGCCCAAAGTGACTACCAAGCTGAGTGTAAACAGGTTCATTAGTCAACGCAACTAAAAATAGCCATAGGCCCTAATTGACCAATTACAACCAGGCATAGTTCCTAAGATTACCAAAAAGGGGAAAATTCCATACATTCCCTTACTCCCTCACTCAACCCTATAACTGTGGCCTCTCATCACCACCTCGTTCCAGATAGTCTCTGCTTTTCTGTCCTACCTGGTGCTCCTTTGCAGTGTATTCAGTAAACTTCTTTTTCCTTTCTTAAGAAAAAATAAAAGATTTGGCCCACCATAGATATGGAGCTTCAGGAAGCACTGAAGAAACGTTAGGGAGAAAAGAAAACTGTAGAAGTCTAGGTAAGCAAAGAGGCAGCTCAGAGCAATAGAAAGATAAAATGTTGAAAGACGAGAGATGATCAGAACCAAAGGGTCAAAGAGGATGAGCCTGGTGGGGTCAGCTGGCCACGAGTTGCCAAGGTTGGACCCAGGAGTCCTCTAGTGGATTCACAGGCCATGGCCTTCATGCCAGTCAAGAGTCAACTGTGCCTGGGGACATCGCCCTTCTCAGAAAGAGTCTCCAGAGGGTGCGAGCAGTCCTGCCTTTTTGGAAAGTCAGCTGTGGCCAGGTTAGACTGCATCTTCTCAAGGAAAGGCTAGCTGTCCTTGAGATTTTTCACATTATCTGCAAGTGGGATAAGGGTCTTTAGACTGTTTGGAGCCGAACTTATGATCCAGGACCTGCTGCTAATGGCCATTGCCAAAGTCAAGCATAAAGCAAGGAAGGAATGAAATCTTTCTGGAAATTTTGCAAGAAACACCTCTGAGCCCTTCCTGGGAATCTAGAAGGCCTCATCTTCACATATCATCATCTGGAGAAATAATCGTGGTTCTTGGGAATATCGAATCAATAATGACTCTGTACAACAGAGGTTATTGAGGCTTTAAAAAGACCTTTGAGACTATTTTAAGTTCACTTCCTCTATGCTATCATGGGGAATGGCTGCCTTTTCAAAATCGTTAAATTGTAGCAAAAAGGCAAATACATAAGGAGCTTTTTTTCCCTACTCTCTATCCCATAGCAATTATTGCTGAAAACCAGTTACACTCATTGCTGCCTTGCCTTCACTTGGGTTCTAGGCTGAGTGGAGCAGAGGGAGCCCTTGCATCAGGGCCTGGCTGCCTGGCATGTGTCTTTATTCCACCACTGATACAACACCACGGTCTCACTGAAATGTTGCCTGGCGTGTGGTACCAAGCCTGAATTTAACAGGAGATATATTTTATATTTTGAGAGACTTCTATTCCAACTTTCCTATGACTTCTTGAAGCTGAGACGATAACTCACATGCCATATACTGCTCACCAAGTCTGAACCAGAGACTCTTTACTCATCTGTTACTGCCATAGATTTGCTTTGAGCTCCCTCCTAAACTTATTTAGAATCTTTCTCTGCTCTCTTTCATATGGCCCATGATTAAATTATCCAAGTTACGCGGCCAAAAGCAATCAAAAATGAAGGAAATAAAGACGAGAAATGGTTTTATTTACAATGCAAATGATCTGGTTCACTCTCAAATAAGGGACCAAATCAAATCAGCTACTCTTCAAGAGGAAGTCACTCTACAGACCCACTGGCACTTACCAGAGCAAGGTTCTCTGGTGGATCTTGGCTCTAGGGAGGGATTCAGACAAATTTTACTATAGTGAGGGTTTGATTCAGCACATGTAATTGGAGTGAAAAAAATACTGAATGCAATGGAAATGTACTCCATTACAGCATGACAAAATGCAAGTGCCAAATGACTGTCAGAATGTCTCAGTATACAATGACAAATACCCTGGGGAAATGATTTGAAATAACAAGAACAGCATTTATTAGCACTTGTACAACCTTGAATCTCAAAGAATGGCTGTTTTACCTAAGTCAATGTTTTCTCCTTCAGTGGGAAAATGGGCACAGCAAGAGTTGCTCATAGGAAGAGGGATGGGGTAAGAGGTTAGGTGAGGGATAGAAATACTACTACAACATTATTCTTTTTCCACTTCAGTGCCAAGTGTTTTTCTTCCTGGAATTTCTCAGAAATGCTGACCATCACTCAATGCTTCTTCTTGCTCACAGTAAGCTCTCTGTGTGTTCTTGTAAGTCTCTCTTACAGCTCTACAACCTGTATTGCTAGTTGCACTGGCTTCCTTGACTCAAGCATATAAACATACAGTGCTCTGAGAGCCAGAATGTCACCCCCTCTAAAGCGTTCTTATAAATTCATTAAAGAATAGTGGTGGAGAAAAGACAGGGATCCAGCTTTTCTAAGGGAAAGCACTTCAGGGTAAAGCACTTCCCTTTAAAACACAAACAAAACTGTTCTCTTTTTGAGACCTATTTGTAACCTATGTTCTTTAGTTGGCTCAGATCTCTCTTTTACTTTCCCGGCAAAGCAGCAAGCACAGAGTAAGTCATTGTGGTTTTCTGTGTAGCTGTAGGGTTCCAGCCACAGCTCATAGGGCAGGAATCACATTGCACGAGGCACTGAGCACCCACCATCTGCTGCAACTGGACCCCTTGTTCAGGTTGCAGGTAGGGATCCTGAATGGAGCCCAGCCTTTGGTAATTGTGGCCAAGTGATAACTCTCAGCAATGACTTTGCTTGGATATTTCCCCATCTTTATAGTGCTTAGCCCAGTGCCAGGCACATAGTAGGTGTTAGTAGGGCCTTTAATGATAGAGAGAAATGGCAAGGATCCTAACACCCAGAGTCCTCCACCATCTGCTTACTCTCTTCACAAGTCCTTAGGGAAGCAAGCAGATGGGACCCCCGAGGAAAAATCAACACTCAAGTGCTAGCAGAAGTTTTTGCTCTAAACTTTTATGCAGCTTCTTGTTGAGAAAATGATTTGTACTATGAATTAACTTTGAAGAATCTGTTACCCAGGTTAGAAGTTGGACAAGGGGGTTGTTGACAGTCTTGTCACCATCAACCTCTTCTTGAAGCTTCATTCACAAGGTCTCATCACTCAGCAGCTGAGAGCACACTTTCTCTCAAGCAGCTGACACCACTACCTTCCTATTACAAGAAGAATGAGCCAAAGGAAAATTCCCCAAAGTGATGTTCCACTGAAGCAAAAAAATTTTTAGCAACTTCTTTGTTCCTTTCTGTGAATGCTCCAATCTCTAGTACCCTGGCTTAAATTTTGAATCTTTGATCTTCTTCCCAAATTTTGGTCAATGTGGAGTAATAGCTGGACAACAGTTTTGGGCACCTAAGACTCCTTGTTTGTGGAGGTTGGAATATGCACCTCACATATTATTTGCATGAATGAAGAAACGTAGACACATAGCCCTGCACAATCTCTTTTTAGATCTCAGTTTCCTTCATATAGGTACTGGTAGAGATCTCCAAGCTACTGGAAGTACGGTATCCAAGGTGGCCTAGCCAAGCTGATGCCATCTTTTTAGTAATTATATTAAGTGCTGGTGATTCACAAAATTATTTGGATCATTCAAACTGCAGTGACTGATCAATTCCCTTCATTTTTAGTTGTATTCAGGGATTTCTAATAAGAATTATTTTTATAAACTCTTATGTTAACATTATTTTTAATGATCAAACATCTTACAGTACATCTAAATTACCTTACTGCTGAAGAATGAGTGTCTCATAAGTGGTCTAACTTATGTTTATCTTAAGACTCAGTCAACCTTAGCTTTGCATAAGAACATTCAAGATGTAGTTCATTTTAAAGATGATGAGATGTAGGTAATTTAAAACATAAGAGAATCAAGGCAAAACCTTGCTAAAACATTAACACTCCAATAGCACGGGTAGCTTTGTGAGAAGCAGAAGCAACTGAAGACGAGGTTATAATAAGGGAAAATGGGAATGGAATCCTTAGGTGGGGGAGAAACTTAATTATTAATACATATGAGAAACTCTACAGGAACACTCAGAAGTAGCAAAAGAATTTTTGAACCGTGGATGTAATATCTGAAAAATTAATTTTAGTTATACTTAGTGGGACCCTATGTAGTCTAGGAAAGAGCAGGTGACAAAGAATCACACCACAGAAAGGAAAACTCAAAATCACAAAGTTCAACGGTCTCATTTTTTTTTAAATGTTTTTTTTATTTATTTCTAGGTGAGAGAGAGAGAGACAGCATGAGCAGGGGAGGGTCAGAGAGAGAGGGAGTCACAGACTGAAACAGGCTCCAGGCTCTGAGCTGGCAGTCAGCACAGAGCCCGATGCGGGGCTCGAACCCACGAACCGCGAGATCATGACCCAAGCGAAAGTCGGACGCTTAACCGACTAAGCCACCCAGGCGCCCCGAGAAGGAAACTCTCTTAAAAGATCATCTGATCCTATCCCCCCACTCATTTTTCAGGTGAGAAAGTGGAAGCAGAAAAAGGTAAAGGGGCTTAGTGGGGGTTATATGGCTGTATTGCCCATTACCTTGGAAGTATTACCACCTAGATCTGAAAGGAATTATGTTTCTCTACAGGCAATCTTAGATTGACAGCTGTAGTGCCTGTCAGAGCAAAGGAGTAAGACTTTCCAACAATATATTTTTTCAGTCTAACTTCAACCATTATGTTGTAACTTCAGAACAAAGGTATATTTACTGACCTGAAATATCTGAGTCCTAAAATTGAAAAAAATACTGAAATAACAAATTATTTCTGCTTAGATTCAACAAATTAATATATAAAACAAACAACACTATACCAGAGTATATGCATATTCATTCAACACACTTTCAAAAAATATTTTAAGAGAAGAGCATTTTGCTACCTGCCCTCTAGAGGCTATCATTCTAATTAGGATGATCAGATTTCAATGTGAGGGGTAAGTAACCAATGAGTGACAATTGCTCCATGAGATATCTAAAAGAAGTGTCACAGGAGTAGAACATTCATTTTTAGCTGTGGGGACTGGAGAAGACAGAATGAAGAGCATATACTTGAGAAAAGACATTGGCTAATAGGTGGAAGTTCAATGGAGGAAACTATAAGAAGTAGGAGAGACAATAAATTTTCTGGCAGAAGAAATTAATTATAAGGGAAAAGAAAATCAATAACAATAAAAAGAAATTACCATTAATTGAACACCTAGTATGTTACATATATTAATTAAAATTCCTCATGACAAGCTTAAGAAGCATCTATTCTTATTATCCCTACTTAACACAAGAGGAAACAAACTCAAGGAGGGAAAATAACTCACTGAAGTCTGTACAATTAGCAAAGAGTTTGATTTTGGCTCTGTTTGATTCCTAAGCCCAACTTTACACCAAAAGATTTCTAACAAAATAGGGAAAACACAATTAGTATTCAAGAGCCCTCAAGGACTCAGAATGGCTCTAGTTAGGTGTTAGCACTGGTGAGTCAAGAAGAATAAGGAGTTGAACTGGATTTACTTAATGCCATGGCCAAGAATGAAATCCCAGGTCTCCTGATGATTAACCACAGGCTATGTCTGTTAAATGCTTCGCAGCTTTTAAAATCCAAGAAGGTTAGAAAAATGAGTGAGGTTGATGAACAATACATTTCCTTTAATTAACATGTATTTAGAATCATTAAGTTATTTTTAAAAAGTGCTTTGAATCATAACATTATGAATTTTAAGCCAATATGGATGTGTGGAAAAGCTTAATACTATTTAAATGGGTTTTTTTTTTTGAAAATTAAATATGTGTGAAATCTGGCTTCTGTTTCTCAATGGCCTCCCACTGTATTTATCCAAAAAATATTGGAAGCAATTTTATTTGCCTTATTCTTGTGTAATGAGATGCATTTGCCATACATGTGCTCAAGGGGTCAGGAATAGCATTCAGCATCCTGTAAGTGAAGCTGAAGTCTGTCTTCCGAGAAGAGACCTCGGTTGTGCCTGATAGGGATTCATCTCCAAAGCCATCAAAATGCTCAGCCGAGGCACCCGCGGGCAGTACCTCTTCCATTTTCCATCTCTTGAATTTTGCGTCTGCCGTTTTCCCTTCAGTTGAGATGAAAGGCCAGATTGCCATCTGGAACCCCTATGTGAAGGTTAATAATTATTCTTTCTATTTTTACTGCTGGTGCCGTTTGGGAGACAACTTCCTGATTACCCAGGATGAATCTCTGAGGGGATCAGTGGTGTGTCCTTATCTGAGTGTGAAGAAAAAGGGAGACAACAATCTTTCTGGTTTGTTTAAAGAACAGCATTTCCCAGAGGCTAGAGGTCCCTCCGGCTCAAGGTCAAATGACTTCTCTGGGGCTTGTGAACAGAGAAGCCAAGAGTCAGGTCTGACTAGTCTTTGCTTCAGGCTACCGTGCTTTGCTGGATGAAGAAGGACAGCATTCGCTAAGGGCAGGAAAGCACCGAGAAAGTATGTGCACACATTTCTGGATGACACCAAAGATGTTTGTGCAAACAACGGGATGAAGGTGATATTGCCGTTTGGAAGGAATCTAGGTTTCTGTCTTAAATATTGGTCAGACTTACCCTCCATCAGAATGACCCACCAGTTGTGTTCCACAGAGTTGCAATTCAGTAATTGTGGAACAGGAGCAAGAAGTCTCACAGGATAGAAGACCAGGCCGCCAACTTCATCCCCTTCTTTTATAGAATGATCTCTGGAAATCCCAGCATCCTGGAATCAGTTTCAAGTGAAAAGTTGGCATAAAATACTTACGTCCTAGGTAATTTGGTGCATTAAATGTGCTGGTGTTTGAGAATTTTTTGACACATAGAAGGCATTCCTTAACCACTCCTTGTCTTAACTGAGTGTTGCTTACCTTTTGACTCATTTATAGAGAAATATGTGTAATTTTTGTGCCTTTCATCTTTTATCCACACACACACACACACACACACACACACACACACACACACACACACATATTTGACCCACAAGGCTGTCTTGACTCAGGGCCATAACTCAGCAGACAGGAGGACCTTCTTTTCTTCTTTCACCAACCTTGACTTCTTCACTGTAATAATTTCCACCTCTGTGAACATCATTATCACTAAAACATTTACCACAAAATTCACATTATCACAGGACACTGATTGAGGACATTTTGAAGTGACATTTTTAGGTTAGGAGGATACAAATGTAAAGAAAATAGTCTTTTCATTTAAGAGACCTGCAGTCCAGGTAAGGAGCTGAGATGCCTTTTCACTTCTGCTTGACCAAACCTCTTAGATGTGCTTCTCTTCAGCACAGCTCAGATGCTGATGCCTTCCAGTCCCGAACTCCAGCATCTAGGGTTCCCCCTGCTTCCTTCAGTCCAGTAGGTATTGGCACTGATGTTCCATTGGAGAAAAATCCATGTATTCTGCTAAATTCCAGGCAGAGTAAGGATCTGTCACAATGTTGTGTGGGCACCTGCGTGTGTGTGTGTGTGTGTGTGTGTGTGTGTGTGTTGGAGGAGGCGGTCCTTGTGTGAGAGCTGATGCCTTCTAGTTCTCATTATTGCCATACTGCTTCTGGCTCTCTCTCTCCTTCTGTAGAGTGTCTGAGTGTATGATAAGGTGCCACTCTTCAGACAATTCCTTTGCCTCACACATAGACACACAACATCGACACTTGGGATTTGTTTTTGCCTGAAAAAGGAGCCAGCAGGTTTAGAGCTTAGGGATGAATCATGGGAAGAAGCCAACTGAGAACCATTGAGAAAAAAACCTCCATAAAGCCTAAAAAAAAAGACGCTACACACTAGTCAGACTTATGCTACTTTCTGCTATACGTTAAATTCTTTTGTAAATTAGCTTTCAAGAAAAGCAAACGCAGGGGCAGCTGGGTGGCTCAGTCAGTTAAGCATCTGACTCTCGGTTCCCGCTCAGGGTTCATGAGTTCTAGCCCTGAGTCGGGCTTCTGATAGCACAGAGTATGTTTGAGATCCTCTCTTTCCCTTTCTTACCCCTCCCCTGCTTTCACATGCATGCTCTCTCTCTCTGAAAATAAATAAACATTAAAAAAAAAAAAAGAAAAGCAAATGCAGCCCACCCTCTATTGGGTATAAAGCAATTACACATTAATGTTCTAAGCATCAGTTGCCAAGGGAAGTATTAGCTTTGTTATAAATACACTGCATATCTATCTATCTATCTATCTATCTATCTATCTCACAAAGGGTTTATTCAAACTCTCTCACTAAGCAAGAATTCAGTCATTCTTTGCATCACATGCACTTAAAATGTCCACCCATGGCCATGGTAGAGAGATGAGTTCTGAGCTGTGGACAAACTGCAGCTGACTGAGATCTAAGCTATGTATTCTTCATGTGAGAAGGACTGAGAGCAGCAGTTCTTGTCTTACTGATAAAATAAGCAAGGACTAGAACCATTTCCTGTCTGCCATGAGGGCCCCACAAGAGAAGCAGAGGTCTCAGTATGAGGGAGCACTTAAGGGGGTGGGTTCTCCCTGGCAAAAAGATTTGATACACAGGAGGGATAGGATGTTAGGGAGTTTCTCCATTGCCACCTATAGGGAGGCCTCTAAAAGCTGAGAGAGGCTTCCCACTGACACTGAGGAAGGAAATGGGGACATGAATTCTGCAACTGTAAAGAACTGAATTTGGCCAACAACCTGAATGAGGTGGAAGCAGACCCCCCGGTCTGTGTATTTTGTTATGGCAGCCATTGCTAACTAATACAGATTTTGGTGTCACACAGCCACACAGTACCAGGACTTGTGACCTACAGATCTGTCAACTAATAAAAAAGGGAATGCCAATTTCACTCAGGAGTGCTTTCAGTGAAGTAGAAAAAATATGACTTATCAAATTCTGATCATCAAGTACAGGTCTTTTTGGTACTTGATTTGAAAAGACAGGAAGTGTACAGGAAGTACTTCTGCTGGGTACCAAAGTACGGAAAGCAGATGGTTTCAGTTGCAAGCTGAACTAGCTGCTTTTTTTTTTCATGGAATACCACTTTTTTTCTTGAAAGAACAACTGACAGACTATAGTCATTCAGATTTGGGGATTTGGCAGACATTTTCTTGAAAATTAATGAAATCAGGCTGTCATTTCAAAGGAAATAATTATCACTCTTGGTTGCTAATTATAAAATTAAAGCTTTCAAGCAAAAATTAGAATTTTGGAAAACTTGTATCTGCCACGTTTAGTGTGATGGTTTTCTAATATTTAAAAGTTACTGATGAAATTGGTGGTGATGTTAATGGATGTGTTTTTTTTTTTTAATATTGATGGTTAAAATGTAAAATGGAAAGTACCTGTCTAACTCAGTGAACCAATAGTTTCCATAGATAGAAGATAGCTAGATTCATAGATATTAATGTAATGGAGCATGAAATTTCATTGATATCATTTCTGATTCTACACTGCAACCAACATTTAAGAAACTGCTAGTTGTCAAATTTTGGTGTTGTATCAAAGAAAAAAGTATTTATAAGTACTGAAAAGACCTTTAAAATAGTTTTCCTCTTTCCAAAGGCATATTTATATAAGGCTGGATACTTTACTTTATACTATAACCAAAACAATAGTTTGCAACACACTGAATGTTCAAATTACAAGAATCCAGCAAGTTTTTATTAAGCCAGATATTAAAGGAATGTACTACAAATATTTTAAAATGACACTCCTCTTATAATTTTTATTTTATAATATGTGACAAATTATTTTTTAATGTATATATTTTAAGTAATCTCTACGCCCAACATGGGGCTTGAGCTCATGACCCTGAGATCAAGAGTTGCATGCCCTACAGATTAAACCATCCAGGGTTCCCTTTTTCTATGTGACAAATTTTTATCACACTGTTATTTATGTTAACATATAATAGGCTTATTGTTATTTATTTTTATTTTTTGAGAGAGAGATGTGAGTGGAAAAGAAAAGAGGGACAGAGAGAATCCTAAGCAGGCTCAGCCGGAACCTGTTGTGGGGCTTAATCTTATTGACCATAAGATCATGACCTGAGCAGAAATCAAGAATCTGATGTTTAACCGACTAAGCCATCCAGGTACCCCAGGCTTAACTGTTATTTTTAAATAAACTCATAAGGGGTGCCTTGGGTGGCTCAGTCCATTAAGCATACGACTTCGGCTTAGGTCATGATATGGTTTCTGAGTTTGAGCCCCTCGTCACATCAGGCTCTGGGCTGACATCTCAGAGCCTGGTGCCTGCTTCGGATTCTGTGTCTCCCTCTCTCTCTGCCCCTCGCCTTTTCACATTCTGTCTCTTTCTCTCTCTCAAAAATAAATAAATATAAAAAATATCTTTTAAAAAACTCATAAATATTTTTAAATTCTCAATTTTCATTTTTAAAACAGTAAACATCGATAGATACAAGCTGTAAGTGAAAGCTATTTGCAATGTTTAATAATTTTAAAGAATATAAAGGGAAACTAAGACCAAAAAGTTTGAGAACCACTATTAAAGGGTTTACTCCATTTAGAAAATAAGATACAACCACATAGAGAAGAGAGTATAATATATTTATTACATACATAATATAATGTAATGTATAATTTACATAAGATATATAATTTACCAAATGCTGTTAAACAAACTTCTTCCATATAACCTCGACGTGGTCAAGAACAACATTGCAAACACCCCCAAGAAATGATGCCTCCTAATTACAAACTCTCTCTCCCATCTTTTATTGATTTATTCTTCAATTTTAAAACTCATTTACACTTCTATATGGCTTATTATATGCCAGATACTGCCTTAAGTGCTTGAATAATTCTTATATGAGCCCTGTGAGACATTATTATCATCCCAATACACTGTTGAGAGAATAATGGCACAGAGAGCTTAAGCGACTCACCTAAGGTCAAGTGATGAGTCAGTATTTAAATGCAGACAATCTGGCTGTAGCATATTGCTAGAGGGTAACTTTTAGCTGTTATATTGTCCGTCTCTAAAATTTTAGATTCTTGGCTTGAGGCTTCGGGACCACTCATGTGATGTAATTTTGTGCAGCCAGTCAAGAGCAGGCTTGTGGATGTAACTATTGATGGTGGAGATGATGGGCCTTACTTATCTGGTTAATTCTCACCTGAGACTGTAGTCCCTTATGTTGGGAGGGACTTCTTTTAGACTCCCCATCCTATCTGGTCTTGGGTTTTGACTTCTAACCTCCTTTCCCTGTGGAGCTATCAAAATCAAAGCTTTCAGAAACTGGCAGATGTCCTCAGGGCACGAATAGTCCTAGCACTCTGTTTATCTCTTTGGGTTTCTGCTTTCATTTACTATCTTGCAAGTTCTTCAGTATTTTTTAGAAATATTTTAAAATATACTTTCAGACATTTTTAGATGTCTGATGTGGTTACTTAGCTTGGCGTATAACCCATTAATATAGAACTCCATATCATATTAAATTGAACCTCGATAAATGTAACAACTGTTAATGGATATGCTTGGGATTTGGCATATTTGATGATATTCAATATTTTCCTGGGCTTTAAAAACAGCAGCTCAACTTGTCAGTTATTTAAGATATCTATCTATCTATCTATCTATCTATCTATCTATCTATCTATGTATCTATCTATCTCCTACATGTTGCTAAAAGAGTTAAACATCATGTTTTCAGAATGCCTTTCCCAACTTCCCCACATCTTTCCCTGTGCTGTAAATGATAGTTCTGTGCCCATCAGTTTGTATCTACAGTTCTACTGCTTTGCTCTTCTCTACAACAAACTCATCTATAGTTTTGTTCTCATTCATTAGACCAGTTAAATCTCCGATTCCTCATCAATTTGGTGTTTTCACTATCTCAAAGAGTTTACTGTCATTTGTAATCCTTGACATTCCTCCCCAACTCTGCCATGACACCTATGTATTACATAGACTAGTGAGAATACTGAGCTTTTCTATGGTTGAAACTCTTCTTCCATTTAAGTGCTCATTTATCCCTACCCAAAACATTTTTCTGCTCTGGATAAATCAAACTCTTTTTCAGTCACCAGGGACACATAAAAAGTGACTCTGTGACTCAGTTTTTATGGTTGGTTTTTGAGTAAACTCTTGAAGGTTTTGGATATTTGGAATATATTTACTGAGTCCCCTCTTACCTATGTACGTATTTATCCTCACAGAACTCTCTGATGTGTTTGTTAGGAAATAGTGTTCTTTTTCCCTCCATAAGCAAAGTTTTGGGAAAAATTCAATGAACCTATCTATATATTCCTCTAAAATAGAAAATAATAGCTTAGCACTTATATTTGCAGAATGGGGCCCAAAGTATACATCAATAAAGTAGCTTAGACTAAGGCATGTTGCCTGAAAACCCAGTATGTCGCCATGATAATCTCACAGTCATTAGAGACTGACACTCTTTATTGTGGTTCTCTTCAGTCCACATCTAAATAACATCAAGAAGATTGAGCTGCCTGTATAGTTTTTCTGGGAAGAAGGTAGTTTAGTCAACATTTTTTGTTGGTTGGTTTCTGCATCAATCCAACAGAAGCAGGCAGCGGTCAAGAATCACAGTTATCCAGTGACCTTTTGAACAAGGCCAGCATCAAACCATTCTCTTTAATGACACAAATGCTGCTCACCTCTCCAGAGTCAAAGCCTCAGATCAAGAGGCTCTGGAAACCTGCCCTCCCCTGGGCAGGGTCAGGGCTGAGGCGGTACCCTCAGACAATTCAGCTGACCAGTCATTTCAGCGCTCATTCCCTTCCATCAGCACATGCCTGCGGTTGCAAGTGTTAAGTGGCCATTTAAACAAAGATATTTTACACTGTAGGTTTTCACTTCGGTCTGGGTCTCAAGAATGCCAGCAACAATATCTGAGAACATAAGTTGCTGCTTTGCAAGCCCAGAGTGTTGGAAATTTGCTGAGCAGATTAGGTAGTCCACTAACTAGTATTTTTCCAAATATCTTATTTCTCTCAAAGGAAAAGATAAAGGAATTATCCCTTCTTCTGCTAAAGTGGTAACTGCAAAAATAAATAAAGGCTTGCCTTGAGTCGGCAGAGCTGTGTGCAGAGCATAGTAAGACATACACCTCTGAACATAATAGTAACTCATGAATGTCTGTTGAAGGAATCAATGAAATAGATAATAATGCATTTATCCTCTCTACAAATCTGGATAAATTATGGAAATAAAATGGAAGGAAACTGTGATAGTTAATTTTATGTGTCAGCTGTACTGGGCCATGGGATCTCCAGACATTTGGTCGATCATTATTCTCTGTGTGTCTGTGAGGGTGTTTCTGGATGATGTTAACACTGGACTCAGTAGATTGAGTAAAGCAGATTGCTCTTCTCAATGTGAATCGGTCTCTTCCAGTCAGTTGAGGACCTAAATAGAGCAAAAAGGCTGACCCTCCTACAAATAAGAGGAAAGTCCTCTTCCCTAACTGCCTTGAGCTGGGACATCTGTTTTTCCTGCTTTTGGACTTGAACTGAAACATTGGCTTTTCCTGGCTCTTGAGCCTGCCAGCATTTGGACTAAAACTACACCATTTGCTCTCTTAGGTCTCCATCTTGCTGACTACAGATCTGAGCTTGTCAGCCTCTACAACTGTACAAGCCAATTCCTTATAATAAGTAAGTAACTAAGCAAGTAAGTAAATAAATTAGTAACTAAAACTAAGTACATAAGCAAACAAACAAACATCGTATTGGATCTGTTTCTCTGGAGAACCATGACTAACACAGATTTTGGTACTGAGAAGTGTGTTTTGCTTTAACAAATACGTGCAAACACAGAAGTGGCATTGTGACTAGGTAACAGGTAGAGGCTGGAAGAGTGTTGTGGTATGCACTAGAACAGGTGGGGACTAATCTGAAAGGGACTGTTGATTGAAATATGGACATTAAAGATGATTCTGGTAAGGGCTTAGAAGAAAAGAAGAGAGCTAGAGAGAGAGCTTCCATCTTCTAAGGGAAAATATAAATAATCATGAACAGAATGTTGATAGAAATATAGACATTAAAGGCCATTCTGGCAAAATCTTAGATGGAAATGAGGAATATGTTATTTGAAACTAGAGAAAAGATGGTCCTCATTGAAAAATGGCAAGGATACACTGAACTGTATTCTAGTGTTTAGTGGGCGGCAGAACTGGTGAGTGATGAAATTGGATATTTAGCTGAGGAGATTTTTAAGCAAATTGTTGAAGGAGTGGTTTGGCTTCTTATGACTGCTTATAGTAAAATGCTAGAGAAGAAAGATGACTCGAAGAAGAAATTGTTAAGCAAAGAGGAATAAGAACTTAAATATTTGGAAAATTCTCAGCCTGTCCATATTGAAGATAAGGGAGAGAGTGTGTTCTAAAGGAAACACCAAGACTGTGACTACACTATCATTCAATAAAGAGTTGCTGGGATCATACAAACAGAAACATTGCCAGTTTGAATTGAAGGAGATGGAGATAGGACAAAAGGAATGGAGGCTGCTAGACTTCTCAGATTCTACAAGACAGGACCATAGAACTATTTGACTGCAAATTGGTGCTGTTCTTCAAGAAAAGGCACAAGACCCCAAAGGCAATTCTGAGATCATCTGAGTTGCCACTCCTACAATATGGACAGGAGTCAAGGCTATTTCCTCCTCCATTTCAGAGGGCAGGGTCCTTACAAAGAATACGCAGGGTGCTCAGACAGAGCTGAAGGGGTGGGGTTGACCTACAGAGCCTTGACCTTGACACTGCCACCTCAGTAGGCCTGAAAGGTGGGAATTGAACCAAAAAGGATTATCCTGTAGTCTTAAGGTCTTTCTTAAAAAGTGTATTTATTTATTTTGAGAGAGAGAGGGCAAGCAAAGGAGGAGCAGAGAGAGAAAGAAAGGAAGAGAAGGAATCCTAAGCAGGCTCTGCACTGTCATCACAGAGCCCTCTACTCAGAACACAATCCCATGAACTGTGAGATCATTCACCTGAGTCAAAATCAAGAGTCAGATGCTCAACTGATTGAGCCACGCAGCTGAAAGTCTCATGGAGTTTGCCTTGCTGTTTTGGTTTTGCCTGGGACCTGTCACCCCTTTCTTCCTTCCTACCCCTCCTTTTTTGAATGAGAATATCCATCCAATGCCTGTCCCACCATTATATTCTGGAAGCAGATTATTTGTCTAGCTTTACAGGCTTACAAGTGGAAAAATAAAATTTTGTCTAAGGATGAATCATATCTTGAGTCTCACGTATAGCAGATTTAGATGATGTTAAGATGAGGCTTTGTATTTTAGACTTTCAAGTTGGTGCTAGAATGGGTTAAAACTTTGGGGGGGGTTGTTCAGGTGGAATGATTATATTTGCATGTGATAAGGATGTGACTTATGGGTGCCAGGGGAAGAATGTTATGGACTGAACGTTTGTGTCCCCACAACAGATATATTTTGAAACCCAAATCCTCCCTCTAACTATATTTGGAGATAGGTGAAGAGGTGATAAAGGAAGTCCTAAGAGTGGTGCTCTTATAACAAAAAGAGACACCAGAGCTGTCATTCTTTCTGCAATGTGAGGACACAACAAGAAGGTGCCATCTACAAGCCAGAGAGAGTCTCCCCGGAAACCGAATCTGCTGATTGCTTGATCTGGAACTTCCCAGTCTCCAGAGCTGTGAGAAATAAATTTTAGTTGTTTCGGTCACTCAGTCTGTGGTATTTTGTTATAGCATCCTGAGCCGACTAAAACAGTACCCATTTCATTTCTTTAGAGAAGCTCTAACCCTTCTAGAGGTAGCAGAGTAGCAGAGTATATGATCCCCACCTCATCCAGGATTCCTATCAAGACTGTATTTACTTTTCATCTTCAGTGATGCCCATGGTAGGAGTGGTCTGTACATGGTTAGTGCTCTAGTACACACTAGAGCTCTAGTGTAGCTCTTCTGTACCATTCTTACTTCAGAATGTGTGGCAAACAAAACTTAACCACTTCAAGATAGTGAGCTGTCCTTTTACTTGCTGTGAAGAAAAAAAATGCAATTTTCCCTTCAAAAGCTCTTTACAGATTGACTATATCATAATGACAGCTTAAGATATTAAAGTTAAGCTTTTATGGCTACACAAAGGCAGTAGGAAGACAAAGTGATCGGGTAAGAGCAGAACTGAGAAGCAAGCTGCTGAATGGCTGCTGACTTCCTGTCCATGATTCTGTTTAGAAGGTGTCCACACTGAATACTGAAGCAAGTTACTGTGCATGAATGTTGAAATGTTGAAACGATGCCCTCTGTACAACTTTTAGTTTTAAAGTCTATGGAGTGTAAAGAGAATGTGCCAAGATTTTAGGAGATGGAGGGAAACTATGATCAAAGCACTAGAAAATAAAGAAGAGAAATTGGAAGTTAAGAAAATTTGTGTGGAAGTAAAATGTCTTTATTTATGCAAAGGACTATTTTGGCAGTAGGTGCTGAACTGTCTGTTCCTTATTCTACCTGAATAAAGAAAATGGAATTATTAAAGTTGAAGAGATTTATGTTAGAGGCAAGAGGAAATTATCTCACTAGAAATGGCAGTGTCTACTCAGAAGATGAAGACATGGTCACTTTTTTTTAGGTCTTAGGGCCTATTAGAGGCTCAGCACAGACCATCTGGCCTCATAAGCCAAGGCAGCCATGAAGGTCTAGAGTAGCTAAATGTAGAAAGAGCCCCTATTAATGCCAAGTGGAGACATGAAACTATTTTCTCACCAATCCAATCCACCAAATACCATTTTTGTTTTAATTTTTAAAAAGTGTTATGAAGGCCTGACTTCTCCACACTATCTCATTTTTTTTTCAATTAATGGATACATAAACTGAATCAAATCCAGTGTTAAATAAGCAAAGAATGGTTAATCGTTCTATGTGAGGATACCTCACAGAGAAAGAGAGAGAGGCCTGAACTTGGTCTGCAAGGATTTGACAAAACCTACCCAGAGATAGAAAACTGGAATAAGTGACCTCCACAATTACTACCAGCCTCATGATTCCATAGTTTTTTGTTGCTTTACAACACCAATAACAGACAATACTTTTCTGTAGGGAATAAATTAGGAGGGATATTATCCTCTCCATAGTGGGTGTTGAGAAATGCTCCATTCACAGCTCTTTTGTCATAAACAAATAGCACAGACTTTATGCAAAGAAAAAAAAAATAGAGATTTTGAAGTTTATAATATTCAAGACTAGACTATTCATTTAAAAAAAGTTTTTAAAATTAGTTAGTTTACTTGTATGTCGTGGCGGCTTTGTAATGTGTCAATTTGGCTAGAATGGACTACATTTCCCAGAATTCTCTTTCTTGTGGTTTCCAGTTGATGAACCACAAAGGACATTCTTGGGAGATTGAGAAAGAAAAAGGGAAGCAGCAGCCTTTTTGTACCTTAGACTCACTGATGTGCTGACTCACCCTGTTGGCTTGAAGCAGCGTCTGAGTCTGCATCTGCTTTACTTTCTCTGGATTCTTCAGCTTCTCTGACTCCTGAGCCAGATATATGTATTTACCGCCATAAGCAAGAATCCTGACTTTTTCTAGATACTCACACCACCAATACCAGAGGCAGTATGAACTGATGAATTTCAGTTTATCCCTGTGCCCTCCAGGTCTAGCTACATGTGCATGAGCCCCAGCCTGCTCTTACTTTCCTCCACTTTATAATTATCTTCTCTTCCTTATTGTCTGTCTGCTAGACTTTAAACAACAGCATCAGATGTGAAGAAAATAGCCTTGCAAAAACTGCTTACCCAGTTCCCACAGTTGTAAATTTTAAAACATACTCACATGTATAAATCTCCTAATGGTTAGGCTTTTCTAGTTGAACTCTGGCTAGCATGCATGATAAAACTCTTCCAAGAGGTTTAGACACCAGGTGGACATTTAATGAAATGAATAAATACCTCCATTAAGATTAGAAATGTGTAGTCAGTAGAATCCCAAACCCTTTTATCATCCCTTAAACTTCACTGGAGCCAAACCAAAAAAGATGAGCTGATATAGAAAACTATTTAACTAGACTGAAGGTCATTTGTTATTAGCTTTTAAATATTGATAAAGAAATACTCCTATCTCATACATAGGAAAACGGAAGTTAAAAAGTTTAAATAAAACTGGACCCCTGTCTATATTAGAAAGCAGCTCAAGGTCAAGATTTTATAACATCCATATGGTTCCAGTTAGAGCTGGATGAATGGAGAAAAGTGGTGATCGTTATCAGACTGACTTCTTGAACTCAGATGGAAGGAAGTCACATACAGGGTATATGCTATATACTTGCTGACTTCATTCTCTACTGTCAGAAGCAATGACTTCCCACAGAATGTATAACAGAAAGACAAACAGAATGTCATATGTAAGTTAGTGTGTATACACACACACACACACACACACTAATAGCTAACACTTCTAGGACATTTTGGTTGTATTAACTCAATTAGTCATCAACATAACCTGTGATTAGGTAATATTATTATAGCTATTTTTCAGAGGAAATCAAGGCACGGTGGGATTAAGTGACTTGACAGGGTCACACAGTGGTGTATGGTGGAGCTAGAGCATGGTAACCAGTACCATCCAGCTTGGAGGGTCCTGTGGTTATAGGCTGTGCTGTACCATCTTGCTTGCAAATGTATAACATACTTGGTTGTGTAGGTATGTGAGCCTGTCCTTCATAGTTCTTAATAATTTGGCTACATTTGCTTTTCCACCTCCAACTTTCTCTTTTCTCTTATATGTTCCTTACAATCCTGCAAAACTTAAGTTTTTCCATAGTTTAGTATTTTCTTGTTTTATCACAGTAAATAGAAACCTAAAGTAATTCAGATAATCAGGCTAAGGCCCAGATACCTCTCTAAATTCCTCATCCAATCCTTTCTTCTTCTTGCATCTCTATTAATGCCATTCTACTTCCTAGAATGCCTCGCTCTATCTCACCTTCACCCACTCTGTGCTGCCACAATTTTTAGAAATTCTGTCTATTTTTAAATAATTTTGTTTGAATAGCATCTCCTTCATGATACCTTCTCTCAGCCCCCTATCTAGATGCAAACTCCCCTTCCTCAGAATTTAGACAAACACATATTTTATAGGTCAGAGCCTCATGTAGTGATTTGTATACTGGTTTTATTTTCATGTTAGCAGGTTATACATGACAAATTTTAGCCATAATTGAAGATCTATCTTAGCATATTGGTATTGCACTCTTTCTGTCTGTGGTTGCTCATTGCCTCTGCTCTCACATGACAATGCTAGATCAGAAGTGCCATAGAGTGCTCTATATGAGAAACTTTCCCTCACTGAGCTCCTGTGAATAGTGGCAGCCTCTGCAGAGGCCAGTTAGTTTTTCTTTCTATCATGGATACAGCCTTCTTGCCTTTTCTGTGAAACTCCTTTAGATATTCTCAGATAATACCTACTGTTGTTCATTAATTTCAGTAATACCTCTACTATACAATTTCTCACATTCTTGTAGTACCCTGACTACAGACCCATCCTCCAATAACGAATGACTTCGTTGAGAACAAGAACATATTTTATTCATCTCTACATGCTTCATGACTCCTAGAACTGTACATTGTGTGTAAAATATCCTCACAAATTACTTCTTTAACTTTTGAAATTAACTGTCTTTGGATGTAATTTACATAAAATAACAAAATTTTAAGTATACAGTTTGATAAGTTTTGACAAATGTCTACACTCACCCCCAACCCCCCAGTCAACATTTCCATCTGCCCACTGGCTTACCAAGAGAGGTGAGAGATGGTGAAAAAGCTTGTGATGGTGAAAAAGTTTTAATTTTTGCTTTAAGTTTACTGTTTTTCATGTCTTGTCTAAAAAATGTTTGCCTAACCAATGTTGAAAAAGCTTCTTACCTTTGTTTTCATCTAGTTTTATAGTTTTACTATTCATATTAGGTCTTTGATACATTTAGCAATGATATTAATATGTGGAATGAAATAAGAGTAAAGGTTAATTTTTGTTTTCTAAATTTTAACACTATATTGAAAATATAATCTTTTCCCCCATTGAATTGTTTTGGCATCTTTTTCAAAAATCATTTGATGTATGTGTAGGACTATTTTTGGATTTCTTTTGAACCATATAGCTATTCCTTTGACAATAACATATTATTTTGACTTGTGTAGTGTTTTAGTAAGTCTTACAATCTAGTGATGTACACTCTCTAATCTAGATCTTCCTTTTCAAAAGTGTTTTGTGTATTCAAGGTCCTTTGCAGTTCTGTATTAACTTTTAAATTAGCTTGACAATTTATCCAAACCAAAAACCTCACTGGGGTTTTGACTGAAATTGTGTTGAATCTATAGAACAGTTTAGGGAGAATTGATATCTTCACAGTACTGAGTCATTCATGAATGAGCATGATCTCTCTCCATTTATTTAAGCCTTTGATTTCTATATTAGTGTTTGAAATTACCAGCATACAATTCTTACACATAATTTTAAAGCTTTTTATTAATGCATTTCATGGTTTCATAAATGGCATTTTTAAATTTCCAAATATTCATTGCTATTACCTGGAAATATATTTGATTTGTAGATATTGATCTTATAACCTATTACCCTGCTAAACTCACTTATTAGGTATAGTAAACTTTTTTAGACTATTTGGAATTTTTTATATCAGTAAATTCTCCTTTTGTGGTAAATAGAGACATTTTATTTGCAATCTCTATATGTTTTATTTCTAATTTTTGACTTATTATACTGGCTATAACTCTCTGAATGATATTAAGTAGAAGTATAACAAAGGCTGTTTTGTCTTATTTCTGATCTTGAGGTAAAGCAATCATTTTTTCATTGCTGAGTATTATGGTAGCTATAGTTTTTTAAATAGATGTGTTTTTTTCAAGTTGAGGAAATTTCCTTTTATTCTTTTTTATTTTTTAATTTTTTTTTAATGTTTTATTTTATTTCTAGGAGAGAGAGAGAGAGAGAGACAGCGTGAGCAGGGGAGGGTCAGAGAGAGAGGGAGGCACAGACTGAAACAGGCTCCAGGCTCTGAGCTGGCAGTCAGCACAGAGCGCGACGCAGGGCTCGAACCCACGAACCACGAGATCATGACCCAAGCGAAAGTCGGACGCTCAACCGACTAAGCCACCCAGGCGCCCCAGAAATTTCCTTTTATTCTTAGTTTGCTGAGGATTTGTTTTTGATCATGAATAAATATTCAATTTTGACAAATGTTTTTTCTGCTTCTATTGAAACAAGCAAGTAATGTGTATTTTTTTTAGTGTGTTGATAATGATTTTTGGTCTTTAAATATTGTATGTTGATTTTTGAATGAACCAGCTTAAGATTCCCACTTGATCATGGTATATTTTTAAAATACTTTTTTGGCCTTTATTCACTAGTATTTTGTGGAGGATTTGTGGGTCTATACTCACTACGATATTGTCCTGTAGTTTACTTTTCTTGTGATGTCTTGGTCTAGTTTTATTTAGTATGTGGGTAATGTTAACATAATAAAATGAGTTGGAAAGCTTTCTTGCTTTTCTATTTTCTAGAAGAGTTTGAATAGAATTGATCTTTAGTGATTCTTTAAAAGCTTATCAGAATTCTTTTATCAATTCGTGTGGCTTCTGGCATCTCTTTCTCCTGTGTTCAATCTCAAGGAAGCAAGTGCTTGCAATTATCTCTCCTCAGGTTTTTTATCTTTCCTTAGAGTTTAGGTTAGTTGGTAACTCTGTGACCTCAGTTCTACAATGACTTTGAGAAAAGTTATGATTGTGTAAATTACCTGGATTTTTATTTTATTTTATATTATCTTCAATTTTTTTTGTTTAATGTCTATATATTTTTGAGAGATAGAGCACAAGCAGGACAGAAGCAGACAGAAAGGGAGACAGAAAATCCAAAACTTTATAAAACTTTATAAGTGAAAAGCAACAATGTATATGGCTTAGTTTTTATTTCCTGGATTCTCAGTAGAATTGCAATACTTTTTATGTTTTTACAATATTCTTCTGGATATATATCATCAAAAGACCTTGATACATGGCTTTGTAAGACACATCTGCAAGTTTTTGCAGACATTTCAGCCATATCAATGAGTTCCATCTTATGTCCAGATCAATTGTGCATACACATAATGAAAATTTACTCGTTCATATTTTTCTCTCAGTCCAGGCTTCCCTGGGGATGGACAAAAACAAAATAAATCTTATCAGCATTTGTTTTTTTACAATTCTTTAGGCAAAGACCATTGCACTTTAGAAGAACACAGGAAGTGTGTGATAGTGGTCAAGGGACCAGAAGAAGTAGAGGCACCCAAGAACTTTGCATATGCCAGGGCACAAATGTTCTGGATGCATAGCATTTCTAGGCACTGTTGTCATCTAATTCTTGGATGTCAGAGGGAGTTTCCTAGCAATACGATCAGACTTATTATGCACCAGATCAGGCTCTGTAAGCAAGTCATGCATCTGTGAAAAGCTGGAACTGCTTGTGAATGTCATTCTCACTTTGGATGGGAATCTTCTTTTATGGAAAATGCATTGCTCTCATCTTGGAGCACTCAGGTGCTCAGTCCATGCTTGTGAAGTGAATCACTGTGATGGTTGAATGCAGAGGTTTGAAGTCTTCTTCCAGCCCTGTGCTTGCTCCTCTCCTAAGGCTAAGTTTTCTTTCTTACCAAACAAATACATAGGCATTTTATGTCAGGGCCATTTTCTGCAAAAATACCTAGAAGCCAAGTGTGAAACTGATGCTTTAGTTGGCAAACTAATATTTCACATTATCATGAGGCCAGTGTTCTTTATATTCCAAAGTCAATCTGTATCCATATATTCTATCACCTGAACCGTGAAAAACAAATATAACATATACTGGGCAGCATCTAGCACATTCGTTGCAATCTGTTCTAGGTACATCAAAGGCATATGTGCAAGCAGTTGATATGTACAAGTCAGAACTACTAGCTCTTCTGTCATTACTCAGACGTAAGGGGTGGGGAACCAGTCAGCTACAAAGCACTTCATACCTTCTGGGAGATATCGATAGAATGAGACATGCCATCTATAAAATATAATTATATAGCTCCCAGTGGTGTTGTTTTGAAAGACAATAACACATTTAATATTTTGAAATGGCTTGCCCAGACAGGATTCTTTGGAACATCTTGCACTTTTCTTGACCTTGGTCTTTAAGGTCTACCAGCTTTAAGAATTTTCTATAATTCTTTGGACTTCCTAAGGAAAGCAACAAAGACTTTTCATTGTTGAAATGGCATTTGGTCAGAATTTTAGATTACTGATGTCAAAAATTTAACCAAGTAAAATGGATGAAACTTGTTCTCTATAGATCACATCCCATTATTTCCTTACACAATGTCATATTCAAAGCATAACATGAATCCAATTACAGTGGGCTACTTCTTTTTTTTTTTTTCTTTTTGAGAAGTTGGGGGAGAAACAGAGAGAGAGAGAGAGTGAGAGAGAGAGAGAGAGAGAGAGAGAGAGACCCAAGCAGGTTCTGCACTGTGAGATGTCAACATGTAGCCTAACTTGGGGCTTGATCCCATGAACTATGGGCTCATGACCTGAGCTGAAATTAATAATCAGTTGCTCAGCCAGGCACCCCTACAGTGGACTACCTCTTAACCTGTAGCTTTCTTTCTTGGAAATATAGAAATATACTACCATTAATACAACTACTACCACTTTTACAAACACCTCACAGTTATCTGGTGCATGCTGCATGCTCATAAATCATTTGAGAAACAGAAATTAAATGAACTAGAATGTGAGGTAACACAGAATAGAGCTTTAGTTAAAAGGCTGGGTCAAACCCTTGGAAAGAACAACTCTTTAATCATGGGAGGTGATGTTATATGGAAACCAACTTGACAGTAAACTATTAAAAAAAATCATGGGAGGTGACTCCTTAAAGGACCCAATTGTGGTTTCTTCACTTATATATTTGCAGAATGTTACCTGTTTTATTTACTTCATAGGGTTATTGGACATAGCATGATACATATAGATATATGTGTATACATGTGTGTGTAAATATATGGATGTGTCTGTGTGTGTGTCCCCTACTCGTATTAGCCAGGCAACAGGTTGAGATTCCTTCAGGAATTTTACACAAGCAATATTTATACAAATAATGCATTAGTAGTAAAGTAGACAAAGAGTGATAATACTAACTATAAATAATAACAATTTTTGTGACACTTCCTTTGTTCTCTGTGTATACATCATCTTCTTTAACCCTTGCAACTGTGCAATTGAGGAAACTGATACTACGGGAGACTCCTTTGCCTGTCACACTGCCAGGAAGCACAGCAGAGATTCAAACTTAGATCTGACTGAGGCAAAGTCCATGTTCTGTGCATTACTGGGTCCTTCTTTTGCTGTCTGGCTGTCAGAGTCAGGAGGGCCAAGAGGTAAATAAGGAACAAAAGTGAGAAGTTTAGTTTTAAAAATAAATTAATATCTCAGGGCGCCTGGGTGTCTCCTCTGGTTAAGAGTCCAACCCTTGGTTTCAGCTCAGGTCACGATCTCATGATTTGTGAGTTCAAGCCCTGCACTGGCAGCAGCAGTGCAGAGCCTGAACAGAATCCTCTCTCTCTCTCTCTCTCTCTCTCTCTCTCTATCCCTCTCCCACTCGTTCATGTTCACCATGCTCTCTCTCAAAAAAGAAAGAAAAAATTAACTTAAAATATTAAAATAAATTAATATCTCAATATAAAAACCTGAATGAATATGTGATGAGGAAAGGCTTTCTTCCCCAAATCACTGAAGAGCATATTGCAGGTGATTCATAATCTTAAAATGCCAAGATCTGTGTATTTGATCCACAGCAGTGGGGACTTTTCAGAACTGGAGCCACATAAATAGCAGCATGCTCTATATTAGAGCAAACTCAATGGGGAAAAGCTTGGGAGGAGAAAGTGCCCCCTTCTTCCCCAATACCTCCATAAAGCAAGAAGGCAGGTAGAGTCTAATGGCATCTTCAGAGCACTTGTCCTCACTCGTGGGCAAAAAATTGCAAGATTTTAGAGGAAAGTTAAACAAATTACTATCCCAAGGGTACCACGGTATTGCAGCTATTCAAAGAAACAGGTCAGCAAACAGAAATTTTGTCTGGACAATAGCACAGATTGAAGTTTGTAATGGACATTTAACCTTAGTGGAAACCACAGAATAGATAAAATAACATTAGTTGATGGTCTTGTTAAATGAGACCTTGTAAGCTAACAATCAAGAACAAAATTAATGAATTTTTCCATTGCTTTATTTAAGAAGAAAGTGTGAGGCATGAAATTGTACAAATGCCCATTGTTTTGGCATGAGTTTTGGAATAATACTGGTAAAGATCAGATGTTGTGTTATATTGCAATTAATTTTTCCATGTAAATTTAATTTTATATGAAGAGAGTTTCCTTATTTTACTTGTGCAGTTTGAAAAAGACAGAATTTTAAAATGAGTTCCAAGGAGAATGGTAAAACCCTCAAGATGAGGGATTTGGCATAAGCTTGTGCTTAGGACTAAGGTTGGCTTTCTCATCCACTGGAAAACATATTTTGAAGCATTTGGTTTGGTGTGGTTTGGTTTTTAATATCTTATTATAAAACAGTATAAGGTCCTGAGCTGTAAGTATATACAGATTGTCGTTATCAAATGAAAACTGTATTTTTCTTTTATAATAGTGTTTTTGATTCTACTATATATATTTATTTAGTATATATTTTCTGAAATAATATTGCCTGTTCATAAATATGACCCTTATTGTTATTTCCTCTCCCCTTCTCTCTCACTCTTCCTACACACACACACACACACACACACACACACACTCAGGTAGATCATTACCTAAGAATGGATAGAGCATTACCAACCTCTAGCCAGAGCTTCTTAAAAATGCTTTCTAGAGGGAGTAGCTCACTGATACATTATGACCTTGCTATAATTTTTGTTTTTTTTTTACTTATCGGAGTTTCTATTGCACCCAATGATTCTGGGGGGGCGGGGGTTTGCCAAAAGACACTGTCGAGGGTATACAGAATGAGATTTGGTGTGAGAAGACTCACATTTGCTCATGCCATTGGGCAGACACTAGTTCATTAGTGCTGGTTAAAACTCTGGCCCTGAGAAAAAAGTAAAAAAAAAAAGTGCTCAAAGAGTTGTGGCCATGGAAGGACTTGAAATCCCGAAGATTATCTATTTTATTTCTTTCCAGATGGTCTAAAATGGGGATCCCTGACTCAGGTGTCTAGAGGCCACTCCGCAGGTGAAATTCATAGCTAAACCAGCCTAGTAGAGCAGTGACAAATTTGACAATACTTCAAATGAGTAATTTCATCTCTCTAGATTAAAAAAAATGGAGAACACAAATACCATATGATTGCACTCACATGTGGAATCTAAAAAACAAAACAACTGAATAAACAAACAGATTAAAAAGCAGACTAAGACTTATAAACACAGAGAACAAACTGATGGTTTCCAGAAAAAAGGGGTTTGGGGGATGAGAAAAATGGTGATGGGGAGTGGAAGATACAGCCTTCCAGTTATGGAATGAATAAGTCATGGGAATAAAAGGCACAGCATAGAAAATACACCTAATGATATTGTAATAGTGTGACAGATGGTAACTATGCTTGTGGTGAGCATAGCATAATATATAGACTTGTGGAATCACTATGTTGTGCACCTGAAACTAATGTAACATTGTGTGTCAATTATACTCAAATAAAACATTTTTTTAAATAACTAAAATTCTGCTTTGTAATGTGAAATCTCCCAAACTTAAAATCTTGATCTATATTTATGTTAATTGCATAGATTATCAAAAGTACATTGTTAGGCTAATATTAGTTTTTGGTTTCAATGTATTATGTCTCTAAAATGCTTGATCTTAGATCTTACTAAATAGATTAAAAAAATGAGGGAGATTAGGCAGCATGGTAAGGAGTGTGTGTTTATTATTTATTCCTTCATTATACATTTATGGAGAACCTACTGTATTCTAAGTCCCAGTTTTATTCATTGTGTATACATTTGTGAATAAGATGAAATTTCTGCCCTCATAGTTTATATTCCTGTGAACAGGAGTGTTAAAAAAAATTGTAAGTTGGAAAGAAATGCCATTAGGAGGACAGATCCTTAGCTTTGAATGATATGAGAGTCTGTCCATATCTCACAGACAAGGACAAGGAGCCCCATGGAGGTTAAACAATTGCTCAAAGGTATGGCAAGTTCCTGGGAGAATCAAGGTGAGAATGCTGGACTGTCTCTGTGGGCTTGCAAACAGTGTGATTTGATGCTGTGCTGTTGTTGTTAAGAAATCATTAATCATTTATCTTTGAACTTATTTGTAGAAGTGCAATGGAACCTTGGGAACATGTACCATTCTTTGCAACTTCATTTGCACATTGCATGTGGACGACAGAATCCTGGTGGACCCAGGATGCGTGGAGTTTAAGACTCAAAGCAGGTACAAGATAAATATGTTAGATCTATTACTGACTCACTGGGGGTGGGGGAGATAGAGGTCCTGACAGCCCTAAGAGACAACACTTTTCATTCCAATGAGAGCTTGCTTTAAACACAAAGTCAATGCTGTTCTAAGAAATTCAGATGACCGAGGAACCCTTTCATTATTGTGTGATTTCTTTGTATTAGCCGACCACTTATGTTGAACATGCTGACATGGAAGCAAAGAGAAAGATAGGGAAACTCATATCTCCTTTTCCTTTTAATCTTTCTTTACTCCTCACTAAACTGAGTATAGAATGTTGGTAGGATGTGTGTGCATTAACAATTAAAATAAATACAGTTGAGTTCTTTCTAAATGAAACTGTTTCTACTGTCTGGTAAAAATGAGATACATATGCATATAAAAATTATGAAATGTGAACTGTGTAATTTCAGGGAATTTTGGATATGAATGCTCTTATATTTGTATTTTAAAGTATCAGTGCACAGTATAGAGCCAAATGGCACAATTCATGCTAATAATTAAAATGTTTTATTTAGCACATTATTAAATAAAAATAAAAACACTGTGATTAAAAGAAAGGAAATAGCTTTATATTTTAGTACCCTCAACGAATCTTTTTTCATTTTGCATTGGGCCTTGCAAATTATGCAATTGGCACTGCTAAGCCTAGTTTAGAATCTGTTCTCCTAACTTCTATGTCATAAGAATACCAGACCTCACTATGCTCTAGTTTGGTGTTTTCAATTTTAATGGTGATGATCATAAGCCTTCAACAAGGAAACAAGTCTTCCTTGTTTAAATGGTTTTCATTTTATACAAGAGTTATCACAACCATGATTTCATAGTAAATATTAATGCATCCAGACTTGCCCATCTTCGTCTGTTTGAGGTTTTTAATTCATTAGTACCCTGCTCATAAGACAAATGAGGTGGTGCAAAATGACAAGCATCACATACAACAATTTGTGCTAATTACTGCTCTTTTGGTTTGATCCTTGAAACCTGGTTACCTGACATTGAAATAAAAGAGCAGTTGTCTCCCACTGGAAATAAATGACGAGGATATAGGGTGCACTTTTCCAAAAAGAGGGGCTTTTCAAATAGCACACTATCATTATTTGGGAAGAATCATTCTGAGGAGATAATATTTGCTCTTTTGTCTTTTCATTTTCAAAGCTTTTAACATATAAACTTGAAAAAAATTTATATCTGTGAGGAGGTTGCATTTGAACCTGGATACAATTCAGTGCCTTAAAAAGCTTAAAGCATGAGCCCTGTGTGTTAGTTTGCTGTCATAATAAAGTACCACAAACTGAGTGGCTTAAAAGAAAATTGTCTCCCAGTTACAGAAGCTAGAAGTCTTAAGATCAAGGAGTCAATAGAGTTGGCTCCTTCTGAAGGCCACAGAATCTGCTCTGTTCCTTTTCCTGAGCTTCCAGTGGTTTGCTGGCAATCTTTGGCATTTCTTCAGGTGTAGAAGTATCCCTGGTCTCTGCTTTCATGTTCATGTGGCATTTTCCTAGTGCATGTGTATGTCTCCAAACTTCCCCTTTGTATAAGGATACCAGTCATATTGGATTAGGGCATCATGATGTCACTTTAGCTTGGTTACCTCTATAAACACCTTATTTGCAAACAAGGTAACTTTCTGAGGTCCTGGGGTTAAGACTTCAACACATGAATTTGAGGGGACATAATTCAATCATAACACTCTGAGATCCATGCAACTGTTAAACCGGATCAGGACAAGTAACCAAAATCTGTGTCTAGTCTCCATTTGGCCCCTTGTTTGACATTTAATTTTGCACTGCAGGCTGAATCCTATAGAACTCATTGGGATTGACATCAATCTGTGCCCCTGTTGAGGAAGACCAGCAGAAGGGCCCCTCCACTCCAAGACATGCCAAGCACAGTTCATGGATGAGAATGGTAATAATGGGGTCTTTGCATAATCAGCAGTCATAATTATGCTTGGTTTCTTTGGCATGTAACAAGGACAGCCACTGGTGACTTTATTTTTCACGGTTTGACTGAACTCATGATTATCTTGCTTTTGTTAATTGTTTAAGTTTCCTAATGGTTCACGCTCCCATGTGTGTGAGAGAGCATATTTGAAAAGAGTCAGAAAGACTTGAAAATATTAGAGAAGCATGTCCTCCTGAGAACAGTAGAACTGATGGATAGGTAAATACCATGGCAACCTTGTGGCTTGGTTTGGATACCTGATAGAACATCTGACAGTGCCTGAGACACATTGGGCATCCAGGAACTTTTTGTTGAATAAATCGATAAAACTAATTAGTGGGTTTCTGTTTCCTTATATACTCTTTCCAACTTTTTACTTCCTCTTCTCTTCTCTCTGGAGTCTTGGATCATAAGAATAGAGGAAAGGATATTTTATGTTTAGTTCCTGGTCCAGTCATCTCTAACCACTTTTACCCTTGGCTCATATGCTTTTAATAAAGAAGGTTGATTCCTACAATGCATAGCCAAATTTACTAGATTTGGAATGTTTAACTTTACCCTATCATCAGAAATTCCTTTGGAGTAGAGCCAGTGATTATACAGATATGTATTTGTGATCAGTTGCGGCTGAGATTGATGACCTTTCTTCTATCCCATTGTTTGCCTACTAACCTTTTTTGCTGACTTTGTATTGTAAAACAGGCTCTTCCTTGACCCCTGCTTTTGAATATTCTTTCCAAACTGAAGAAAGAAGTCAGTAATTGAAGGAAGTCTTTTTCAATTTAAATTTGACTTTGTGGATAGGCTATAGCTTAAAGGCTTTTAGTATACTAATAACCTTACTTAGCCTAAATGGAAGAACTGTTTACATTTTTTATTCATACATTCACATATTCATCTGTGTACTTAATTTAATATATCCACTTAAACATAAACTTTTTTATGCTCTTATAGGTGAAGTTTAGATACAAAGATGAATAAGGCAAAGCTATAGTTTTCTGGGTTGGCAGAACTTCCAGGCAGAAATATTTTTCAGGAAGTTGGAAATATGGGTCTGGAGCTCAGGAAAAATATTTGAGAGTCAGTTCTTTTAAGGTGACAGCTACAGCGATAGTAATAAATGGAATTTCCAGGAGAAGAGAGAAGAGAGAAAAGATGAGAAAGAAGACAAGAGGTAAATCATGATGTATGACCTAGAGAAGCAGAATTCTTCCAGATGATCCCTGCCTTGGGACTTAGGTATCCCTCTCTGGAGTGTAAACAAAATTGATGTAGTTGAGGTAAAACCAGTCATCATCTTTTGTAAATTTGTAAATCCAAGAGAAACATCTACCACTTTTCATGATAGACATTCTCATACTCTACTGGTTAGAGCTTGAGTGTCAGGGCAAAAAATAATGGCTAAAATTTGTGTAGCCCTTCCTTTGTACCCAGCATTCCAGTGAACAATATTATGTGTGTTATTTAATCCTCACAATAATGCCATAAAGTGAATGTCATAACTATCTCCATTTTACATACAAGGAAACTGAAGAGTGGTAAAGTTAAGCAATTTTTCTCACGTCTATTAACTGAAAAATGGCAGAGTAGGCATTAACATATGATGGATTCGATGTGAGAATGTATGTTCTTAGTCATTTTACCAGACTGCCTCCCATGACTGTATTCTTCCGGAGGGTGAGTCCCATTCACTTTTCTAATCTCCTATCTCAGACATTACAGAAACCAGAAAACAGTTGAAAAGATAAGCCAACTGTTCAATAACTATTACCCAATGCCCTATATTTTAATTTGAAAGAGGCCAATTAAAAAATTTTAATATAAGGAAGGGCCTTACAAAGCAAGCATGGACCTTTGGGTAAACCAGTCTTAAGATCTAGAGGAAAAGACAATTTCAATAACTTATTAAGTTAAGAGGTTAGATTTTAAAAAATGTGCTCATGTTATGTTGTCCTTCCCTTATCAATAGTAGCTCTCCTAGATCTCTTTCTCGTTAAAGTTTCCAACTTCATCCATGTTCCCATCATTCTTACTATACACCTACAGCTCCTTTTTCATGGGAAATGCAGGTTGCCAGTATATACAGTTTTCTACTTTCCTTATATTCACCCGAGATCTTATCTAGAGGTTTACCCATCCCTTCTGACTTCCCTACTTTTTTTAAGGAAGAAATGTGACCCTCATTTTTAAGGCCTGTTTTTGATATAAATTGGATACAAACATATGATACCTTTTTATAAAATGTTTTTTATGTGTATTTATATATTTTTGAGAGAGAGAGCCCACAAGTAGGGTAGGGTCAGAGGGAGGGACACAGAATGTGAAGCAGGCTCCAGGCTCTGCACCATCAGTGCATAGCCCAATGCGGGGCTTGAACTTGTGAACCATGAGATCATAACTGAGCCAAAATTGGACACCTAACCAACTGAGCCACCCAGGCACCCCACAATGATATCTTTTTAAATTAAGATGATAAAAACAATGATAAAGCATCAATTCACTGAACTTTTGAAGGAGATTCAGTGACTTTGTTGAAGTTGCTGCATTCATGTTTATCTCTTCACCATAGGATCTGGCATATAATAAATATCTAATGAGTACTTTCTGAAACAAACTGGAGTGTGATGGAGGACAGATTTATAGTTCAGAGTATTGTGTAAAGAGGAAAGATGGGGTAATACAGCCAGAAACTCTTGGCAAGCCAAGGAATATTGGTGACCCAGGTCTCAGAAGAGGAATGAGAGAGAGAAAGGCACTGGAAATCAGTGCCTCTTCCTTTAAGTTCAGTTTTTACAGGTGTTGGAATCTATGTGTTGCTCTTCATGGATGCTGACAACTTGCCTCTGTTCTTGTTCAGATTTATTTTTATTTTTGAGTGTCTTTAGAGATTCTAAGATGCTATCATCCTTATGGTAAAAGGAAAGGTAAAAAGATAATTAACACATCTTAATCATTTCAAGCATCTCATAAGAGCTCTTCAATTTTCAAACTTACATAAATATTTAGTACTTTTGACATATATCACAGCACTTGACATATTTTGCACATATTGGGGAAATAGTGAGCAATGATAGTTTGTTGATGAATTCAAGAAAAAGTGTGTTTCTGAAAGGCAAATCATTCCATTATTCTGGCAAACCAGAAACCATTATTCTTTAGTATAACCAAGCAGCTGAGTGATGCAATTAAATTTTCTCAGCACTCAGGGTATAGATACAAGAACCAAACAGATGGCTCAGTTGACCCAGGAGAGGAGGGTTGCTAGGTTTAGTGGGGTGTAGCACAGGAGGGTAAGAATTCAAAGAGAAAGGTTGGTTCATGCTGGACAGGGAGTTGAACAAATGAGAAGAGTCAGTATGGAAAGATCAGAGGACTGAATGTGATGTTAAAGAGGAGATTTGATGAGAAAGGGGAGTTGACTGAGGATTAGGATTAGAATGTTTTACTCTCAGAGTTCAATATTTTGAAATAAAAAAGTTCAGAAAATCAATCATGAGCAAATGTGGGCATGCATTTTCTGGTAAGATGGAATTATCAGAGTCCCTTGTAAGGCTTATTTGAACTCTCCTTGAGATTCCCTTCTGCATCATGGCTAAAGGATAAAGGTAACCTATGGAGACAAGCTTCTCTGTGACTCCTGACCATCTCATCCATCCTATGCAGGATGCTTACAAGCAATAGAAAGAGAGACTTTCCTAGGCTCAGCCCTCAGATTCTCAAGGAACCTCTTGTAAGATTATAGGCTCTCGACTCCCTGCTCTCAGCTAGTCCATCTTTGTCAGCCCTAATTTCTTCTCTCTGGATCGTGTTGATCTTGGAAGATGTCAACTGGCCTGTGCCCTTGGAATCTGGGACATCTTTAGTCTTTCTTCTAACTCTTGGATGTTGAACCCAATCTCTATTTCGAAACAACCTATCTGCTTTCCTCATCCATATTTTGGCCTTAACTCTTCTCTTTGAACTTTAGGTGATTTTGCTCCCCTACGTTAGGTGACTTGACTATGGTTTCCTCTCCTTATAGAGGACATTAGGCCTGCTTTTCTTTGAGTCTATTACATTTGTTTTCCTAGACCTATTTAACATCTCTCAGGAATCCACTTCCAAAAGTATCTGCCCTTTCTACTCTGATTTTGACTCTAACAAATGAGTCCATACTTAATACTATTTTAACTCATCTTATATATTATTATATATCAGACAGGTCTGAAGGAAAATATCTTTCTAAATTTATGGCAACAAAGTCACCACTTAAACAGGTGGGGTAAGTTTTGCAGAGCATAAAGGTTTTTCCATGTGTCCTCAAATCATAATAGCTGAAACTCTATGTTTTAGGAAGTAAGCCATATATGCTTGTCCCTCAGTTTTTTCAGAGCAAGAACAGACTAGTCTAGACAAAAAATTAGTCTTGCAAATAATACTCCTTATTCAATACAGTAGATCAGAATGTCTAATAAGGAAGTTCATGGATGATTTTTCTTCCTTGAAAATTACTGCTTAATCTTGTTGACCTTTGTTGGGACACTTGGATGAAACATCCCCAGCAGCGGGAAATCTCTTGTAGTCATTTAAACATGTGCTCTCACTGTAATAGGATGCTTGTGTGTATCAAAATGGGGAGCTGGAGTGCTGTGCCCTCAGAGAGAGAGAATGATTTTGGAGCAAAGCCTGAGACCCCCAGCAGGCACTAAAAATCCCAGTTTCCAGCTCTTTTCTATGTCTTAAGAGACAGCTAGTTTAGTGAAGTGAGAAGCATTTTGTTCTCTAAGCAAAAAGCTTCAGGGCATGGAGGTTTGGGAATCTGTAAGGTTATTTTGCATATTCAGAATCAGTTGCTTTTACTTTCACAAGAATTAATTTTTTATTCTGTTAGAGTGTGGTTGTTTTGAAGATTTTGTCTTTATCTAAAGCTTTTTTCCTCCAAATGTTGTTGTTAGATTCTGATTTAAAATTGTTTTTATTCCCAGCCAAATGAAAGTCTTTGATTCTTTAACTTTTCCTATGCCACTGGAAAAAATACTTTAGATTTATACACATTTGGCCAAACTCCACGTTGGTGTTTCTTCATATAGACACATCTACTGGTGACTAGTTTTCAAGAGACTCAACTCTCTTGTCCATTCATCAGAAAAATGCAATGTCTTCTGGGTGTTGCCCCTCTGTAGTACTAGTAAGTGCTAGAACTGAGATGGTTTCTGACTTTCTTTCATGCTTTAAAGTCTACAGTTCATTCACACCACATATCTCCAATTTGGCATAAGCTGTAGCACTTACATAGATGTATTATGTCTCTGGATCAAATTTAATCAAAATGTCTGACAAAATGCTGGCCCCACAGATATTCTAAAGTATTCTCCATGAAGTGAACTCAGGAAACATAGTTGGGAAATTAATTCCTGGCAAAATAATTTGATAGTTTGAGAAATAATGTATTTTTTTTTTAAAAAATTACTATATGTGTTAATGAAGTAAAGGCTATGAAAAGTCCCATAACAATGAAATCTCTTTCACATTGTTAATCCTGTGTTTCTCAAACTTGTTTAAAGATGTGATTCCATGGGGTACCTGGGTAGCTCTGTCGGTTGAGCGTCCAACTTCGGCTCAGGTCATGATCTCAGGGCTGGTGGGTTCAAGCCCCGCGTCAGGCTCTTTGCTGACAGCTAGCTCAGCGCCTGGAGCCTGCCTCAGATTCTGTATCTCCCTCACTCTCTGACCCTCCCTGCTCACACTGTCTCTCTCTCTCTCTCTCTCTCTCAGAAATAAATAAAATATTAAAAAATTTTAAAAAACAAATAAAGATGTGATTCCTCATTCCTTCTCTTTTACATAACACCTATTCATCTTGTATCAAATTCAATAATGACAGAGCAATGGAACCTGTGTAGAACTGAGTTTGTTGAGCTGCCCTTTGGCTTTCGTCCATGTGAGTTCACTGAGGGGCTTACTGGAATGTTGTCAGGGATGGTCTTTAATAAATTAATCAAAGGCTGCTGCTGATGTTCACTATGGTCCTATTTTCTCTTCATTAAAATTCTGATAAATTTTTCCTATGTTTCCATATCAGGAAAATGATGATTTTGGGGGGAAAATCAAACATGTTTTTATTTTACAGATACTATATATATGTTGTCCCTTTTTGTGTGCTGGCAGATAAAAAGCTCAAATTTTGAGCCACTTGATATGAGAGTCCCAACATGAAGTTTATTTACTAACCTCTTTCCTGGCTTAATTTAATTACACCTTAACTTTTTTTTCTTAAACTTCACTTATTTGGTTATTATCAAGTTGTCCTATCATAGTGTATGTATTTATAAACTGATGTGCATTTCTATTGTAGGAGAGAGGCCTATCAAACATCATTGTTTAACATTTCATTAAATATTTGCATGAATGAATGAGATACTTAGGCTGACCAAATTCAACATAATTATGTTAGACAACATACCTGCTTTTTGAGGACCATCACATTAAGAAAAATATCAATCCTAAAAATTTTAGTTTTAGCTTTTCATTTAAAACTATGATTCAGGAGCGTCTGGGTGGCTCAGTCAGTTAAACATCTGAATGTAACTCAGGTCATGATCTCCCAGTTTGTAGGTTCAAGCCCTGTGTCAAGATCCATACTGGCAGCACAGAGCCTGATTGACATTCTCTGTCTCTCCTTTTCTCTCTGTCCCTCCCCTGCTTGTATTCTTTCTTCCAAAATAAATAAATAAACTTAAGAAAAATAAAAAATAAAACTATGATTCATTTCAAACTAGTTTTAGCATGAAATAGAGATGAAAAGATGCTGCATCTTTCCATAAGGTTTCCAATTATTCCAGTACAGTTTGTTGAAAAGATTTTCTCTCCAATTAAATTACCCTCCCACCTATTATGAGCTGAATGGTGACCCCCAACAATATCAGATTTTAACCCACAGGAAACTGAATATTAACTTTCTGTGGTCAAGTTTTTACAGATGGGATTAAGTAAAGGCTCTTGAGATAAGGCGATTATCCTGCATTATCTGGGTGGTCCCTAACTGCCATTGTATGTGTCCTGCTAAGAAAGAGGTAGAAGAAGATTGGACACATTCCGGAGGCAAAAGGAGATGTGATGATGTAGGCTGAGAGAGAGATTTGAAGCTGGCTTTGAATGGGGAAGAAGGGAGCATAGGCCAAGGAAGTATATTCCCAGAACATGGAAGAGGTGGGAAGTGAGTCCCCTCCTACAGAGTTGTGAGACTGGCCCTACAGACACTTGATTTCAGCCCAGTGATACTGATGTTGGACTCTTGGTGTCTAGAAATAAGAGAAGAGTTCAAGAAAGTGAACACCTTTGGCTATGGTATAAATTAAGAAGAAATGAAGCCTAGCACAAAGCAAGTCTCTTTTCTCTCACCACAGGGTAGGAACCAAAACAGCCTCTGGAGTTGGGGGAAGTATTTGGGGAGGGTCTCAGAGGAGATTGGGCTTAGGTTGGAGATGGTACCTAGGTTCTATGGGAACTAACATCTCATTCCTTTTTTTTTCTAATTTTTTTTTAAATTTATTTCTAGGACAGAGAGAGAGAGAGACAGCATGAGCAGGGGAGGGTCAGAGAGAGAGGGAGTCACAGACTGAAACAGGCTCCAGGCTCCGAGCTGGCAGTCAGCAAAGAGCCTGACGTGGGGCTTGAACCCACGAACTGCGAGATCATGAGCTAAACGAAAGTCGGATGCTTAACCGACTAAGCCACCCAGGCGCCCCTGACATCTCATTCCTTATACTCCCACCAGAATGGAAAGAGGTGAGACAATGTAAACCACAGACAGTATGAGATTAGAATCTGGAAGCAGACAAGGCTTGTGCTCTACTCTCTGTTTTGCAATGTAAGAGCCCCAGAAGCCAGCATAGTGTAGGTGTGGTGAGGTAGTCATGGCCCAGGAAGATTTCTGGGTAAGTGGGCTCAAGAGAAAGTGTGAAGGAGTTTCAGTGAAAGCACCTGATAATTTCTGAGCATCTGAGAGGAAGATGCAAGGAAGTACAGAGAGACATGGGTTACTAAAGGTAGAGTTTGAGATAAAGAACTTAAACAAGGCAAGCGCTCTCATCTAGAGGCAATGATGAAATTCATTCTGTTATGATGGATGTTAACACAATGTTCAAAAGGCCAGTGAGGTTAGACGAACATCAGTGGGTATCAACTGATGATACCAAAGGCCATAGAGTGTAGGGATAAGGTATCTTCAGCCAAAGTTCAGAACATGAACATCCCTGGGAACATAGGTCAACTTTGGGCTTAATAATAGAGAAAGGAAAAGGGAAGACACTCCCAAAGACTGAATATGTATCCAAAAGTGTCTAAGTATTAGAGAGTGATTGAAATGAGAATTTGACTTAGATTGCTGTACTTTTCTAGATTTATTAAAATCAAATAGAATAATTTTTCCACTCTGTGGATATTGGAAACTTCAAAAAAAGTTGAATTTTAATAAAGGAAATAAGTAATAAAGTTATATTTAGACAATTCAAATATTAACATTGTAAATATTGACACTGCCACATTTATACCATTATTAATTTCTATTACCACAGTAAGAATCTAGCATCTCCATGTAATAGTTAATGAATACTAGGCTCAATGAGGTCAGTAAATTGTCCAAATACACATAATTAAAAAGACTGAATTCAAATCCTGGTCTATCTAATTTTAAACACATGCTTCCAAGGGAAAAACCATTGTCAAAAACCTATTAACACCATTGATTGTTTTTTTTTCTCATCATTATGGGTCATAATCCAGCTTCTTTTCATATTTGATAATCGTTTATTGGGTGCTAGACTTGTGAATTTTACCTTGTTTATATAAATTTTTGAATTTATATAAATATTTCTAAATTTTTTCTGGCGCAAAGATATTTGGAAATAATTTTATACTTTTGAAGGTTACTTTTCAGCTTTATGACATGGATCAGAACATCCTTAATTTAGAGCTAATTTTGTCCAACCATTGAGGCATGGCTTTTGTGTTCTCTACTCAATGTCCTGTGAATTACAAGGCTTTTCACCTCACTGGAATGAACACAAACTATTTGCAACTCTGTGTGAGTTCCACAGATTATTCCCTACAATACTTCAGGGAATTTTTGCTCCAGCTTTAGGTCATTTCCTTACAGTACACAGCTACAGATTCACACAGAATGTTCTATGAATTTCTGGAGTTCTCTCTCTAGACAACTCTATCTTCTCTTATTATCTGTCCTACAAACTCAACCTGCCTTGGCCTCTTCAGACTTTGAACATAATATCCTAAATTCAGGGAGATTTCTGGGCTCCATTTGGATTCCCCTCTCATTTTTATTTTTTTTGCTTTTAAATACCCTTATATTATAATTTAACCAGAACTTTTATAATACTCAACACAATCAGTTAGGTTAATTCTAATGTTCAGATATGAAATCTGAAACTTAGGAAATGAAATACAGAAAAATTACCATATTTTAAAGTGAGAGTATAACAGTACAAGTTGCTAAATAGCTATTACCACTGAAGCCTTTCCTTGGAATACCTTATTTTCAAATTACCATGAGGTAGGGGCATCTGAGTGGCTCAGTCAGTTAAGTGTCTGACTTCAACTCAGGTCATGATCTCTTGGTTCATGGGTTCAGTCCCTGTGTCAGCTCTGAGCATAGCTCAGAGCCTAGACTCTGCTTCAGATTCTGTGCCTCCCTCTCTCTCTCACCCTTCCCTATTCTCTCTCTGCCTCTCTGAAAAATAAATAAACAGTAAACAAATTTTAAAAAAATAAATAAAATTATCATGAGGTGCATTGAGGGAACAAATATTGTCAAAATGTCTATACTACCCAAAGCAACCTACACACTTAACGCAATCCCTATCATAATACCAATGCCATTCTTCACAGAACTAAAAATAGTCCTAAACTTTGTAAGGAACTACAAAAGACTCTGAAGAGCCAAAGCAACCTGGAAAAGAAAAGCAAAGGTGGAGGCATCATAATTCCAGACTTTAAATTATATTACAAAGCTGTAGTGATTAAGACTATCTGGTACTGGTATAGTAATAGACACATATCAGTGGAACTGAGTAGAAAACCCAGAAATAAACCCATAATTTTATGGTCAATTAATCTTCAACAAGTAGGAAAGAATATCCAGTGGGAAAAGACAGTCTACTCAACAAACGGTGTTGGGAAAACTGGACAGCAACATGCAAAAGAATGAAAATAAATCACTTTCATGACCATACACAAAAATAAATTCCAAATGGATTAAATATCTAAATGTAAGACCTGAAATCCTAACAATCCTATGAGAGAACACAGGCAGTGACTTTTTTGACATCAGCCATAGCAGCTTTTTTCTAGATATGTCTTCTGAAGCAAAGGAAACAAAAGCAAAAATAAACTACTGGTACTAGATAAAAACAAAAAGCTTCAGAAAAGGAAATAATCAACAAAACTAAAAGGCAACCTATACAACAGGGGAAGATATTTACAAATGACATATCTGATAAAAGGTTAGTATCTAAAATATATTAAGAACTTACACAACTTAACACGCAAAATCAAATACAACGAAAAAATGGGCAGAAGACATGAACAGACATTTCTCCAAAGAAGACAATAGATGTTTGTCCTCACTTATCATCAGGGAAATGCAAATCAAAACTACAATGGGGTATTACCTCATACCCGTCAGAATGGTTATTATTAACAACACAAGAATAGCAAGTATTGGCAAGGATGTGGAGAAGAAGGAGGACTTGTGCACTGTGAGTGGGAGTGCAAACTGGTGTAGCCACTGTGAAAAACGATATTGAGTTTCCTCAAGAAGTTAAAAAGAGAACCACCCAATGTTCCAGCAACAGCACTCCTGCATATTTACCTAAAGAATATAAAAATGCTAATTCAAAGAGATACATGCACTCATGTTTATAGCAGCATTATTTACAATAGCTAAGATATGGAAGTAGGCCAAATGTCCATCCATTGGTAAATGGATAAAAAAAGATGTAGTACAAACACACACGCACGCACACACACACACACACACACACACACACACAAGCATGCACAAATACACACATAGGAATATTATTCATCCATAAAAAAGAATGCCACCCAAGGCTCCCAAAGATGGAGCTAGAGAGTATAATGCTAAGCAAAATAAGTTAGTCAGAGAAAGACAAATATCATATGGTATCACTCATATGTGAATATGAAAAAGGAACAAGAAACAAATGAAGAAAGGGTAAAAAGAGAGCAAGAGAGAGACAAATCAAGAAACAGGCTCTTAATTATAGAGAACAAACTGATGGTTACCAGAGGGAAGTGTGTGGAGGACAGGTTAAATAGGTGATGGGGATTAAGGAGTGCACTTGTGATGAACACTAGGTGATATTTGGAATTTTGAATCACTATATCATGTACCTGAAACTAATATAGCATTGTATTTTAACTAACTGTAATTAAAATGAAAACTTAAGCCAAAAAAGTTATGAGAAGGACAAGCAAGGTGGGTAGAATAGACAGAGCTGAAAAACAAATGCAGTGATGTGTTATAGCAGAAAGAGGGAATGTATTTTGTAATCAGCAGCATCAGATCTGTGGCTCTAAGCTATTACCAGTAAATATTTGAGTGTTCTTCCTATTATGCTAACTTTAAATTTTAAACTGAGTAATAGCAGTTTAAGTCTTAAAGTTAATAGTTGACAAGAGCAAATTAGAAGAACCTTAAGATTAGTCTCTTTAACTGGGTAGGATTTACATCATCCATCTGAACCAACCCACTTCACCATCTTTAGAGCCAAAACAATGTGGATATTGGCCTATTTTAATAATTTTCTAGTTCAGATGAAGTCCACCATGACCTAGAAACTCTCCCCCAACAGTGAGCTGAGTCATTGTAAGCCTCACCTTGTATATTTCTTTCCTCTTAGGAATTATATTCTGACTGATACCTAATATTGGAGAATCATGATTTTATATATTTTTTCCTTTTTAAAAATCTTTCAGTCATGAAGATAGATCTGGTTCCTGTTACTCCATTTTGGCTAGAAAGAGAAATCCATTTAGTTTTATTTAATCTCATCTATGTACCTTTTTTCTGGCTTTTGCCTTGGCATAAACAAGTTAAGATCAGTAATATTTAAATTAGGTTTGGTCTCATCTCCTTGACTCAGGCTCTTAAATCTCAAGTGTATTTAACTCTGTCATTATTACTAGGCATTTCCATCATACAGCTGTGACACTGTACTGTCCAATATAATAGGCTCATCTCAGATGTGGCGATTGAGAACTTTCAGTGTGGCTAATCAAACTTAGATGGCCCATAAGTATAAAATATACACTAGATTTCAAAGACATACTTCCAAAAAAGTAAGACATCTCCTAAATAATTTCTTATATTTATTACATTTTGAAATGGATATGTTTTATGCATGGTTTCATTAGTTACTTTTCACTTTTAAAAGTGTGTTAAATGAGTGTATCAGAAGATTAAAAACCACATATGTGGCTTGCATTATGTTTCTATTGGATGGTGCTTTCCTGAACACTTTCAAATGAATTTGTAAACATCTATCTCAATCCTAGAAGAGTCACTGTCATTGGCATTTAAAGATCAGGAGATGTGTGACAATGAAAGTGGGGAGAAACATAAAAAGATGAGGTGAGATGTAATTCTAGTTCTCTAAGAAGATGCCTGCAGTGGCGTTTGCAAAACCTTGTCACTTTTCCCTGATTGTTTTTTTCTTTTTCTTTTTTTTTTTTTGACACTTGGCAGATGATCTTTTTGTAGTCCTGGATTTCCCCCTGTTCCAACTTAAATATTCTTCTAGGATAGTGGTTCTCAATGTATGGCCTCTGTTGCAGCAGCATCAAAATTACCTGGGAACTTGCTAGAAACACTAATTTTCATGTATGAGGAATGCAAATATTCTGTAGGTGGAGCTTAGCAATCAGTGTTTTAACAGGCACTCCTTGTTATTCCCATGCATACTCATGCTTGAAAGCCACCACTACAAGAGCTCATATTTAACATACTAAACACATTGGTTGTTTTTGAGGTCACCAACCTGCTTTCTTCTTGACTCCCTTTTTCTATTAACCTTTATTCTTGTCATCAAGGTCCAAAACATCAGTGTCCTCTTTGATTCATCCTTCTTTCTCCATCCCACATCCCGTCAATGATCAAATCTACCATTACTGACTTGCAAGTGCCTTCCATGAACTCACTATGCCTTCATTCAGTGTTTCCAAATGTTTTTTCTACTCTTTTTGCTTTTATTTCCACTATATTCTGGCCAAATTTAACTACTTTTTCTGCCATGATCTACTTTGATTAAGTTCTCCCCACTGATTAGAGTGTGTTCCTTACTCTCAAGAACCTATACCATATCCAGCTCCCAGGGGTTTACTCTACATTTAAAGGTAGAATTCAAAAGCCATTTCTGAGAGAGTTATAGTCTTCTTCAATCTGCAGTAATTTCCCTCTTTCCAAGTTAAACAACATTTTTGACCTTTAATTTTATGTCTACCTTTATTGCTCTACCATATTCTTTTTAATATTAGTACACTTGTTTTACCCTTCTATTAAATTAAAGTTTCTCGAGGGAAAGATTCACATCTGATTTATCTTGGTATCTCTTAAGAACTAGGAAAGGGGGAGCTAATACTTTTCATGCTTACTCCAGTTCTAGGGCTTTTGCACTTTTTATTCCTTGTACCTCAATATTCTTCCCCCAGTATCTTTGTGACTCTCTCCTCACTAACATTAAAAAAATTTTTTTTTAATTTTTTTTTTATTTCTGAGAGAGAGAGTGAGCGAGCAGGAGAGGGTCAGACAGAGGGAGACACAGAACCTGAAACAGGCTCCAGGAGCTGGCTGTCAGCACAGAGCCTGATGTGGGGCTCGAACCCACGAACTGTAAGATCATGACCTGAGCCAAAGTCAGTTACTTAACCAACTGAGCCACCCAGGCTCCCCACTCCTCACTAGCTTTAACTCTCTTCTTAAGTATCACCTCTCAAGGAAAACTTCCCTTTCTCATCCTCTTGCATTACTTTATATTTCTTCATGCCACATGTTTGTACCAGGCATATATATGTATATGCATTGTCTCTTTCCCTTTTTGATCAGTGCTCTATTTCAAGTACCTTGAATTAGAATTATTTTTGAATATGAGTGTATGAATCAATGGATGTATCTAACTCCAAAGCCTCAATCACTGCACCGGTAAAGTTTGGATAATTACACTTATCTGTGAGAAGTTTGGAAGAATAATGAAGTGACAGAAATATATCACATAGCACAGCATTTAACACATTGCAACATACAGAAACTACTAACAATTATTATAATTACCATTAATTATTTCACAAGTATATACTGTTTTCAGGTTCCTGCCCTTTTGCCCAATTATAATGTGACTTTTCAGGGTACAGTGACTTTGGATACTTCATCTTTGCACATCAGAATGAGGTATTTAGTAATTACTGAATGCATGACCTTAGTACATTGTCTGGACTGCAGTTTCCTCACTTGTGAAACAAGAGAATTAAAATCTCCCAAGTCTCTTCAGATAGTGCCTTTTCACTAAACAACTTGTTAAAAGCCCCATGGCCTGAGAGTTTGAGGGCAGAGGTAGGAGCATATATTTTTTTTTTCTTACTTTTAATCTTTACAGTGTCCTCAGTGAGAAACAAACAATTGCCTCTTGGGTTTGATGTTTACCAAATTCCCTAAATATCATCTTATATTTGCATATAAAAATATATATTGTGTGTTTCCTCCTGATTGAACACAGTTCTTTCTGCCTTTCTGGATCCCACCACTAATGTATTTTGGTGATAAATCAACCAACTTTTAATAAGCCACTGAAATCTTGGTGTCGTTTGGTGTGGATTTGCTGTACAATGTTTCTGAGATGTTAGATGACACTCATGGCTCATTACAGCATTTGGAAATATGTATTCTGAGTATGATAACAAAAGCAGGTGTTTGCAAAGCTGGGCTAGAAATCTGTCTTTGCTCTATCTAAATCTCTGCACCTCTGAGCAAGAATATACTCCTCTGGGGGCGCCTGGGTGGCTTAGTCTGTTAGGAGACCGACTTTCACTTAGGTCATGGTCTCACGGTTAGTGGGTTCGAGCCCCACGTCGGGCTCTGTGCTGACGGCCAGCTCAGAGCATGGAGCCTGGAGCCTGTTTCGGTCTGTGACTCCCTCTCTCTCTGACTCTTCCCTGCTCATGCTGTCTCTCTCTTTCTCTCCTAGAAAGAAATAAAACATTAAAAAAAAAAAAGAATACACGCCTCTGCTATAATTTTTGTGAACTTTCTGCTCGTTCCTACAGACCCTGCAGTCTGTCTGGCTGACTAATGATATATTCCCTTTTTTCTTGAGCCATCCTGTGATTTCATCACATAAATAGCAGCTTGCTTGCTTTCCTTGAATACTTGGAATGCTACCTTTTATTTGGATTGCTGCAGACATCAGTAGAATGGGATCTGAGTCATAATTTATTTGACCTATTTGAGGGCAGAAAAGCAGAGACACATTTCTGATGAGAAGGACATTTGCTTCTAGGAAAATAAGTTTTTCTAAAACTGACCACAAACTTGTCATTGCTTCAGATTGACACAGGGGGTCAAAGCAGTAACCTCAGATGCACTTTTGGGTCAGGCTAGCAGTGGAAAACTAGTGAAAAGGGCTGAGTGGAGGACACGGTGAGATGTGGGAGTGTCACTAAAAAGGGCATCAGTGTTTGAGTTTGGGCTATTTCTGCCATGCTGAACCATACGGACCCAACACTTCCTTGCGAGTATTGCCCACTGTCTGATTTTTCAAGAGAAAGTATAAATCCAGGTCTTAATATAATTTTTTTCCTGATTTTTAAAGATTAATGATTAATTAAGTCAAAAATGACAACAATATTTAAATGCTAAACAAAATATGTCTGTGCAAGTGCTACTTGTAATCTCTGGTCTGTACATCCCACAATTTTGGCTTTTTAAAATAAAATTATCAAAAAGTGCATTATCACTTTCTCTCGAGGGTCCGTAGAGAAAGACATCTCTCAGAGCAAATGCTATGATAGAATGTTCATTACAGATCTTATCATTTCCTTTAGACTCTAAAAGGCAATAACACTTGCTTCAGTTGCTTACTATGCTCAAGACAGTACAAGAGATACAAAGCTGTCTAAGATAACACCTTTCCTTTTCCTCAAGGAAGTAATTATTTAGTCAGGAGAAACAGACAGTATGCTTTCCTCCCATAAATGCTATTCTTCCAAATCATGATAAATGTAAATGTCATGGAAACATTTCTATCAGCTACAAAAATTTCTAGGAATTCAGAGAGGAGTATAGAAGATAAATATGAGGCTGTGTTGATCAGAGTGGACCTTATGAAAAAGAGAGCATGGATTAGGTGTAGATAAGAGGAAGGGAGAGGGAAATTCCAAACAGGGAGCCAAGCTGCAAAGATAGGTTGACATATGACATTATTTGTGAGTGAATGAGAAAACTTGCCCATTGGGAATTAAATAAGGTTTACATTGAGGAGTAAGGGTGTGAAATTTTACACAGCCAAAAAACCCACAACCCACATAACTTTGGAAAACTTCAACTGTAAGGACACAGTATTTGGGCTGTCCAGTCTTGGCTATGAAGGTAGACATATTAGGCTATCTCAGGCTATTTCCTTCTCATAGTTTAATCTGAGTTAATTCTTTTTGTTTTGATTCTGTGCTCACCAAGTAATCCTCTGATTCTCACTTGACATTCTTATGAGTTTATGAGGTCGGTCGTAAGACATAATACCACAGATTCTTTTGATCCAACTGTTTTGACCCAGTGGATTTTGCTCTTTACTCTAAGGAGATAGATGATAGATAGATAGATAGATAGATAAATAGATAGATAGATAGATAGATAGATAGATAATAGGTAGATAGATAGACAATATTTGTTATTATATATATTAAATTTTAATCTTAATCATATGTATGTATAATCAACCATATACATATATATTCACATATATATACAGTTGATTTTATAGATACATACAAATATAAACATGCATACATATATATGTATAGTTAATGATATATATTTATGTGTGTAGATATATATTTAATGATGTGGATATATACACATTTACTAATCAACTTTGCCAAATATTATTTTCCAGATAGAAAACATTAAAGCTAGCTTATTTTGTTGTTCATTTCCCTCTAAGGAGCAGTTAAGACATTTTGAATTCTTTTTCCATTTTTATCTTATTAAAATTATTTTCAGTGAGATTAATTAATTTTACCATGGATTTGATTCAATCACCTTTGAATTCCACATTAAGTTTTCTGAAGTATAAGTTCTTCCATTTAGAATTCACTCTCTTGTTATTTCTCCAAGTCAGGTTTTCTGTAGTCAAAGTTACTGCTATAACTTTTGTTAAGATGTTTCATTTTTCTATAAATATTTTGACAACAACCTAATTTATAGTCTAGTCTAGCTACTTATATTTTTATTTTGTTATTTCTATTAAATATATTTTTGAATTGATAATATTTTTTATGAATTGAATAAGAGACTATTAGCTTGTGTCTATTTCTTAGTAATTCTATGAAATGATGGTGAGCAATTTTTTCCAGAAATCTCATGATTAGAAGCTTTTAGAATTTAAAAATTCTATTATTAATCAATTTATTCTATGCAGTTCTGATTTCATTGTTTATACCATGTACTCACTGTCATTTATAGTGGGTGGAACAAAAAATGAACAGGGTGAAAGCAAAGAGATTGAAAGGCACCACTTTATGTCCAGCCACCTTAGACCTCCTGGTGACTTTCTGGTATTATATGATTGTATTTTGAGCTTGAGTTCATTTATTCAACACATATTTATTAAGAACGGACTATGTGTCAGACATACTTACTTTGCAAATATAGTAATGAGAAGGAGAATGTTCCCATGGGACATGTACGCATGGAACTCACAATCCAGTGGTGAAGGCTATCCAGTGATTGGTCATCATAATGTATGATTGTATATGTACGATTAATAGTATGATAAGAAAAATGCTGGATGTCGCGAGAGTGCAAAATATAAACTGATCTGACAGGGAGGCACCTCTAAAAAATGATATTTAGGCTGAGGCCTGGAGGATGAATAATAGTTTGCCCAATGAAAAGGAAGGGGGATGTGGTGGGAGGAACAGCATTCCAGAAAGTTCTGTCATAAAGCATAGAGTGGGAGGGGAGTGTGTCAGGAGATGAGGTAGGAGAGGGAGAGATTAGATCATGCAGAGCTTGGTAAGCTATTTCAGAGTCTGAAATTAATCTAAAACAGACTGGGAATCTATTAACATATTTCAGGAAGAAGAGTGACATGTTGGACTCTAAGAACAGTGTAGAGAATGAGTTAAAAGGCACAAGATTGGGAGTAGAGAAGCCAGTATTGACAGCTGTTGTGAGGGTGGGAATGATGTTGGCTTGATTAGGATAGTGGTAGTGACAATGAAGCAACATAGATATATTTGAATATTTGGGAGACAAAATTGATTGGGCAATTGATTTGATAAGATGCAGTAGGAATGGGTTGGTGAAGGAGGGAAAGGGTCAAGAGTTGACTTTCAGGTATTCACCTTACACAACTAAAGAGTGGAGTGATTTGGTAATGTGGAAATATCTAGAAATATCTGGTTTGGAGAATAATATAATATGTTCAGATTTAGAGATGCTTGGCTTCACATTTCCATGGGATATCCAAGTGCACGTGTTCAGTAGATAGTTGGAAATAAGGCTGTGGAACTTTTGAGGGAGAATTAGAATGGAGCTGTTGATAGTCATCAGCACATGGCTAGTACTTAAAGCTATGGGCATGGAATAGAGGAGGACACTTATGGGGATGAGCACTGAGTGTTATGTGGAAACTAATTTGACAATAAACTATTTGTAAAAAAAAAAAAAGCTATGGGCATGGATAAGGATACCCTGGAGCAGTCACTGGAGGAGGGAAGGCAGTGGGTCTACAGCTGAACTCTGAGGATCACCAGTACCTGAAGGACAGGTTGAAATAGGATACTGAAGTATGAAAAGACATAGGAAGAGAAGCAGGAGAGAGTGATGCCAGGAGAAAAAAAAATGACAGAAGTGTCAAATGCTGCTGAGAAAGTAAGCAAGGTGGAGGTCTGGAAATGTTCATTGGAGTTTTGGATATGCTGGCAGTTGGTTTTGGTGGAACAGGAAACTAGACTGATGAGTGAACAGGAAGTCAGGAGGTAAAAACAATAAATTCAACAGGTTTTGAGAAGAAGTAGGAAAGAGGTTAAAGCCATAGCTGAATGGAGATCTAGGGCAGAAAAAAAAGAGGTTTGATGTTGAAAGAGACACACAAGTATTTAAATGACTGTGTAAAGAAATCCATAAAGATACAGAGGACAAAATTACAGAAACGAAGAGGCTAATAGGTGGGGGGATAAGGGTCTGCAAAGCAGGAAGCATTGAGAACGAGAGCATAGTGGCGGGGTGACCCTTAAATTTCAAACAAACAAATAAACAAACAAACAAACATAAATAAACAAATCCATATCAGTGCTCCCTGTGGCACTCTGAAATGCAGCTGGGCATTTTTTTCTTGGCCTCTGTGCTCAGAAATTCCCAACTGTGTCTTTCTTCCATTTTGGAGATACTGTCTTCTCCTTGCTCCCCTTGCATTCATCATTCTTTGTCTGAAACCATGTCTCCTTTGCCTCCTATGGGTGCACAAACATGTTACATCTCTACACTTTTCAGTGAAAAGAAAGATGCTGGATTCTAGTGGCTGGAGATTTAATCTTGATTTCATCACTCATTTTTGTAGTTACACTTTGGACAATAACCTGACCCCTCTGAGCCCACAAAAGTGGATATAATTTTTTTGTAAATGAAATGAGAGAACATTGTAGGCTCTCAAGTGTGTTCATTTTCTTTCCTTCCCTTATTAAGAGTTATCCCTTTCAATTAGTGATCACCTGTGTGATTTACAAAAGCACTTATAAATTTCTCATTCAGTCTTATTCTTATGTTATGCTAATGTTGCTTTCTTCCTCACAGCGCTGGTTATTCCTCAAAGTCCCAAGCATTATAGGCCATCTGTTGCCATCTTTTGAACCAAACTTCTGGGGCAGGAGTGAAGGCAGAGTTGTGGGATAAGACTTAGAGCACAGTCATTTCTGAACTTCAATCTATATTCTTATGATTTGGCAAAGAATTAGACAATAGCGTTTTTTTTCCTTAAACTTTATTTATTTATATTTGCAATATGAAATAGAAGCTGTGCACGAACACACACACACTCACGCCAGCCTGCGGAGGGGGAGCTGGGACAAGGTCACTTGGCAGCTGGGCTGGACCCCAAACCCTCGGGCATGGGAAGGGGACCCCAGCCAGACCCCTGCCGACCCCCGGCCGCAGGGTCCATAGGAGGTGCGGGGGTCTCAGTGAGCGCATCAGGGCCCCACGGGAATGTCCCCTGAGAGACCCCCTTGGACGGGGACCACCAGCTTCCACAGAGGCAGCAGGGCTGGGCGGGGGTCCTCTAGCCCCCAGCCCGGGTCAAAGTGCAGGGTCCAGGGCAAGGGTCTGGGCAAAGGCACGGCGCCCACTCGGGCCCTCCCCCGAGGCGGCCCTGGGCCGAGTGTGGGTGTGGGCATCTGCACCGGAGACTGGGGGCGTGGGGGGGAAGGGGGCAATGTCCTCGGGGAGGGATGAAGGTCCAACCCGCTGTCCTGCCCGCCTGGCCTCCTCCTGGCTCTCCACCCTCCCACTCTCTCAACTCACGAGCTGACCTCTCTGCTGGAGAAGGAGTTGGAGCAGAGCCAGAAAGAGGCCTCGGACCTTCTGGAGCAGAACCGACTCCTCCAGGACCAGCTGAGGGTGGCTCTGGGCCGGGAACAGAGCGCCCGGGAGGGCTACGAGCTGCAGGCTACATGCGAGCGAGGGTTTGCCGCGATGGAAGAAACGCACCAGAAGAAGATCGAGGACCTGCAGAGGCAGCACCAGCGGGAGCTGGAGAAGCTGCGGGAGGAGAAGGACCGCCTGCTGGCTGAGGAGACGGCAGCCACCATCTCAGCCATTGAAGCCATGAAGAACGCCCACCGGGAGGAGATGGAGCGCGAGTTGGAGAAGAGCCAGCGGTCCCAGATCAGCAGCATCAACTCGGACATCGAGGCCCTACGACGGCAGTACCTGGAGGAGCTGCAGTCCGTGCAGCGGGAGCTGGAGGTGCTATCCGAGCAGTACTCACAGAAGTGTCTGGAGAACGCCCACCTGGCCCAGGCACTGGAGGCCGAGCGCCAGGCCCTGCGGCAGTGCCAGCGTGAGAACCAGGAGCTCAACGCCCGCAATCAGGAGCTCAGCAACCGCCTGGCTGCGGAGATCTCACGGTTGCGGACGCTGCTGACCGGGGCCGCCGGCGGAGAGGCCGCCGGCTCACCTCTCACGCAGGGCAAGGATGCCTATGAGTTAGAGGTCTTATTGCGGGTCAAGGAGTCAGAGATTACCTAAAACAGGAGATCAGCTCTCTCAAGGACGAGCTACCGACGGCATCGCGGGACAAGCAGTATGCTAGTGACAAGTACAAGGACATCTACACAGAGCTCAGCATCGTGCGGGCGAAGGCCGACTGTGACATCAGCAGGTTGAAGGATCAGCTGAAAGCAGCCACGGAAGCGCTGGGTGAAAAATCCCCTGAAGACGCCCCCGTGTCTGGATACGATATAATGAAATCTAAAAGCAACCCTGGCTTCTTAAAGAAAGACAGATCCTGTGTCAGCCGGCAACTCAGAAACCTCAGGCCCAAGTCCGTAATTGAGCAGGTCTCATGGGATAACTGAAACGAGCCCGCTTCCAGGTCCCCTGTCGTAGTCTGAACGAAGGCCTGACTGTGCAAGAACGCTTGAAGCCCTCTGAATCCAGGGACTTGAAGAAAGACCAGCTGTGTCCCGTTCAACTTGAACACACACCCCTCCCAGCTCGTGGCAGCACCACCCAAGCGCTGCTTCTTGTCTGTACCTTTAATTTTTATTGTTGTTGTTACCGTTGTCATCATTAACTGTGGATATGGATGCATGAGAGACTGGTTTATGGGTTGTTCACACCGTTCCCCGCTGTGTTGATTCCAACTTCCTGTGCCTTTGTCAAAGCTTTGCTCCCATGGTATTCGAAAATCTGCCAAGCAGTGGGGGGGGCCTGGGGGGCCAGGAGGGCTGTCAGCTCCTGGCCAGGTCTGCGCAGAGCCCCCCACCGCCGCAGCCCACCGCACTCACCGTCAGTATTAAGGCCCAGCAGCCTGTCGATAAGCTAGCTCGTCCTGCCGAGTGCACTGTGCGGGGTGTCAGGGCCCGGGCGGTTCTCGCTCTGCCGCGTCTGAGGCCCTCGGAGAGAGTAGGGCGTCAGGTGGTGGCACCAACAACTCACTAGCCTTCGGTAGGAGCTAGGGGAGCAGGTCAGGGGGCGTGGGTCGCAACCCCCGGTCACCACCTTTGGCTCGGGAGGAGGACGGCGTTTTGTATTGGTCCCACTGATTCAGCTTACAGCCGCACCCCTGATAATCGCGGGAAGCCTTTCACAACCTGGAAGATGTCGAAAGCAGCCACTCCTATTTTTGTTTGTTTTTTATTAAATCTTGCACAAAAAAAAAAAAACAGGATATTATCGACAACCTTAAATGATGTTGTTTAGTGTGGAGGTTCCTAAGGAAATTAACACTAGAACTCCCCTAGGACCCAGCAATAGCACTGCTAGGAATTTACCCAAGGGATGCAGAAATGTTGATGCATAGGAGCACACGTACCCCAACGTTCATAGCAGCACTCTCCACAATAGCTAAAACATGGAAAGAGCCTAAGTGTCCATCAACAGACGAATGGATCAAGAAGATGTGGCTTATCTATACCATGGAATACTACATGGCAATGAGAAGGAATGAAATCTGGCCATATGTAGCAACATGGATGGACCTTGAGGGTGTTATGCTGAGCGAAATAAGTCAGGCAGAGAAGGACAAATATCATATGTGTGCACGTATAGGAGGATTAGGAGGAACTTGACGGGGGACCAAGGGGGAGAAGAAGGGGGGAAATGGTGGGGGACAGGGAGAGAGGCAAACCATGAGAGATTCTTGAATGCTGAGAACAAACTGAGGACTCATGGGTGTGGGGGGGCAGGGGGGAGATGGGCATGGAGGAGGGCACTTGTGGGGATGAGCACTGGGTGTTATATGGAAACCAACTTGACAATAAACTATTTGTAAATAAAAAATTAAAAAAATAAAACACACACACAAAATGATGTTGTTTAGTTCCATTTTTTTCGTTTAAACACTGTGAGTCTTTAGTAAAAATTGGGGGGTGGCTAGTGAATCTTTAAAAAAAAAAATAAAACAAAAAACTAAACTCTTGAAATAGTAACCAAAGTTAAATTTATTTCTGTGCTAATATGTTGATTTCTCAAATAGAGATGAAGACTTGGGACCAGCCAGCCCTGTTAGGATAAATAAATATCTCTGAGAGAGTTATTTGTTTTTCATATGGTCTAGACCAAATCTGTTATCAATGAGAGTTCTGTCTTGTTGCATGATTTTTGTACATAGCAGTGAGATGTGAGATGTTAAAAGCTGTATGTAAGTCCAGTCATTAAAAATGATTTGGCAGACTACAAAACTGACCACTCTTCCTCATTTTAAAAACTCCAGTTCATTTATGGATGTACCAAATTATGTCAATACCTGCCACAGTCCATAATCTTTCTTCTTGACCATTAAACCATGTTTCCTCATCACTTAAAATGGTGGTCTTCAACAGCAGCATATGCAATGGTTCAACTCCTAGGCTACGGGATGAACAATTGGGTGTTCATTATAGAGTTCTACTGAAATCAAAGTAAAGTGCAAAGCCTAGACCATTCCTCTGACCATTTTGTTAAGGGCTCTCAAAATGCTTAGAGTGCAAATATTTTAAAGGGAGTAACTGCTCTGATTGAAGATAAATACAGAGTTGAAGATGAGAGGAGAGAAATTAAATCTTAGGAAATCAGAAAAAAATAAGTAGGAAAAGGAGCTGTGGTGTATGACACTATGAAGTTTTTCAAGCTGTTTTTATTTAAAATAAAATAACATGCAAAATGCAACTTAAAAAAATATGTAGGTGTTGGGAAGCATTACTTTCTGGGGTGAGGGTAGTTGGCTTCTATTCACTCCCTCTGGAGCTGTGAACTCTTTTAACTTGGAGACTAGTCTCCTCTCACTACATCTCATTTCCAAACTTCATGAAAAATGAGGTGTCAGACACCAAAGTGATTTCAGTTTGGCTAACAATTCAAGAAACTAAACTACTGATTGCTTTGTAAAAGTCCCTGTCCTGAACAGAGCAACTGAGCACTACAGAACTATTTATTTCAGAATAGAAAATTTAACCAAGCTTTAGAAGTAATTGGAAAATCCTTAAGTTGGGCAAATACAGTGTCTGTTCCCCTTCCATGCTCTCTGTGCATTCTGCCCTGTGAGATTATTCAAGAGACCCAAGCTCAGTTTCCCATTTCAGTTCTGATTCGTTCTTGCAAACATGTTCTCATTTCTCCCTCGATTTTCTCTGCACCTATTTACTCAAAGAACTATTTTAGACTAAAATGATGGAAAAGCGATCTTGGCAAGACAAAGAGGTTGCAAAAGGAATGAGAGAATTTGAAATGCTACCAAAAACTGGTATCTTTTTTAAAATGTGGTTTTAGGGGAAAAGCACAGACTTGTAGGTCATATGTCAACTTGGGGCTTTCAGGTCTCTAAAATCTGGTAAGTTTGCCTTGAATCCCTCCTGAGACTTCTATGAACTTCTTGGAGGGAATTTGTGCCATTTCATGATGACCTCTAGCTTGGCATTTTGCCTCTACTGAGTTATTATTTTCAGCTTTTCATTTTACAATTTTCATTTTTCTTTACCATCATGTCTTCCAGAGATGCACATACCCAATTCTTAATTTCTACAACAAATCTTTTCACAAAGGCTTTCTTTTGAATAGAGAATTTTGCCCTAAGTTAGAGATTTACATTTTACGGGCAGAAAAAATTAACACAGACCGTTTAACATCTTTGTTTTTCAAGATCCTACCCCTAGTCTATGTTTCTTGATGATCTTTTCTCCAGTCTGGCCACCCTCCCTTCCGCTTTTCATTCCTCTGCTCCATTAATCTTCTCATTTCAGGTATTTCCAGCCTTTATTGCTTTTGCATATCTCACTCTTCAGGTAAAAATCTGAAACTTATAACTGGTTGTAGATAAAATATCAGCCTTTTTCCAGGTACTTTGTGGAAAACAAGATGTGAAGTAGGTTTGGAAGAGTGGGAGTCTATACTTTCTTTTGTAGCTTAGGAACTGATGGTGTTGTGTTAGCAGTGACTCTCCATCACGCCCTTTTGTCACCATTTCCCATATTCTCTGGACTCGGGTTGCACCTGTTTTCTTGATATCCACTAAAGTCACTGCAGTAAGCAGAAGAACGGTCCCCAAAAGATGCCCATATCTTAATCACTGGAACCTGCGACTATGTTAGGTTGCATGGCAAAAAGGAATGAAGGTTGCAGATAGAACTGACTTTAAAATAAGGAGATTATTTTGGATTATCCAGGTGGGTTTGGAGTAATCACAAGGATCTTTCCATGTGAAAATTGGAGGCAGAAGAGGAGGTCAGTGTGATGCAGTGTGATAAAAATTCAATCTCCTATTTCTGACTTTCAAGATGGAGGAAGGTGACCAGGAGCCAAAGAAAGCCACTAGACACTGAAAAAGGCAAGGAAATTGTTTCTTCTCCTCCAGAGTCTCAGAGAAGGGAAACAGTGTTGCTGACTCCTAGATTTTAGCCCTGTGTGATCCACCGTAGGCGTCTGACTTCAAGAATTGTCAGATAATGAATCTGTGTTGTTTTAAGTAATTATGTGGTAATTTGTGGCAGCAAACAGAAAACTGACACATTTCCCACATTTCCTCTCGGCACATGACGTTCGCACATGCCAGTCCTCCTGCCTGGAATGTCTTTCCCTCTGTTTTCTGGATAGTTAACTATCACTCACTTGGTAATTTTTTTCAATTGCTCACATCCCTAGAAAAGACTAATTCTTATGGAGTGCCACACACTTCTCTTTTGAGACACCTTTGCATGGTTGTCATTTTACCCTTCATTTGCTGGGTCTTTTGATTAATATCTTACCCCTCCGTGATACAGAGTCTGTGACTCTTTTAACTCGCCACTGTATCTCCAGAGCCTGGCCCAGTAGTGGGCACATACTGAAGATTTAACGTCCTGACCTCCTACTGACTTTAGTTTTAAAGGACAGTCTTAAAGGTATTTCCTGTTAGAAATATATTCCTGTACTGGGCATGTTAATTTTTTTCCTGTACTACCAACTGAATCCCTACCTTTCTTTATAGACACCTCATTGCCTTAATATAGAGTCTCAGCTCTTTAAATTTAAGTCCACTTTGCAGGGCACTCTAGCTTTTTATTCTATTTTTCATCCTCAAGCACCACCTGTGTTAGTCTCATTAACCTAGTTTTTTTCTTGAAATGATGTCTGGTTAACTTACACAATTTTATCTTTCTAGAAAGTTGTTTTCTTCTTTCTATCTGTCTCTAGATATAGAAATTCACTATATTAATAAAATGTATTCACTATATTAATCTAATATTTGTTTTCTCATTTGTAATATTGTTATTTTTTTAAAAATATTATCTGAGAAGTGCATGTTTTGTTTGATTTGTCAAAGAGAACTATAGAATTTGCTTATTTTATTAATTGTCCAAATTCAGTTTCATCATTCTGTTTTTGTGCTTATTATATACATGTATAATATATATTTTACTTTTCTTGGAATTATTATTTTAGTAATTTTTCTGTACTTTTAAAATTTTGATATAATTCAGAATATATAACTTGCAAGGATTGTACAAAGACTTTGATATATCACTTACTACTGATTCACATCAATTGTTAAATTTTGCCTTATCTGATTTATCATCACAGTGTGTGTGTGTGTGTGTACATATACAAAATTTTTTCTTTTGAACTATTTAGGAGTAAATTGGAGATAGTGTGCCACTTTATCACTAAATCTTCATTCATTCTCTTACAATGATCAAAATCAAGGTATTTAATATTGATACAATATTCATATCTAATCTAGTCTAGATTTAATTTTACCACTTGTCATAATGCTGTCTTCTATAGCTATTTTTTATCCTGATCCAGAATCTAAAACAGAATCATGCATTGCATTTAATGTCATGTGTGTTTTTTTTTTAATTTTTTGTGTTTTTTATTTATTTCTGAGAAAGAGAGTATGAACAGGCGAGGGTCAGAGAGAGGGAGACACAGAATCTGAAGCAGACTCCAGGCTCTGAGCTAGCTGTCAGCACAGAGCCCGACACGGGGCTCGAACCCACGAACCATGAGATCATGAACTGAGCCAAAGTCAGACGCTTAGCTGACTGAACCACTCATGTGTCATGTGTTTTAATCTGCATTATATTAGGAGGCATATGATGTTTATTGATCACAATATTGGTGATGTTTGCCACTAGGTTAAGGTAGTATATGATAGATTTTTTTCTCTGAAGCAATTTTGAGGATATATTTTCAGATTATGTAGATGTCCCATTCCTCAAAGAACATTCAACCACTAGTTTTGGCATACATCCGTGCTTTTCTAACTTCGTGACTATCTATTTATTAGTTGGCTTCCCAGTATAAAGAGCTTTTCTTTATCTATCTATCTATCTATCTATCTATCTATCTATCTATCTATCCGTCCATCCATCCATCCATATATCCATCTGAGTTCTAATGAGCTGATACTGACATCTCCAATTCCAGTCTAACACCACAGGGTATATTCTAGTTTCATTGCTTTCTGTATCTTCCATGCCCTTATTCAAAAGTTAAGAAAATTGATTTCCACCATCCTCAGTATATTTATTCATTTGCTCAAGAGTAGGACATAAACGGGGGCGCCTGGGTGGCTTAGTCGGTTAAGCGTCCGACTTTCCGACTTTCGCTTGGGTCATGATCTCGCGGTTTGTGGGTTCGAGCCCCGCGTCGGGCTCTGTGCTGACTGCCAGCTCAGAGCCTGGAGCCTGTTTCAGTCTGTGACTCCCTCTCTCTCTGACCCTCCCCTGCTCACGCTGTCTCTCTCTCCTAGAAATAAATAAAACATTTAAAAAAAAAAAAAAGAGTAGGACATAAACGGAACAGTTTAGAACTTCTAACTCAAAACTCTGCAAAAATAGCAAACATACGAATAGCGTTCAATATTGTTTATATTCCATTTTTTTGATGTAGGGGTAATATTTGCACAAGTTGGATGCATATGTTAGGTATACAATTAGATGAATTTTAACAAATACATGCAACTGTAATCTAAACTCCTGTGAACATAATGAGCACATCCAATACCAAGAAAGTTTTATGTCTCCCTTTCCAGTTATATCTCCTATAAAAGATAACTCCTTTAGAATTTTTTCCATCATAGATTATTTTCGTCTGTAGTAGAACATCACATGGATGAAATCATAGGGAACTTATTCGTTAACTTAGCACAGTGTTAGTAAAATTCACCAATGCTGATGTATGTATCAATAATTTATCTGTTTTTATTGTTAAGTAGTAGTCTATTTTGTAAATACAGCACAATTTAAAAAACCTTTTTCTTATTGATAAACTTTTAGGTTATTTCCAGTTTTCCAGTTTGGAGTTATTATGAAAAACATTTCTATAAACATCTGTGTACGGTCTTTGAACTACACTTATGTACATGTATATATATTTGTCTTTCTTGAGCAATGTCTTTTAATAGAGTTCCTGCATCATAGGATAAATGTATGTATAACTTTATGAAAAAATAGCCAAACCATTTTCAAAAGTGTTTTTATCATTTTATACATCCAACAGCTATATATGAAAGTTCTAGTTGCTTTACCTCCTCACCAACACTGGTGTTGTCAGTCATATTAATTTTAGCTGTTCTAGTACATGCAAAATGGCATCTTGTTATGGATTTAATTTGCATTTATATTATGACTAATGATGCAGAGAAAAATTGGCAGTACTATCAGCTATTCATACAGCTTCATTTGTGATAAGTCTGTTTAAGTTTTTTGACAGTAATTTATTGTTCGGAGAAGTTCTGTTTTTTTAAGTTTATTTATTTGTTTTGAGAGGGAGAGTGGGAGCAAATGGGCGGGGGGGGGGAAGAGAGAGAGAGAGAGAGAGAGAGAGATTCCAAGCAGGTTCTGCACTATTAGCACGGAGCCTGATGTGGGGCTCAAACTCACAAACTGTGAATCATGCCCTGAGCAGAAATCAAGAGTCTGATGCTTAACTGAGTGAGCTACCCAGGTGCTCCAGTAAAAGTTCTTTATATATTTTTGAAACAAGTCGTTCATTAGCTTTGTGTATCAAGAATGTTTTCTACCAGTGTATGGCTTGACTCTTCATAATCAACATTGTCCTTTACTTATAGCAATTTTGAGTTTCAATGAACTCTTATCACTCTTTTGTTTTTATGGCTACTGGGCTACTGTGTCTGTATTCTAAGAAATCTTTAGTGGGGCACCTGGGAGGCTCAGTCAGTTAAGCGTCTGACTTTGGCTCAGGTCATGATCTCACGGTTCGTGGGTTCGAGCCCTGCATCGGGCTCTGTGCTGAGAGCTAGCTCAGAGCCTGGAGCCTGTTTCAGATTCTGTATCTCCCTCTCTCACTGACCCTCCCCTGCTCATGCTGTCTCTCTCTCTTTCTCTCAGAAATAAATTAAAAAACATGTAAAAAATAATAAAAAAAAGAAATCTTTAGCTACACCTAGTTTATAAAGATATTCTTCAATATTTTTTTTCTAGAAGCTTCATGGTTTTAGCCTATATGATTTAATTTGTGACCCAGCACCATTTTGTGTGTGTGTGGGGAAGGGGGGGGGCTCAGGATTTATTATTTTTTTCCATATAGATATTCATTTGTTCAACCACCATTTGTTGAAAAACTGCCCAAATCAATCAACTGAACAAAGTTTAATCTATTTCTGGGCTTTACATTTATTTTGTTGAACTATAATTTGGTCCTGACACCAATCTTTGTGTTGATTATGATAGTAAATTTTAAATTCAGATAAAATAAGTCTTCAAATTTTGTTCTTATAAGACCTTTGTATACCTATGCAAATTTCCAAAACAACTTCTTAGTGTTTTGTGTCTTTTTTTAATCTGCTGAGAATGTAATTAATATTACCTTGACTCTACATAGAAATTTGGAGACAATTAACATCTTACAAATGTTTAATTTTCCATTCCATGAACCAGGTATAGCTCTCTTTACTTAGGTCTTTAAAAATATCTCTTAGCAATAGTCTATTGTTTGGGGGTAGAGATTTTACATGTTTTTTAAAAAAATTAGTCCTATTTTATAATTTTGATGTTATTTTGAGAAACATTTTTAAATGTTATCTTTTCCACTGTCCACTGCTAGTGTAGAGAAAAAATTTTTCTCTATCGAATTTATATCCTATGACCTTGCTAGATTATTTTATTTATTTTCATATTTGCATTGTAGCTTTCTTACTGTTTTGTATGTACATAAGCAAACTGTTTGTAATTTAAAAGATTATTTGCCTTTTCCTTTTTTTAATCCTTATGCATTTATTTAATTTTCTTGCAGTATTGTCTTATCTAAAACTCTTAGTAAAATATTGAATGCAAGTGGTAAGAACCAACTTTTGGTCTTTTAGTTTTTATGTGGTTTGTCTGGTTTCGACTACATTGATTTCTACTCCATTTTATTTTCTTTCTTATTCATTTTGGATTTAAATTGATTGCCCTTTTTCTTCCTTCTTAGGGTAAGAGCTTTAACTAAAATGTCTACTTAAAAATTGATCTATCTATATATTTATATAAACATTTAATGCTATTGATTTCCCTGTATTCACTGCTTTAAACTAAATCCCATATATTATATGTTATACTTTTATTATCATATAGTTGAAATATTTTATAACTTTCCTTTTGATTTCTTCCATGACCCATGGGATATTTAACAATTTGCTGATTACTTTCCAAGTGTTTAGGGCTTCTGAAAATACTTCATTATGATTGATTTCTAATTTAATTCTGTGTGGTCAAAAACATACTTGGTAAGATTTTAAACTTTTTAAATGTATTAAAACTTGTTTTAATGTGATTCTTGGTAAGCATTCTATGTGCAGTTAAAAGGAATGTGTATCTTGCAGCTGTTGGGTGATTTGTTCTATACTTGTCAAGTAGGTCATAGTAATTGATCATGTTGTTTAAATCTTCTGTATCCTTACTGGTTTTTTGCTTAGTTGTTTGATCAGTTGCTGAGTGTGTTGTTGCTCTATCTGTGATGGTGGATTTGGCTTTTTCTCCCCTTAGTTTTGTCAGTTATTTCCTTCAAGTATTTTGAAGCTTTGTTATTTGGACATTCACACAACCATGATTCTTTTCCTGATGAATTGATCATTTATCATTTTGAAATGTCTTTCCCTTTTGTTCAAAATATTTCTTTTTTTAAAAATTGTTAATGTTTATTTATTTTTGAGAGAGAGAGAGACAGACAGGCAGAGCATGAGCAGGGGAGGGATAGAGAGAGAGACACACACACACAGATAAGAGGCAGGCTCCAGTCTCTGAACCCATAAACTGTGAGATCATGACCTGAAATGAAGTCAGCTGCTTAACCAGCTGAGACACTCAGGTGCCTTGTTGAAAATATTTCTTGTTGTGAAACCTATTTTGGGTGGTATTATAACTAGTCTAACTTTATTTTCTTACTATTTTTATGGTATAACTTTTTTCTTCTTTTATTTTCAACTTCCCTCTTTCTTTACATTTAAAATGCTCTTGGGGTGTAGTTTTGGCTCAGGTCATGATCTAAGCAGTTCATGAGCCCTGCATAGTGCTCTGTGCTGACAGAGCAGAGCCTTCTTGGGATTCTCTCTCTCTCTACTAAATAGAAAAACTTTTAAAAAATGCTCTTCATGCACAACAAAAGATTGATCCTGTATATTTTAATCCACTGACATTATCTTTCTTTTAATTAGAGTATTTATTTCAATTTAATTTAGTATGTTTTATATATTTGGACTATGTCTACTAGTCTTCTATATGTTTCCTAATGTGCCTTTTCTTTCTTTTCCGCTTCTTGTCTTTTTTAAGAATAATTATTTGTTGCATTTTGTGGGGCTTTATTTTAATTTCTCTATCGCTTTTTAGTATATTTCTTTGCACTATTTATTTACTTATATAAGCTGTTGTAAGGATCATTATATGCATTCTTATTGTATGTACTTAGAATTGATACTATATTATTTCGCATGAAATACAAGAAACTTGTATTAGTGTAGTTTATTTTACCACAATTATTTCTGTGAATTTTTCATGTATAATATATGAACATATATTATTTACACCACAATATGGTATAATTTTCATGGTAAGCAGCCATATTGCAATAAACAGCCATTTTCTTATTTTCTTTAAAACTTAGGGATACTTGATATTTTACCATATTTATCATCTCCAGGGCTTTTCATTCCTTCCTGTAGAGACACGTTTTCATCTGATGTCATAAGATAAGAACTTCTTCAGATAAGAACTTCCTTTTTGCATTTCTTGTAAATAAGCTCCACTGGCAATGAATTCCCCTACTTCTGTTTTGTGTGCAATAGTATTTGTTTAGCACTGTTTTGAAAAATATGTTCACTGAGTGTAGAATTCTGGGTTAACGGGTTATTTTCTTTAGGCACTTTGAAGATGCCATTTAATTGTCTTCTGGCCTCCATATGGCTCTTGAGGTATGAACTATGATTCATATGTCGGTCCCTGTTATACAATATGCCATTTTTTCCTGACTTCCCTCAAAACATTATTAATCTTTTTTTTTCTCCCAGCAGGTTGACTATGAGGTGGCAAGTTGTGTGTGTATATATATGCAGGCATATATGTGTGTCTGTGTTGAAGTTATCTTGTTTGGAGTTCACTAAACTTCTTTGATTGCTAAGTCTAGGTATTTGACCAAATATGGAAAGGTTGTCTTAAATATTTCTTAAAAATTTCCCCCATTGTCTCCTTTTCTTCTCTTTTTCTGAAAGTCCAATTACATGTGTATCAGTTTTTATATTACAGGCTCTGTATCTTTGATGTTGGTGTTATTAGTCCTTTACTCTCTTTTCCTGAGATTGGATAACTTTCATTGTTCTACTTTCAAGTTCACTTACTGTTTCTTCCTACCGTCTTTACTCTGCTGTTAAGCCTATCTAGTGAATTGTTCATTTCAATTAAAAAATGTTATTTTTTCTAGTTTTGAACTTCCATTGATGAGATAGCCTGTAAGTACATTTATTACAGCCCTATTTGTCTTAAATACAGTTATAATTCCGTAGGTCTTTGAATATATTTGTAACCACTCTCTTAAGATTCTTGTCTGTGTTTTTGCAAAATATCCATTACCTCAAGAATTTGTTTTATTGATTGCTTTTCCCTCTTCCCTGGGTCACATTTTCATTTCTTTACACATCTAATAATTTTTATTTCATAATTTTTGCTTTGATTTACTAAGACTTCCATAACAAAATACCACAAAATAGGCAGCTTAAACAAAAGAAACTTATTTTCTTACAATTATGTAGTCTAAACATTGAAGATCGAGATTTCAGCAAGTTTGACTTCTTCTGAGGCCTCTTTTCTATCCTTGCAGACGGTCACTCTCTAATTGTGTCTTCGCATAGTCTTCCCTCTGTCTATGTTATCTGTGTCCTAATATCCTCTTCTAATAAGGACACTAGTCATACTGGATTAGGGCCCATTCTAATAAGCCATTTTAAGTTAATGATATCTTTAAGGACCCTATCTCCAAATAAAAGTCACATTCTGTGATACATTAAAATTTGAGGTAACACAATTCAGCCCATAACAAAAAATACATTTTAGAACTCCTGACTCTTATCTTTTTTAGAAAAATGTTGATTTATTGTTTAAAAAAGAAGTAATCTTGGCATGAAACAAATCCAAACTCTCTCTCCTGAAGTGATAAAGATGAAACTTTATCTCCATGTGTTGTTGTTATGGTTGTTTTGTCTTTCAACTGTTGCTCTTTGCTGAACATCTTCAAGTCTCTCATGCATGAATAAGGGTTCAGCCATGAAACTGAAGAGTACTTATGATCAGATTTTAGGGCCTCCTCTTCTGTAGTTCTCTTCTTCCTGGAATTATCCTCATATTTTCCAGCTGCTCTGACATCCTTGAAACCTGCACTTTGACCCTTAAGTCCATAAAACCAAATCTTTATGCTCCAGTTCCCAATATCTCTGCACTGTGTAGGTAAGAGAATCCCTCAGGTGAAAAAACCATATAAACACAAACCTCACCCTGCACAATTTTCTTCTTTCATGTTCAACTTTCCTCTAGCTTTTGTAATATTTTGTTTGTTCTACAATACCTTCAATAATTTATTTTTTAAATATTTTATCCAAAGCATATATTTTTTCCTGTAGAAAGATTTGCCTGATATAAGTTACTAATATTTTACCAAAATTTTAAAATAAGTTTTGAGTTTCTTGAGTTGTTTGCATAGATCCTTGATGCAGAGACGAGACATAAGATGATCATATCTAACTTAAAATATCATGATACTAATCTATATACCATGTTAGAAATAATGCATTGAAGTGATATGGGCTTAATGTCTTCAAAAGAAGCAAGAATACATGACGACTATGATCAAAAAGCAAGGAACAATAAAGAGAAATGACTTAAGATTAAAGACGATACCAAAGCAAGCATGCAAATTAAGGAAGCTCAGTAAATAAAGAATGAAAGAAAATTCCAAATGCAATGGCAAAAATCAAAGTGTATGCGTTTAAAGCAGCAACAATAAAAACTGAGAATACAAGAAAAGGAATCAGTAATTGCTATGGTCTAAATGTATCCTTTAATAAATCAAAGGTTGAATCTTAACCTCCAAAGGTCATGCTATTAGGAAACAGGGCCTTTAGGGGTGGATCAGGTCATGATGACAGAGTGTTCGTGAATGGGATTACTGACTTTATAAAAAAGGCTCTAGAGTGATCTCTCACTTCTTCCATGTGATGCTATAATAAGAAGTCTTCAACCTAGGGGTACCTTGGTGGCTCAGTAGGTCAAGCATCAGACTCTTGTTTTTGGCTAGGTTTACAATCTCCCAAGTTCATGGGATCAAGCCCCACATTGAGCGCTGCACTGGCAGCATGGAGCCTGCTTGAGAGTCTCTCTGCCCCTACCCCAATCACACTTTTGCTCGCTCTCTCTCTCTCTCATTTATTTATTTAAAATAAACAAATAAGCTTAAAAAAAATGAAGTCTGCAACCCCCATAAAAGTACTCCACCCAACTATGCTGGCACCCTGATCTTGGACTTTTAGCCTCCAGAACTGTGAATAACAAATTTCTGTTGTTTACAAGCCACCCAGTCTGTGGTATTTTGTTATAGCATCCCGAATGGACTAACATGGTAATATAATGTAGAGGATCAGTTTGAAACATTCTCAGATGGTCAACTATGCTGAAAATAGCAATAGGAGCTAATATCACAGGGAAAGAGAATAGCGAACAAAAGAGAATTCTGTTCATTCTAAAGAAAGAAAGGTAGATGATTGGAATAGAAGCAATAATGAAAAATACAAGATGGTGCCTGGGTGGCTCCGTTGGTGAAGCATCTGACTTTGGCTCAAGTCATGGTCTCACAGTTCGAGCCCTGTGTTGGGTTCTGTGCTGCCAGCTCAGAGCCTGGAGCCTGCTTTGGATTCTGTCTCCTTCTCTCTCTGTCTGTCTCCTGCTAGTGCTCTGTCTCTCGCTGTCTCTCAAAAATAAATAAACTTAAAATTTAAAAAAAATACAAGAGAAAGAAACTGCATAGAAGAACCTGAGTCTACAAATCAAAAATAGTTTTTCAATTAGTACACATGTGGCACTGTTGCAGATTCTCTGCTTATATTAATGAAACATACAGGAAAGGTCCCTGTGATGACCGATCTGCTGTTCTCATGAAGTTGGAAGTGTGATAGTCAATAACTAAGTTAAGAAAAAAAGAAAGAAACAACAGCTAAGTTAATAACATTTCATTTTAGATATGGATAATTATCATGAAGAAACATCTTTTTTTCCCCAAAAAAAGATTATTCTTTAGGGAAATACTTCCCAATTTTTTACATAGAATGCCACATGAGAAAGGGAAATATTTCTGTGATGTAGGGGACTAAACTTGAGAAAGTAAAGGAATGATTGTGTGTGTGTGTGTGTGTGTGTGTGTGTGTAGGCTTGGAGGGAAAAAAAGACATTTTTATTTATATTACGCAATTTTGATAAGCAAAATAGAATACCAGGATTGTAAAATAAAATTAGTTCTAATTTGGTAAAATATTTTTAAACTTAAAATCTTCCTCAAACATTTTTATTGAGCCCTTGATCTTACTCACGTGAACATTAGTTTTTATTCTCTGGTTAAATGTATGTGCAGTTTTTAGCCACAACTTTGTACGGATAATTTCTTCAAGTAATTTATCATTACCATTTACAATAAACTTTTTTTACACAAATAGATAATAACAAATTTAAATCAAAAGAAAATTATTTTAAATGTTTATTTATTTGGAGACAGAGATAGAGACAGTGAGCAGAGAAGGAACAGAGAGAGAGAGGGAGAAAGAATCCCATCAGCTGACACCATCAACACAGAGCCCAATGCAGGGCTGAAACCCATGACCTGTGAGATCATGACCTGAGCCGAAATCAAGAGTCAGATGTCTAACCGACTGAGCCACCTAGTACACCCCACAAATTTAAATTTTTAAAAATAGCCACCCCAAATTACTTTGCAACAGTTAAAATTATATTTAAAGAAACTAACCTGTCTTCCTTTTATTTCCCAGACAAATGCATTCTTGAAATAAATTGTGATAAGACAAATGAGTTTATATGTAATTAAAGTTTTATATCAATATTTTAAAAGAACAATGAAGTCTAATTTGCAGTTCATGCATGCATCGCTGGAACAGTCATTCTGCGCTGACTGCTGGCTTAAAAGGTACATCCACCACAAAGGCATGATAACAGTGATTTAAGACTGCTGTCCAAGCATGTTCTCGTTCACCTACCCTAACTATCAGCCACAATCTCAGGTGCACAGGCTGCTCCTCAGGCATTTCCACATAAACTTGTTGGTAACTTCATGGTTTTTTGTGTATTAACACGCAGCAGCTCACTTTTCAGGTGGCTGTTGACTCAGATGCCTAAGGTTTGAACATTGCTTTGACTATGCTCTGCATCTTGTGGTACAGAGAGATATTGCTATTGCATTCCTGGGCGTCAGGAACTATGGGTCATGTTGTCAGCTTGCACTTTGTTCAGGCTATTCCCAGAACGGTCCCAGGAAAAAGTGGCTCAAGTTTGGAGGTTGCCAACTTGAAGCTTCCAGCAATCCCAAACTCCGTTAGTGACTGAGGATTAGGAGATCCTAGGACAGAGATGTACTGATTTGTAGGGAAACTATTATAAAGTACAGAAGTTAATAGATGCTTATGATTTCTTCAGTGTACCATTATCTTAAACTTGTGTGTGGGTTTTGTTAATTATTCTTTGATGGTCTAATATTTCTGTTTTCTGTATTTTGATGCTGCTTTTGTCATAGAAATGTCCCTGATTGCTTTAGTTTTGTAATTGATGATAACTTTTACCAATTTATGAAAAGATTCCCTTTCTCATTGTAATTATAATTTTACACTGTCTGGATAGAGACACCATAACTTGGCCTCTTATATGTTTAACACTCTTTATTCTTTTATATTTAATATTTCTTTGTCATTTTCATGTATATATTAGGAACCTAGTAACCTAAGTAGTTTTGTTTATCCTAAGTATTTGCCTTTTAGAAAGTAATTTTTTCCCATTTACTTTTATTTTCGTCTTAACTACTTCACTTGTTCTTTCTTCTGTTATTTTGCTTTATGCTTCTCCTTTTTGACTTTTCTTTTATTTTTAGTGTTTTGTTAAATCTTTTATTTCTTTTATTCATGTTAGTCACATACCTTTTTCTGGAACACTTATAATTTTACTCTCTTCTCCTAGGCCTCAAGGTGGATCATCCATCATCTTCACTCTCAATATTTTAAATTCTTATTTTTTACTTGCATTCTGGGAAGAATTTATGTTGATATTCTATAAGACCATTTATTTTGTGCATTTTCAATTCATTCATTAATGCCTTTAATTTAGATATTAATTTTGGTTCTATGTTAACAGATTTCAGAATTTTTTTAAATTTCTATCTTAATCTTAATGAATTTTCTCTGTAATTTTCTATTTCTCTTCCTCATTTACCATGTAGTCTTACTTCCTTTAATGACATTAAGAAAATCTTGTCTATTTTTTTCTTTCTTAAAGTTATTTCTTATAGATAATTTTGTTCTCTGAGTCTTTTGAATTATGTTTCTATTCTCTGTATTTTTTTAAATATTTATTTATTTGTTTTTGAGAAAGAGTGAAAGCATGGGTGGAGGAGGGGCAGAGAGAGAAGGAGAGAGAGAATCCCAAGAGGGCTCCACACTGTCAGCATGGAGTCCAATATGGGGTTTGAACTCAGGAACCATGAGATCATGACCTGATCTGAAGTTGGACACTTAACCAATGGAGCCACTCCGGCACCCCTGTTTCTATTCTCTTGTAATTATCATTTCTGTAAGATTTATTTACATATTCTTGAATGTAAAGGTATCTAGTCAAATCCAGAATTTGCTTACAGACATGAAAAATGGTTGTATTCAATCCATTTAGTGCCTATATGAAAGTGGACTATTTTATCTAACCCAAAAGGCAGATACTTTCTAAAAATATTTGAAAACAATATAGAAAGACATCGACCAAGGATAGTTTATCAATAGATCTGTTTGAAGTTAAGGGAATGAAGTTAAGATAATTACTTAAGAACTCATCCATCCCTAAAATTCCTTAAGAATATTTCTTTGCTATTATTTATTAATGGGTTTGTCCACCTTTCATAACACGAACCTCGTATGTTCCAAGAACATAGAACAGCGTGTGCCTTTGACTAACAGCTCTGTGGAAAGTAGTGTTTGTTTGAACTAGATGACATCATTTCCTGTACAGTCCAAGGAGTCAACGTTTAAAAAAGTTTTTCTCTAACACTTCCAAAATGAGCATGAAGTTTTTGCATCATTCTTTGCTTTGGGATTAATGATACTAAGACAGCTGCAATAGCATCAGAAATTTAAACCCTAGCAAACCACAAAGTTAAATGCCAGGTTTCTACTCTTCAAAGCTCAGGATAAAATTATGAACAAGTCAAAACTTGTCGTGTACTCCAGTAATTGGAATGTGTGAGGTGAGTTTCGGGTAAGCATCCCAGTGAAACAAGGTTAAATTGTCAGCTTATATCAACATTCTCAGTTTAAAGAAAACTCAGTGGGATTGACAATATTTTTCACAACGTAATTTGCTTTGGTTGGCCCTCATGCTGCCAAAGATCAGAAACCTGGCCAAAGAGGTTGCATTTCAAAAGGTCTTACAACTTCCTTGGAAAGAGACTTTTCCCCCTTAGTTTAATTTGTTTTCTATCTGCTGTATAAGGCTCTAAGCTTGCATATGCAAACTCTATGTGAGAGTAGGTGTTTCTGAGGAGGATGAGCTGAGAAAGGCATGGATGGATGTGGTTTGGAAAAAGAATAGGATGTGAGTTTTAGAGAAGCAAACTGACTGTCTAAAACCACTTCAGAGAGAAGGAAGTGGCTTAATGACAGCATCTCAGGTGTGGGAAGTGAGCTGAAATGCTTTGATTCCATAGTGCAAAGAAAAGAACAAAACAGTTCTTTACTTATCATTCAGCTGCTTAGGCTTTTCTACCTCTTTCCTGCCTGCCTCCCTCTCACGTTCTGAGTACAGTCCCTTAGAACATAAATCTTGCTCTTCTAGCTCTTAATGTCATGCTGTTTGTTCAGCAATGTTCAGGATCAGAAAAGTATCTAATCAGCAATTAAGATATTAATAATCAGTTTTTGAAATTTAAACAGATGCTTGAATTCAATGGCAAACCTGAATTTAGAGAAATAAAAATGCACACTAGAAATTTCCGTTGAAGCTCAAATGCTCATAGTTTATTTACTCTCTGAGGAAGAAGGAAGGAGTTTTTTGGGGGCTGCTTTGCATTTTTGTACTTTTGGGTAAATGTGAGTTGTGAAGAATATGTAAGGTGATACCTCATTATGTGTCTTCTGTGAATTTCAAGAAAGTGTGATACTTGATGTTTGATTAGGGTCTGTTATGTCTTCTTCTACAGCTCTATTTCACACCCATTGATGAGTCAGAAGCAAACTTTAAGGAAAAGGAAAAAGGAAAGAAAAGAAATCAAAGAAAAGAAAGAGGTAGCCCAGAAGATTTTGATCAATGCTATGTAGTGCTCTTCCTATTTAAAAACAATTGTTTAATGTTTATTTATTTATGAGAGAGAGAGAGAGTATGCAGGTGGGGAGGGGCGTGTGCACACACACACACACACACACACACACACTATCTGAAACAGGCTTCAAGTTCTGAGCTGTCAACACAGAACACAAAGCTGAGTTTGAACTCACAAACCATGAGATCATGACCTGAGCCAAAGTAGGATGTTCAACCAACTGAGCCACTCAAGCATCTCTATGTAGTACTCTTGTTAAAGAACTATGGGGGGATTTTCTGAGCCAAAGGGAGGCCAGAATGTCATTGGCTAAAACTGAAGTTAAAAGATTTCTCCAGAATGCAGAAGGCAGACTCTCAGCATTTTCTCACTATTGGTGAGTTATGTAAGAAGCAAGATCATAATCAGAATGTTTCTTAGCTGAGCACAAAGATCAATTTAAAAAAATTCAGATGATCTCAAAAAGAGTCCTTCAGCTGAGAGAAGGGTAATCTTGCTCATAGGAGAAGGTACTTATAGTCTAAAGGCCATGAATACTCTCACTCAGATGGTTCCAAATACACTCTTGACAAAACTCGAATGAAGGCCTTTTTGCAATGTTCCATTCAGGTTATCTACTAGTGATAATTTTTATTTTCTTTATAAACATACAAATTCAACAGAGTTCATATACCAATGCCATAGTATTTTGGTTAAACTCTAGAGCAAAGTTTCTTAACCTTTGCACTATCAACATCTTGGGCTGAATAATTTTGTTGTGGGAACTGTCGTGTGCATTGCAGAACATTTAGCAACATACCTCACTTCTACCTGCTAGATGCCAGTAGCACCTTCTTCCCATGACAATGAAAATGACTCCAGACAGTGTGAAGACCAAAACTGACCTAGAATTTCATTGGTCATTTGATTATAAGAAACCTTTTAGTTTATTTTCTTTTATAAGAAACAGTTTAGTCACCCATGTACAAATTGTTGAATTGCATTTTAGAATGGCCACCTTCTCCTTTTGACTTACCAAGTCTGGCTTGTCAGTGAAAGCCAGAGTCTGCTCTATAAAATATTTGAAGCAATGATCAGAGAAATAGAAGAGTATAACACATTCTATGTATTCCTAAAATTGAGGTCTTTTTATGTGTGACACCATCCTTCTTGACTCTAAAGTTCATTGTCTCTTATGTTTTCATGTACTTCAACTTCCATTATCCTACTTTATGTGACTTCAGCCCTTTTCAAATGGCTTCTGGGTAAACAGTGGCAACAGCTACATACCTTCTTGTGTACCTGATATTTACTCTTAACAATCAACTGCTGCAGCTTACTCTGTATCATCTAAAAATCTCAAAACCCTTCTACTCCTCCTTCTTTATGTTATTCATTATTTGAAGAAAAATTTGGTCTCTTCTTGATAAAAGAGTTCTTTCTTTGCTTTGAAGTTTCTTTTTTTTTTCAAACTTTAATGTCACTCAACACATTGCATTGCTACTCATATGTTTCTCTTTTTTCACTAACAATGGGCCATTTGAGGACTATACTGTCTATTTATTTACCAGTGGGTAGAGCAGAAGTAAATAGAAGGAAGTATTGTTTAATGAATTGTGTTAAGTGCATAGCATTCCAGTTGAAGAGCTCAGGAAGATAATATTGCAGTACTAGGAGCTTCCCCAGAGGTTGACTGCTTATGTCATTAGATATCCAATCACACTTTCCTTCTCTTCTTCTGCCTCATAGTAAGCCCAGCTCTTTCACCTTTCCCACTCACATACTCAGGGGAAATAAAACTTTGGAACTTTTGAGTTTTGAGAATGGTTACTCTAAAAAGTGATTCTAGGTTGAAATAGGATGAGTAATTTAGAAGAAAGAACTGATTAGGCAGGGGTATGCCATATGTCACTATCAATTTTACAATAAGAAGTAGATATATATTGAAATATTAAACCCTTCCACCAAAAGGAATAAAATCAATTAACTTTTAGGAAAGAAAGGAGCTATTTGTCTATGGGCAAATTACCTTTGGAAATTATAAAGCCTAAGATCTTAAGGCTGTGAAAGTTTCTAGGTTAATATTGGACTATTGGGGCATAAGAGGAGGCAGGAGTTAGCATTTTCTCTCTTTGTCTCAAATTTGGCCTTTTATTTTTCTTTTTAAGTTTATTTATTTACTTGGAGAGAATGCAAGCAGGAGAGGGTCAGAGAGAGAGAGAGAGAGAGAGAGAGAGAGAGAGAGAATCCCAAGCAGGCTCCATGTTGTAAGCATGGGACCCAATGTGGAGTTCAAACCCATGAACTGTGAGATCATGACTTGAGCTGAAATCAAAAGTCAGCCCCTTAATGGACTGAGCCACCCAGGCACCCTTCAAATTTGGCCTTTGAAAAGACCTCCCTGAAGGTGCAGATCATGAAAAAAATAGCTTAAGATCAAGGGATAGCTAAATAATAAACTAAACCGACATATTCCTACAAAGAGACTCAGTCTTTAAAAATAAAATTTGTAACTGAAGAGCAAAGACATCTAGAATCATATCATTCTAGAACTAGGAACAACTCAGTCTCCTCACTGGGGTATATGAAATTAGAATAGCTGTTTGTTGAAGTATATTTTTTTCTTGAGATTGTATGAAATTTTGAGTCAACGGAGGATGATTTGATTTACAAAGCAAAAACAAAAACAAAAAAACACTTTTTCATAAAATTATTCAGGAGCACGTATACTGTAGGTAGTAATAAATATGTGAATTCAAATTAGGTGTCTAAGAAAACAATAATGTGAAAGAGGCTGAAAATGATGCTGGTGAGCAGAGAGAAATTCATGAGGTATGATCACCTGATAGGAAAATATACAAATTGAGAGAGGTGTTCTTAAACTCCCTTATACCCACAGAGCCATGCTGAATGACATGGCCACCTACACAGTATTCTCTCATGGTACGGGTGCCCTTTGATTAAGAGGGGATGTTCTTGCATGGTCTTTCCAATACTGGAGATGGATTTTGGCCAATGCATCACAATACCCTCTTTGTGGCCTTTGAAATAGGATTTCTGAGTAGCTATCACTGTCTGTGGTCATGGAAAAGCATTAAGCTAAAGAGGACTCAAAGTCTGGGTTTTGTCCCCCTGGGTGTGGTAGCTATCCAGCTGAGGAAAGGGCCACCTAAAGAAGGTTCAGCAGGCATGCGTCCAGCTGTTAGGACAATGGTTCTCAAATGTCCACATGCAACAGTGCCCCTCAGGGAGGTGTTCATAGTGCACATATCTAGACCCTATTCCCAGGCATTTTGATTTAAAAAGTTGAGCAAGTTGTGAAATACATGTCATTGTCATGAGGGTGAAAAGTACAGCATAGAGAGTAGTCAATAACTTTGTAAGAGTGTTGTATGGTGACAAATGGTAACTACACTTATCATGGTGGGCACTGCATAATGTAGAGAATTTCCAATAATTATGTTACACTTAGAACTAACATAACATTGTATGTGAACTATACTTCAATAATAAAACTGTAAAAGTGAATACAAGATTTAAAAATAAAAAGTTGGATGTTGAGTCCAGAACTTTACATTTCTTACTAGCAGTGCAAGAAATTCTGAAGCAGGTAGTCTTCTTTGAGAAATGCAGTTCTAGAAATTCAGTTGATTTCTGCTTCTCCTCCTTGTCTCAGGTTCCTTGAGTTAGACCCATTACATTTTTTTTTCATCTGCTCCTATTTTGATGAAACCAATTTTAGAATCATAATTTACTTCTAGAATGCTCTTACTGTTATTCAAAATAGTATCATTTGGCAAAGTGGAAATGATTTTTGAGAAGAGGGAACATAAAAAGCTTTTGAAAAGAAAACCAGATCATAAGATGGCCTATTAAGCAGCAAGAATAGATTCAACTTTCAAGCTATGGAGAATTTTGCAAATGGTCTCAGTGAGGAAATGACTAATGGAGATTTTGGGAGCCAAGGGAAAGAGAGAGCGCACCATACTCCTGTCAGTAGTTAGACCAAGAATGTTTATTCTGTTAGAAGACCTTGTGACACAACCAGAGCCAGGTGACTGGGAAATTAGTGTTCTCATCACAGACTTTTATTCACTTACGTAAAAACCATTCCAGCTGAACTGGTGTTTCCAAGACTGAAGAACATCCAGGGGGAAAGTTGCCTGGATTTATAAGAAATCTAAAAACCTTGGCTTCAGCCTGACTATTTGGATCTTAGGTTGAAATGGCTGAGAGATCGATTTTGTGGTCCCCATTATTAGAAGAACCCAGAGTGGTTAATTATCCAATATGGTTTGTGGTGGGAAATGGCCTTAGGCAAACACATAAAATCTGGTGAATAATTTGGAAAGAACAACATACAGGTACAGAGGTCTTTGCCCTTCTGCCAGAATGATGATTTTAGTAAAGCAGGGAAAAAAATGCATGTAAATTGAGTTGACCAATATATGCCAAGAAGCATAATAACTAACAATAAAGGCAGCGGAAAATACTGTGGTATCTGTTCTCACTATAGTTGAGTTCATAGAATCACCCTAGGACTAATAAATAAAAATAAAATTAATAAAAAATATTCTAAGGCAGACAGTCTGAGCCAGCTCTTTTCTCAATGCCCTCCAGCCTACCTTTTTATAACCAGCCCCAGCGTTCCTATGTCTCTAGACTGCCCTCTGGCTGTCCCTGCCTGTACTGCCGCCTGTTCTAGGCAGAAAGTCTACAGAATTTCCCTTGGAAAACATATTGCTCTGCATCCCATTGTCTTCTTGTTCTGCTCTCTTCTATTAAATCTGACAAGCCATTTTCAAATACTTCTAATAGTGAAATCTTTTTTCCAGATAGAATTTCATGCAGAAGCCCAATACATAAAGCAGAAGTAATGTACTGCTTAGCTTGAATTGAGGAGAACCTGAAGCCATATCCATTTGGCCTCCTTTGGGAGGCAGCCCCATGGAGCAGTTAGGCAACTACTGTGGTAAACTCACTGCGCATGTGGACTCCTCTTTGTTATCTTAAAGGCTATATTTGTATTTAAGCAGAGCCATCTTGAAGATAATATACATTCATCAGAAAAATCTTTAGGTTGGACTCAACAGAAACCCAACTCAAACCAACTAAGGCAAAAATGAGAATCCTTTGTTTATGTTTCTTGAAAATGTAAGGGTCTGGTCTGAAATAGGACCAGATGTAGATGCTCAGAAAATGTCAACAGGAATTGTCTGTTTTTTCATCTTTCAGGTTTAGTTAAAATTTGTTGGTTTTATATCCTGAAAGTTTTCTCCACAGAGCTGCAGATGAAGGCATCCAGGTCTACATGGTAGATAAAGCTAGACTCTCATAAAAAGAAACATCTTCTCCCCTTTGGCTGACTCTCTCTTGCTTCCCCACCACCTTTACCCATCCATTAAAAAGGCTCTGATTGGCCCCAATTCAGTGCTGAGGTCTGCTACTGCATCAGGCACTGAGGTTATATATTTATGACTCCCACAAGGAATGAGTGTACCAGAAAGGATCCTTACTACAGAACATTCAACTCTTTTCCCCTATTTTCTTTTTTTTTTAAGAATTTTTTAATGTTTTATTTATTTCTAGGGGGGAGGGAGAGAGAGAGAGAGACAGACAGTGTGAGCAGGGGAGGGTCAGAGAGAGAGGGAGTCACAGACCGAAACAGGCTCCAGGCTCTGAGCTGGCAGTTAGCACAGAGCCCGACGTGGGGCTCGAACCCACGAACCGCGAGATCATGACCCAAGCGAAAGTCAGACGCTTAACCGACTAAGCCACCCAGGCACGCCCCCCTATTTTCTTAATAAAGGGAATGGATCATCTAAGTGAAAGCCAAGATGTATCCCCCTCCTGCATGCTTTGTTCTCAGACTGACTTCACACATGCTAGTAAGATGACTGCAATGAAATCCCAGGGCTGGGGCGCCTGGGTGGCTCAGTCAGTTAAGCATCCGACTTCAGCTCAGGTCATGAGTTTGAGTCCTGCATCGAGCTCTGTGCTGACAGCTCCAAAGCTCGGAGCCTGTTTTGGATTCTGTGTCTCCCTCTCTCTCTGCCCCTCCCCCACTTGCACTCTGTCTCTCTGTGTCTCTCAAAAATAAATAAACATTAGAAAAATTTAAAAACAAAACAAAATCTCAAGGCTCTGTGCTCTCTTATTCCTATTATCCAATAAAAGACCTGGACTTTCTTCTGACTAGATTAGCTAAGCTAATGGTCACAGCCTTGAGCCAATGGGTGCTGTAAGAGCTGGGGAATTTACTGGTTGACTCAGGTCAGTTAGGGTCCACTCCCATAGCTAGGGATGGTTCAATGGGTACGGAAGTTAAGGTTCGGGAATAAAAGGATGAAAGGAATGGATGCCTTTCTCCACACTACAGTAGGAAAAGTTAACTCCTTACGGGGCATAAGGAAATGTATCGGTGTCTGATCATAAAAGTAGAATCACTAAGATACACACACACACACACACATACACACATACACACACACACATAGGTTCTATATGTTGAAAGAGGTAATTGTGATTAAACAAGGTCATGATCTCAGACTTCCAGCTTCCAGACTGTGAGAAAATAAATTTTTGTTGTTTAAACCACCTAATCTATGCTATTTTTTTTTTTTATGGAAACCTGAGCAGACTAATAGAGTTTTGGGTACCAAGAAGTGGGTTATTGCTATAACAAATACCTGAAAATCATAATGGCATTGGAACTGGGTAGACTATAAAGGCTGGAAGAGATTTAATGTGCATTCTAGAAAAAGCCAAGACTGCCTTGAAGACATTGTTGGTAAAAATAGAAATATTAAAAGTTATTCTGGTGAGAACTCAGATGGTACCAAAAAACATACTATTGGAAACCGGAGGACAGGTGGGCCTTCTTCTAAGGTGGCAAAGAACTTGGCTGAATGAGTCTGATGTTTAGTGGAATACAGAATCTACAAATGATAAAATCGGATATTTGGCTGAGGAGATTTCTTTTTTTTTAATTTTTAAGTGTTTTATTTATTTTTGAGAGAAACAGAGACAGAGCACGAGCAGAGGAGGGGCAGAGAAGAGAGAGACACAGAATCCAAAGCAGGCTCTGAGCTGTCAGCACAGAGCCCAACATTAGGGCTCCAACTCATAAACCAGGAGATTATGACCAGAGCTGAAGTCAGATGGTTAAATGACTGAGCCCCTCAGGTGCCCCAGTGGCTGAAGAGATTTCTAAGCAAAATGTTGAAGGTCTAGCCTGGCTTCTCCCCACTGCTTATGGTAAAATGTGAGAGGAGAGAGAAATTGAAGGAATCGTTAGGCAAAAAGGAACGAGAACTTGGAGGTTTAGAAAATTCTCAGCCTATCCATATTTGAAAAAAATGAGAAGGTATGATCTGGAGGAAATACCAAAGGTGTGGCTGGACCATCACTCTATAAAGAGGTTACCCATGATTTTAATCAGCCAAACAGCAGAAGTGAGGAACCCAGCTGGGATTAGACTAGTGGAGACACTGCTAGTTTGGACTAAAAGGGGCAGAGACAGGATGGAATAAAGGAAGGCTTTTAAGACCCTGGATTCTACAGAAGAGGAAAAAAGAAGTATCTAACTATGGACATGCTTTATTCTTCAAACAAAGATAAGAGTGACTCTCAAGGTGACTCAGAGATCATTGGGACTGCCTCTTATATATCACAGGCCCAGACTGTAAAGGCCCAGGGGACAGTGCTGGTTCTCCTTGGTTTCAGAGAGTGATGCATCACGTACTCACCCAGTGCCTCAAGGGCAGGGCCCCAAGTGAAGATCTATGTGAATGGAGCCACTGAAAAGAGCAATGAGGACAGGGCCATTGCCTATGGCCATGGGGGCAATGCCACCCCCACCCCCTCAGTGAGCCTGAAAGGGAGAGCATTTACCCAAAGAGTATTATTCTTTTTCAAAAAATTATTTATTTATTTTTATTTCGGAGAGAGAAAGAGGGGGGGCACACAAACAGGGGAGAGGGGCAGAGATTCTCTCTTAAGAGAGAGAATCTTGGGGCTCCTGGGTGACTCAGTCAGTTGAACATCCAACATCAGCTCAGGTCATGATCTCACGGTTTGTGAGTTCAAGCCCTGTGTCGGACTCTGTGCTGACAGCTCAGAGCCTGGAGCTTGTCTTTAGATTCTGTGTCTCCCTCTTTCTCTGACCCTCTCCTGCTCACCCTGTCTCTTTCCCTCTCTCTCAAAAATAAATAAAACGTTAAAAAAATATTTTAATAAAAATAATAAAAAAAAGAGAGAGAATCTTGAGCAGGCTCCACATTCAGCATGGAGCCCAACGTGGGGCTTGATCCCACAACCCTGGGATTATGACCTGAGCCAGAATCAAGAGTTGAATTCAACCCACTGGGCCACCCAGGTGCCCCCAAAGAAGATTGTCCTTGAAGCTTAAGTTTTAATGGAATTTTTCCTGCTAGGTTTGGTACTTGCTTGGAATCTGTCACCTCTTTCTCCTTTCTCATTTCCCCTCTTAGGAATGGGAATGCTTAACGTATGTGTGTCCCACCAATGTACTTTGGGAACACATAACCTGACTGATTTCACAGCATCACAGCTGGAGAAGAATTTTACCTCAGGATGAATCACACCTTTAGTCTCACTCATACCTGATTTAGATGATGTCTAGATGAGACATTAGATGTGGAACTGATGCTGGAATGGGTTAAGATTCTTGGAACTGTTGGGATGGGGTGAATGTATTTTACATGCAAGGACATGAATCCTGAGAGGCCAGAAGACAGAATGTTATGAACTGGATTTGATCCACCCAAAATTCATATGATGAAAGCTAACGTCCAATTTGACTGTGTTTGGGAGTAGGGTTTTCAAATAGATAATTAAATTTAAGTGAGGTCATTAAGAGGGGACTCTAACCTGATAGGGCTCGTGTCCTTAGAAGAAGAGGAAGAAGTATCAAGGCTCTTTTTCTTTCTGTTTACACATGCCCACAGAGGAAAGTCCATTTGAAGCCACAGAGAGAAGATGGAGGTCTATAAGCCAGGAAGAGTTCTCACCAGAAACCAATCCTACTGGCACCTTGATCTTGGATGTCTAACGTCTAAAACTATGAGAAAATAACTGTTTTGTTTAAACCACTCAGTCTGTGGTATTCTGTTATGATAGCCTGAGCAGACTAATATATATAATAATTTTCTCCACACACAAGTATTGGAGCTGGTTAAATAATCCATACGAAGCTACTTCTTCTATATCTGGTGCTGAATCCTAAAGTTGCAGATAATGCAGTCTGTAGTCAGGAAGTAAAGACAGGAATGAAGTAAAAAAGCAAGAACAAACTAGAACCTATGAAGATGAATTAGAAGTCCCCAGGATGCTTTGGAACTTGCTGGTCCCTCAGCACCTCTAGGCCACCAACTTTGATGATGAGATGATCTAAAGAATCAGCTGGTACCCTTTTGTCATAGACCTAAACATGCACTTGGCCAAAGAGTCATAAAAGCTGCAGGAGAAGATATGGCAAAGTCAAAGGGGCTGTGGGTCTGGTTCCTGGCCCATGCTAAGTGACCCCACAGATACAATATATCTGAGCAGCAATAGTCCCTCATGGTCTGTGCCAATCTTCAGAGAAATAAAAACATTATTGCCTGTCAGACCATGCAAAATGTCTCATGTGGCTCATACTTATCCAGGGCTATACAGTGAGCGATGGAAATTCTAGAAAATGTAGATTGGCTAAATTGACATAATATAAATCTACCACAGGAATTAATACAAAGAGAAAGAAATGAAACATGCCAACTGGACAGTGTCTTAACCATCAGTCAAAGTTAAGATTTGAATCCATAAGAGTTCTTCCTTATCATTGGCCAGACTTTTCAGTGCCCATTGTAGAGATCTCTATATCCTCGCAGAGATAGTAGCAGGGCTCATTTTCCAGGAAGATCCAGGCAAAAGGTAGTTTTAGATGCCTAAATTCTTTTTATAATAATTAAAAAAATGTTTATTTATTTATTTTGAGAGGGAACGTGAGCAGGGGAGGGACAGAGAGATCGGGAGAGAGAATCCCCAGCAGGATCAGTGCTGTGAACATGGAGCCTGTCTCAGGCTAGATCTCACAACGGTGAGATCATGACCTGAGCTGAAATCAAGAGTCAGACACTTAAGGAACTGAGCTGCCCAGGAGCCCCTATAGTCTTAAGGTCTATTGAGTATGTTAAACATAGCAGGCACCTTATCTTGGAGTCATTCTTCTTTTGAATTGGTTTCTGGAGTGTTCTAGGAAGTGTTATATACTCATGCTTTCTCATTTTATAACATTTAAGTCTATTCATACAGGAAAGAAAATGACAAACAGCACAAAAGAAAGAGAGAGAGGATACCTATTTAGGATTTTCATCACTATGGACAAAGGAGTTATACAGTTGGGTAGGACTATTTTTAAAAAATGGACTTTACTAAGAAAGTGAAGCAGAATATTGCCTATTTGAAAGCAGTGGGGATGACTGACTCTCAGTCACACCTAAGAAGGTAAACTATTTGTATGTGTTTTTGTATAAGAAGTCTGGGGTAGGAATAAATTTATAAATCCCAGGGTCAGAATTAAAGTCAGAGCAGTCTATGGTCAGTAATAATAGGTAGATCTGAAAGCAATAAACAGACATTTTATTTGAAACCATTGGGTGTGCTGAGGGTGTAGAGCGAGTGTAGTGATTAAAAGCATGGAATTTAGTTATAGTCAAACTACCCATAAATGTATCTGGTTTCCAATGTGTAGTAACTATGGGACCTTGGGCAAGCTACTTATATTCCCTTGGACCCCATTTATCCACATTTAAATGGGGATGAGAGTAAAACTAGCTATTTGAAATAAAGATTAAATTCTTAACATATGTAAAGTGCCAACTACCACTAGGCACACAGAAAGCACTATGTGGTAACTATTATATTCTACATCTGTATGAGTTGAAATCACAGAATACCACCATTAGCATTTTTCAACCAGCATGTTGAGAAGCACCAAAGATACTATTTTTAAGTGATTATCATCCGTTGAGTACCCATAGTATGGCAGGTGCCATGCAAAGTACTTTTCAATTATTATTCAATTAAGTCTGTGCAACACTCTGGGAAGATAAATTTTCTTATTTTTATTTTATGGATAATGAAACTGAATCTGAGTTAAGTAATTACTCAAGGTCACATAGCTACAAACAAACAAACAAACAAACAAATAGGACCAGGATTCCAACCCAGTTTTACTTGACTACAAACTCCACAACTGCCCACACCCGGTAATTCCTCACTGAGCCTGCTCCTAAGAGAGGTCCTTTTGCACGTAGTCTTAATGAAGTCCCATCTTTCTCTCAATGCTCTCAGCATCCTATAAGTGAACCAAGTATTGAGCATCCTGTAAGGGAGACCATTTTAGGTCATTTTGTTGTTTTTGTTGTTCTTTTGAGAAGTGTCCCTAAGCATTAGAAAACCTTGGGAGTGTCATCCAGTTTGAGGATGGGGAATGTTGGTTGATAAAGCTGCGACACTGCGAGATTTTCACTGAGGTTTTGCTCTCATATCAGAGCAGCGAGTACCACCAAAGGGAAGAAGATAAGAGAATTGATGGGAAATATTAGCAAGTCCCCCGATATCTGAAAGGGTTATTTGGATTAGGCAAGATGGCAAAAGAGACCCCCTCCCCAGAAGCCACAATGGCCAAGCCTCAGGGACAAGCTCACCAGTACATGTGTGGCTGCCTTGGGCTGCTCCCCTTCATCTCCAGTACTGGATTTGCTCTAAGGGTATTAGGGAGTTCTCCAGTCTCCTGGGGATTATCTCTGCACAATTACTTTGTGATTCAATTGATTAGACACCAAGCAGTCCTTTCTTTCTTTTTTTCCTTTTTTAAAAAAATTTGTTTTAGTTTATTTTTGAGGGATAGAGAGAGAGCACGCAAGTTGGGGAGGGGCAGAAAGAGAGAGACAGAATCTGAAGTGGGCTCTGCGCCGACAGCATGGAGCCCGAAGGGATCTCGAACTCGCGAACCGTGAGATTATGACCTGAGTCAAAAGATCTCACCTGAGTCAGAAGCTTAACTGACTAAGCCACCCAGGGGCCCCCCCTTTTTTTAAATTTTAAGGTAAAATATTTGCAGTGGTGGCACCTAAAATAAATTTTAGGGCCACTAAGATTACATCATGCGGATGACCTGTTTGTAAATGGGAGAGTGTTGCTCTATTGACTTTATCTTTGTCCCAAAGATATTTTAGTTGGTGTTCTAGGTGTAAAACTGCTCAGAAGACCTTGGAAGATTCTTGACTACACTTGTGGTGACTGAGGGGTATGTGTTTGTGTATGTGTGTGTATGACGGAGACACTGCCCCATGTCCCTCTCATCTACTCTCTTTCATCAACTCTTAAGACTTGAATCCAAAATCAGCACAACCCATATTGCCTGCATCAGAGACCTTTCTAAATAGTCCTAAAGTATTTGAGAGAGCTCCTGTTATCTGCATCAGTAACTCTGTGCTCTCATGCTACACATTATTTCTGATTCTGTAAAGAGTTACAGAGAGACTACCTAGAGAAAATTAAACAGAAAAAGAGGTTTGTTTATTTAAAAAAGTTTTTTCTTTTCCTCTACTAAAAGAAATGTCAATTAAGGTAAGTTGATTCACAGGCAGGAAGAGAACCCTGTCTTTTCCATATCTGTTCCACCTGGAGACAAAAGCTAATGATTGGTCATAAATGGTTAGCTGATGCTTCTGTATTGACTTGTGGTTTGCAGCAGCCTTACTTCCTTTCCTTTGTGACATCATCTTCCTGTTCATTTCCCACAGTTGCATATGTGGGTTTATGTGGTACACAACTAATCCAACAAATGGAAGAAATTACGGGCCATGTCAGAGAGCTTTCAGGAATAGAATTTGGAACAAAGGGGCCAATACTCGAAGCACCAATAAAGCAAAAAGGGTGATGAGACAACTGATGAAGAAGGTTCTTCACTTAAAATTAGAGTCCTGCTCGCGGAATGTTTTGAGTGCACTGTAGTGATTTTCTTTATCGCCACTGATTCTTACACTTCTGATACTCACTTCTGGGCTAGTGAACAGGTTGGGCTACGAGGCAGATATTTATGCCACAGAGCCCAGTGGATTGACCAAGACTGGCTAGCAGCCAGCGGGAATCATTTTCATGAGAAAGAGATAAGAAGACATCTTTAGGGTAGTATGGTGTGAGGGAGCCATTGAATTCCAGGAACTTCAGGATACTGGTGCAGTTCCCCATGGAGAGAGAAAAAAGGGCTTGAGGCTGTTCTATATGGCTGAAAGCCTTCAGGCTGGAAAATCCTTCCCAAGATAGTTTTGGGTCACTACAAATTCTGTAATCATTCTGATCCACTTACTACGCCATGAACTAGGAGCATATTGGAATTTCAACTGTCAGAAGTTCCCCTTGACTGATGATAACTCTTACTCTGAAGGAAGATAACTTGTGCTGTACTTTTGCTAACATTATCTGCTGTGAGGAGCACCCTGGGTAGCTATTCACTAAAATTCTTTGCCACATTGCTGGGGTTTGAGCTTGATAGTGAAGAAAAAGGGGCTCTGTAATGTTGTATTGTCTATTCTGTAATGTTGCTGATGTCTATTCATTTCTTATGTTCCCTGTGCACTAGATGTTGTACTTACATGTTGTGTTAACCACTTGCATTAGGTCCATTATCTAAGCAATTTTCTCTCAGGACTTATCTGACTAAAGAAAAGAGTAATCTTTTTTTAAGAGTCTGAGTTCCAGATCTCAAAATGATATCTGAAGTAAATTAGCTATCACGTGGCATTCACAGAGGCTTAAGGAAACATTAGAGTCACAAGGTGTGTGGCAGTGTTGATCACAGAAAGATCCCATGGTTACCAGCCAAGCCACCATTCTGCTCTGGAAGGACAGCAGTGCACTGAAAAAATGAAAGATTTAAGTCCCAACCTACTGGATTATCTAAGTATCTTCAGGGGGGAGTCACTTAGTTTTTCAGTGTTAATGACAGTGCCTGATGTATAGGATATGATCAATGAATGTCTGTTGAAAGAGTAACAAAGGAATGCCTAGCCTAGGCAGAGCCTGGGGAGGACTCTTTGCCTCCAGGGCTATGAAACTCCAGGCTAACACTGTTGACACCACCTGCAGCTGTTGGAGCAAATGCTGCATAGGACTTTCTCTCCAACAGAAGGTCAGGGTACCTTGATATATGGAAGAAAAGCTTTGTGATTGCAACAACCTAGATTGCAACAACCTGTGATTGCAATAGTGTGGACCTTCAGGTTTCATCTTACTCATCTATAAAATGGGATATGGACATGTACAGAATTGGAGGGTATATTAAATAGTATCATAGATCATTGCAGTTGGAAAAGTATTTAGTTTGCGCCTAATGCTGTCTTGAAGATTTTCCATATGCTATCCTGGTCCCTTAGACAAAAATCAACGTATCTTTATCATTTTGAGGTGAAGGATTTCTGGGGGAAAAAATGAACATTTACTGAGTACTCGATATACATAATCCAGTGGAGAAATGGGCAAAAGACATGAACAGACACTTCTCCAAAGAGGACATTCAGATGGCAAACAGACACATGAAACGATGCTCAGCACCCCTCCTCATCAGGGAAATACAAATCAAAAACACACTGAGACACCACCTTGGTCAGAGTGGTGAAAATGAACAAATCAGGAGACTTTAGATGCTGGCGAGGATGTGGAGAAACAGGCACCCTCCTACACTGTTGGTGGGAATGTAAACTGGTGCAGTCCCTCTGGAAAACAGTATGGAGGTTCCTCAAAAAATTAACAATAGAACTCCCCTATGACCCATTAATAGCACTGCTAGGAATTTACCCAAGGGATCCAGGAGTGCTGATGCATAGGGGCACATGTACCCCAATGTTCATGGCAGCACTCTCAATAATAGCCAAATCATGGAAAGGCTCTGTCCATCAACGGACGAATGGTCAGGAAGATGTGGTTTATCTATATAATGGAATACTACATGGCAATGAGAAAGAATGAAATCTGGCCTTTTGTAGCAACATGGATGGAACTTGAGGGTGTTATGCTGAGTGAAATAAGTCAGGCAGAGAAGGACAGATACCATATGCTTCCACATATAGGAGGATTAGGAGAAACTTAATGGAGGACCATGGGGGAGGAGAAGGGAAAAAATAGTTGGGGAGAGGGAGGGAGGCAAACCATGAGAGACTCTTGAATACTGAAAACAAACTGAGGGCTGATGGGCATGGAGGAGGGCACTTGGCATGAGCACTGGGTGTTATATGGAATCCAACTTGATAATAAACTATGAAAGAAAAAAAATAATACAATTCAAACAAACAAACAAAAAGAAATACATATGTTTCTCATCTACTCTTTACAATAACTCTGTGAGGTAATAGTCTGTAACTTATATAGATCAGTTGAGCCTCAAAATGCTTAAATATCTGTGTCTAGCTAGTAAATGACGAAGCCATCATTTCAGTCCATTAAGTCTAATCCGCCAACCTATGTCTGTTCTCTACATGATGCTGCCTCCCTCTGGGTAGTGTAAATTGGGTGAGAGGAGTTTAGAACTGTTAAATTTTTCTACTTTTGGCATTTAGTTGATGTTACTTAATTATTTGCTTGGCTTCAAGAGCAACACATGTAAAAGAGGACTGGGTGAAACTTGTACTTATTGTCTAGTAGCCTATGCAAATTAATTTTAAATCAATTCTTGCTTTTAAGAAGTCAGGTAACAACAACATTCATAATTCACTAATATGATTTTCTAAGGTTTTAAAAAAATGTCTGTTTTAGCATTTCTTTGTGTTATTAATGTAATTGAATTTTATAATTTTTTCTTTTTTTGCAGTTTTTTCTTTTAAGTTCACAGGCCTCTCTTTCACAATAGAAAGACATATCTTTCTATGTCTTTTTTTTTTTAATGTTTTTATTTATTTCTAGGAGAGAGAGAGAGACAGCGTGAGCAGGGGAGGGTCAGAGAGAGAGGGAGTCACAGAGTGAAACAGGCTCCAGGCTCTGAGCCGGCATCCAGCACAGAGCCCGATGCGGGGCTCGAACCCACAAACTGTGAGATCATGACCTAAGCGAAAGTCGGATGCTTAACCGACTAAGCCACCCAGGCGCCCCATATCTTTCCATGTCTTAAGGATGAATGAATCACCTATGGATAAATATACCATAATACACACCCTCACACACACACATCTATAATAAAGAGTAATGCTACTTATCCCTATGACTTCATTTCTCTTGTAGATGAAATTATCCCATGTGTATGTGAATGATATATATATATATATATAATGTGTATAGGTGTAAATTATATATGCCATTATATAGAGCATATATATGTGTGTGTATATATATACACATATATATGTATATATATACACATATACATATATACATATATATACACACATATATATAAATTTATATATACAATATATAAATACAAATATATAAATATGTGAATATACTCTATAGGCATTCCAAATAGGATCAATGTGAAACAAGTCATTATTTTTATTTTTATTTATTTATTTATTTTTCCTTAAATAGTTTATTGTCAAGTTGGTTTACATATAACACCCAGTGCTCATCCCCACAAGTGCCCTCCCCCATGCCCATTACCCCCCTTCCCCTCTACCCCACCCCCATCAGCCTTCAGTTTGTTCTCAGCAATCAAGAGTCTCTCATGGCTTGCCTCCCTCTTTCCCCCCAACTATTTTTCCCCTTCTTCTCCCACATGGTCCTTCATTAGCTTCCTCCTAATCCACCTATATGTGCAAACATGGTATCTGTCCTTCTCTGCCTGACTTATTTCCCTCAGCATAACTAGAAGTTCCATCCAGGTTGCTACAAATGGCCAGATTTCATTCTTTCTCATTGCCATGTAGTATTCCATCATATAGATAAACCACATCTTCTTGATCCATTTGCCCATTGATGGACACTTAGGCTCTTTCCAAAATTTGGCTATTGTTGAGAGTGCTATCATGAACATTGGGGTACATGTGCCCCTATGTACCCCTATGTATCAGCACTCCTGGATCCCTTTGATAAATTCCTAGCAGTGCTATTGCTGGGTCATAGGGGAATTCTACTGCTAATTTTTTGAGGAACCTCCATACTGTTTTCCAGAGGGACTGCACCAGTTTACATTCCCACCAACAGTGTAGGAGGGTGCCCGTTTCTCCACATCCTCACCAGCATCTAGAGTCTCCTGATTTCTTCATGTTAGCCACTCTGACCAGCATGAGGTGATATCTCAGTGTGGTTTTGATTTGTATTTCCCTGGCGATGAGGAGTTCTGAGCATCGTTTCATGTGTCTGTTTGCCATCTGAATGTCCTCTTTGGAGAAGTGTCTGTTCATGTCTTCTGCCCATTTCTTCACTGGATTATTTGTTTTTCAGGTATGGAGTTTGATGAGTTTCTTATAGATATTGGATACTAGCCCTTTATCTTATATGTCATTTGCAATTATATTTTTCCAGCCAGTTGCCTATTAGTTTTATAGATTGTTTCCTTTGCCATGCAGAAGCTTTTTATCTTGATGAGATCCCTGTAATTCATTTTTGCTCTTGATTTCCTTTTCCTTGGGGATGTGTCAAGGAAAAAATTGCTGCAGTTGAGGTCAAGGAGGTTTTTTCCTGTTTTCTCTTCTAAGGTTTTGATGGTTTCCTGTCTCACATTCAGGTCCTTTATCCATTTTGAGTTTATTTTGGTGTATGGTGTGAGAAAATGATCTCGTTTCATTCTCCTGCATGTTGTTGTCCAGTTCACCCAGCACCATCTGTTAAAGAGGTTATGTTTTTTCCATTGGATACTCTTTCTCGCTTTGTCAAAGATTAGGTGGCCATACGTTTGTGGATTCAGTTCTGAGTTCTCTATTCTATTCCATTGGTCTATGTGTCTGTTTTTGTGCCAATACCATACTGTCTTGATGATGACAGCTTTGTAGTAGAGGCTTAAGTCTGGGATGGTGATGCCTCCCGTTTTGGTTTTCTTCTTCAATGTTACTTTGGCTATTCGGGGTCTTTTGTGTTTCCAAGCAAATTTAGGATAGTTTGTTCTAGTTCTGAGAAGAATGCTGGTGCAATTTTGATTGGGATTGCATTGAATGTATAGATTGCTTTGTATAGTAATGACATTTTAACTATAATTATTCTTCCGACCCATGAGCATGGGATGTTTTTTCATTACTTGGTGTCTTCTTCAATTTCCTTCGTAAGTTTTCTATAGTTTTCATCATACAAATCTCCTATATCTTTGGTTAGGTTTGTTCCGAGGTATTTTATGGTTTTTTGTGCAATTGTGAATGGGGTCAGTTTCTTGATTTCTCTTTCTGTTGCTTCATTATTGGTGTACAAAAATGCAACCTATTTCTGTACATTGATTTTGTACCCGGCAACTTTGCTGAATTTCTGCATAAGATCTAGTAGGTTTCTGGTGGAGTCTGTCAGGTTTTCTATGTAGAGTATCATGCCGTCTGAGAAAAGTGAAAGTTTGACTTCTTTACCAATTCTGATGCCTTTGATTTCCTTTTGTTGTCTGATGGCTGATGCTAGGACTTCCAGCACTATGTTAAACAGCAGTGGTGAGAGTGGACATCCCTGTCGTGTTCCTGATCTCAGGGGGAAAGCTCTCAGTTTTTCCCTGTTGAGGATGATGTTAGCTGAGGGTTTCTCATAGATGGCTTTTATGATGTTTACATAAGTTCCTTCTATCTCAACTTTCTCAAGGGTCTCTATTAAGAAGGGATGCTGTATCTTGTCAAATGCTTTTCCTGCATCTATCAACAGGATCATATGGTTTTTATCTTACAAGTCATTATTTTTAAACCTTTGATTTGTCTCATGAGTCCTCTACAGCTCTTGTGGCCAGCCAACATAGGATTTTTCTTTCCATCCTGTTTGAAAATATACACCAATCTCACTCAGAACAAATATTCAAGAGCACTTCCTGAGAAGTTGCTTTAAAGTGACAACTATCATCTCAAAATCTGGACTATCTAGGCTTCTGCTCCAGGAAAATTCCTATATATGGCTACCTTTTAAGACCTAATAAAATATATTCCCCATCAGTCTAGGGCTACATAACATACAGATCTCTATTTTTTCTAAAACACAGATTTATCCACTTATCATTGTCACACGCATCTCATGGCAGTATGCTGCCCATCTGCTGGGCCAGTCTTCCTGGTTGTAAGCCCATTGTGGTGATGTCTTGGACTCTAAGCCTATGACCTCTCATTGCAGAGGCACTACTGGGCCGGCCCAACAAGTGGAGGAAAAGAACTGCTGTGTGGCTGGGGCAACTCCTCAGTCTGAAGTGGGAGACACATGTAGGTAAAACTGGCATAAGATAGCTTAGATGATGTGGCTTCCATCTAGCTACCCTACCACTGTCTGAACGCGATAACAATGGATGCCGGGTGTCCAGAGTTCCAGTGTCAGAACTGCTCTCAAAAGCCTCACAGGCTGCTACAGAGCCATAATTACCACCAGTAACACCCATCTAACCGAACAGTACAGTACCACTGCTTTTCCTTCTCTTATTTACGATTGTCCCTGGCAGGATTTGTTTTAAAATTTGATTTTATTTTAGAGAGACAGAGAGTATGTGTGTGTGAGTGAGGGAGAGGGACAGAGGAGAGAGAAAGAATCCTAAGCAGGCTCCACATTCAGTGTGGAGCCCAACACGGAGCTCAATCCCATGGCCTTGGGATCACAACTTGAGCCAAAATCAAGAGGTGGGTGCATAACTGACTGAGCCACCCAGGCACCCCACTGGCAGGATTTTGATAACTGATTTTCCCATTGGGTCATTAAGCCTGAGCTTTGACATTATATTGGCCTTGAGTTTATATGAATATTATCCCTTTAAATGTCATTGCATATTTTTCTATATCTTTTATTTGATTGCTCACAAGTCAGCAAATTAAAAAATTTTTTAAATGTTGATTTATTTTTGAAAGAGAGAGAGAGCAAGTGGAAGAGGGGCAGAGAGCAAGGGAGACACAGATTCTCAAGTGGATTTTTATAATTGCTCCTGTGAGTTGGGGGTGTTTGAGGCAAATAGAAGAGCACAGAGTGGCTAACAGCTCATTGAACTTCTCTGCCTCGGATGAATATGTGAGTGGGGAGTGTGAAATCTAGACTTCACCATCATCATCACCAAACACAGTTTGTAAGCACTGTTGGTGCATGGTTGGAATGAATGACCCAAGGCTCAGTTCAGTGTTTCTGAGAACTATTCTGGGGCATAACAGTCAGCCTGCATCGTGCCCTTGGTCCAGCACAATGTGAGGTCAAGTCCTTCAAGCTAAGCTTAGAGTACAAATGAGGGCTTCCCAATCTTTCTCCATTCATGCAAGATTAGAAAATGGTAATATTGTATGGCATGTGGATAAATGCATAAAGATGCTTTTGGCCTGAGGCCATCAGTCCAGGAACTTTGGCAACTCTAGGTCACACATGGCAGCCATAAGGCCAAGGAAAGTAGAATCTTGGCACACGCATGGCCCATGGCACCGCATTGCACTACTATTTACCAGTTGAAAAGTGCTAATCTACATTACTTACATTGGCGAAACACATGTGTACCTCTGTGCCTATAATATGTGAAAACTCTATGCCCCTAAATTAATGAATGCATTTAAATATTCAACAAAATGCTAAATTCCACTCATTGTTTTTCCATGAGTTCTAGCAGTTCAGCTGACCCTAAAGGCATATACAGACTGACGGGAAAAGAAGAATCTGTCACAAAACATGTCAAGGCTTCATTACTACCAGATGTTTTCAAACCATGGACCCACTGTTTTCAGAGTATCCAGGAACTTGGTAGAAATGTTTCTATTTAGTTACCTTCACTGAAATAAATCTTAGCCAAATACAAAAAAGCAAATCAAACAACCCACTGGACATGGTGGCACGGGAGGAAGACTTGGACAAAAGGAGCTAAATGGTGTTGTCTAGGGGGGTTTCAGATCATTGTGGCACTAAATAATTGCTTTAAATGGTTACTAGAATAATAGTCTCAAGACCCACCCTTAAAGACAGTACCATTTAAGATGTTCCTTGGGAGAAATCTAATATACTTGTCCTTCAAGGTACAAAACTGGATCGACTTCCTCCTAAAAGTTTTCTCTTATGCTTGCCTTGGACAACCCCTCCCCGCTCCCCCCAACCGCTGCTTCTCAAGAAAGCATCTTATTCTCTCTTCAACCACAGCCCTCATGTAGCATGTGATAACTGCTTTTTCAGAGTACAGAGAAACTTCTTGAGCACTGGGGTCATGTCTTACACACTTCTGCACAGCCTCTTGCAAGTACCCAATAGACTATCAAATGACAGTTGATGAGGAATATAAAATTGGGGGAATATTTATTATGTTCCTCTATTAGATGTATTTTATTCACAACAGATGATAAGCTGGTATGTTATGCACTAGATAGGCTGCCCTCAATTTACAAACATGGCTTTCTGAAAGTTCATTTTATCAAGTCAGTTGTAGAGAACTTGGAAAGGGTCTTTTGGAGAAATATTTTCATATGTGGTGTGTACGTTCCCACTCAAGCCATAAAAGTTGATGTAACAGCGAATGTCACCACATCAGAATACACATGTAACAAGCCTGAAGTCAGGACATCGGGGGTAGGGGGATCATAATGAAGAAATGAAGAGAAGGGGCCTAGCTTCTCCCATCTGGGCTGGGCTGGCCTTTGCCAATATTTTGGAAAAAGGAATATTTGAGACTCTCCCCAGTTATCTTCAAATGTGATTTTGCCTCATCTTAGATCTGTCCTATTTCCTAAAATGCTGCACTTTAAAAATATCCCCTTTAACTTCAATCATAACACAGATTTTCTTACTGTACAAGATCTCACGCTTGCATTCAGCATAAAACAAGTGGATCCAAACGAATCCCACAAACGTGAATGACTTATCTGTGAGATGCTTGCTCTCTTGAGTGGTGATTGAGGTTAATCGTCTAAACCGTTCTCAAGTTTCCCAGATTTTGTCTGGCTTTGAGGATCCACAGTTTCTCTCAATGCTCTGTGATTTCATTCCGACTTTCCTGGAAACAAAAACGCCGGTGCTGCCTTCAGTCTGGGCAGGAGTGACCGACCCTCTGTGTCTCTCCTGGATCATCTATTTATAAATTGGGAATGGGCAAGTCTGGTACTGCCTGTGCTCGGGGCAGCTGACTAACATTCCCCACCCGCAGGCAGCGGAGTGCCCACTTCTCTCCGCCTTCAGAAGGCAGCTCCTGCCACGCCCGTGAACAGCCCCGGGGAACAGGGGAGCCTCCCCGGGGTTTGGAGGCTTGAGCTAATGACACACAACCGCCTGGCTGTGGTTCCAGGCCGCCTTGCCAAGGTTGTACAGCTGGTTGCCTGTGTGCTGGAAGATTCGGATGCCCCCTGCTGTAACTTGGGTTGCCAGAGAGAGCAGTTGCAGTGGGTTTTAAAGAGACCACAATTTATCTTTTCTCAGAGGCATCCTTGTTCTCTTCGCTCCTGGCAGGTCCAGCTCTGCTCAGGTTGTGGTTACGTAAGTGTTATACAGTGAGCCATCTGTCTTCCCGAGGGGCCAGGCTGATTTACAAGCAAGGCTATAGACCGTGTTTGGCACTGGTGTAGCCTGGATTTCTACTTCAGATTTGAACCTCCTGAATATTCTGTGCCGTGTTCACTCCTTTGCATGGGGCAAGAATTCCATGTATTTTCTTTTCCTTCCGCGTTTGCCTGGAGTGTCTGTTTGCCATCACGCTGTGTAACACCTCGGCCATTTCCTTAACTCTCTTAATCTCCCCAAATGAAGATTGTTTTTGCCTTCTATTCAGTTGCTCTCTCTACAGCTGCTAGACGTTCTTCCAATTTGTGCTTATATTAAATATTTAAACATGTATTCTCTGGGATGGAACGGAGTCTCTGCGAAGAGCTGTGCCAACAGATTTATCTCCTCTACCAGTGGAGAGATGAGTTTATGGAAGGCTGTAAAGTGTCCCCAAGTAGCTAGCATCAAATGAAGAGAGCTAAGGTTTTATGTGACTTTAAGCTTAAGACTGACCCTTATTCCTAGAAGCCCCTAGGCATGCAGTCGAATTGCAGGGCTGTGAAATCCGAAGGCCAGCATCACAGAATGAAAGTGAAAGGGATGAATGCAGGCTGATTTAAAGAAAAATGTGTACCCCTGAAAGAAGATGGTAATGCTTAAATTCCTGTAACTAAGGCAAAAATCTTTTATTCAATGAACAGGACTCCTGCAAGTAAACTTTGCAAATGAGATCATCTCTTAACAGTTGCGTGGAGCAATCCAACCCCTCCAAGTGTTTTCTGAGCACCTGCTATGCGCTCAGCCTGGTGGTGGGAAGAGGCTGCTTTCAGAAACAGCATAAAGAAGGGCCCCTGTGACTTTGCCAGAACTGCGAGGGAGGGCTGAACCCAGCCCTGACAGTGCATCAGAGTCTTTCTTCTGAATGCAGCCCTTTCCCCACCCACGACCCTTCAGGGTAAATGGTGTCATCTATTAAAAAGGAGAACAGAGCGCAGAAGGGAAGACAGATGCTTCAGTGCTGAAAGAGTAAGAATCTTCTGGGGAAATGCCAAGCCTCCATTACCTATAGTAAGAAAAAAATGATCTTAAAAGAAGCAAAATTATTTCTTTATTTCCAACTAACTCTAAATGCAATGGGCATTAATAATACCTAAAGGCAAATCAAAGTTAAGTGGTTTTACCAATTGTCTTTGCATCCTTCTAGTTCCTATACGAGTATATTCTTAACATCTAAGACTTAGCCCTCTACCTGGTTTGAGCACTACAAAGGCCCTTAGCCAGTGATGAGCCATCAGTCCTTTGCACTAAACCTGACCTTGCATTCCAAAACAAAAGAAAAGTAAGCAGACACTTACCTTGATCATTTTGCCTTGGCCAAATTTCCTTGGAACTAGCCTCTTGTTTCCTCCTTTGAGATCCTTGAGAGACCATATCTTGCCTCTTACCTTCACTCACATAAGTAGTTACCTGGTACTTGCCACCAAACATTCCTCAAGCTGCTTCCCAGCCTACCCGTCTGCCACCTCTTACCTGTCACTACACTCTCTCAGTACCCTCCCTGCCTCTCAGTGTTTATCTCTTCTCATTTCTCCCTGTTGGGTTTTCATATCCTGGCCACTCACCCCAATAAACACACAACTCAAACCTGACATATACTGCCTCTTTGCAAGGTGTGTCATTGCTTATTTGAAGCTAATTTCATCTGTGCCCCTGGCTAGTTTATCATTTTTTCTTACTGTCTTCTGTTCTAAACGATTAAAGTCCCAGTAAAAATTATAAATTAATGTTGTTTAGAGTCCAAATACCTTCTATTCTGTTTTGCTTATTTCCTGGATTTCAAAGCAGTCTGTCACCCCTTCCTAGAAGAACCTTAAAACCCTCCCCTTGATCAAAACTGCTACTCTAATGTGATGATTGCTCCTCCTAGAGCATCCTTTCTGGCTCCATACTTCTTGTTCTTGTGTATGAGCACCTCCTTCCGAAATTCTGAGATAGTTTTCTGTACCCCCTTCCTGCGCTGGCCAGCACCAAAGACTTCAGTCTTACAAGTCTTTAGGTTTGATACTAGGTGAATGATATAATCACTTGGCATCTTTTAAAAATACCAGAGTTATTTTTATGTACAACATATGTTAAAACAAACTTAAGCTCACATGTGGATGTATATAAACAAATAACTTTCCTCACAGTCGCTGATTACAGTCCACTTGAGGAGACAAGACCAGCACACATAAATTAATTCTGGAATAATATAAGGGCACTAAGCTAGGTGCTAAATCACATGATACTGTCAATAAGAAACCAAGAAGTATAGGGAAGACTGAGAAGGATACAGCGTCAGTAAGCAAAGAATGGTGGTTTCTGAGGACTAGAAGAATTTAATTAAAAGAACAGAGCAAAGCACATAGAGAAGGGAAACCATCAAATAAAGGCAAAAATAAAAAAAGCAGGAATATGTTTCTTGGAGGAGAAGAAGACATTTAGGAGATTGGCTGACAAACATAAGGCAAGAAGTGATGGATTATTTTTCCATTGTTTTTCATTATTTTCCATTAGTTTGAGTAAGTAGGGTGAGCCTCAGTTGTGGCAGACCTTAACAACCAGACGGCAAAACTTGAACTTCGGATGCTAGGGCATAGCTATTAGGTGTTGAAAACATTATGAAAAACTGAGTCTAAAGAATCTGAATCCAGGGCTTGGAACCACCGAGAGTTTATTTTATTATACATTTGCAGATAATGAGGTTTTTGTCTGATGATTTTTTTCTTTAATCAAAGATTAGAATATTTTCCCTGCTATAATTCCTTTTTCTTGATATTAAACTGGGTGTATATATAATTGGAATAAGTTTTATTAAGGAAATAAGAGGTCAATTTACATAGGTCCAAATGAATCATGCTTGCCATGTTTCAAATATTTCAGATGCAGAGGGAGTTTGGATTAAGACAGGTTAGAGTTTCCACGTGGCTATGTGGTGCCGTAAACCAATGATTACTAAAATCTGGCTTCCTTCTCCTGATGCTCCCTCACCCAATATTTCTCCAAAGGGACCATAAAGTGAGTGTTGTGTGCTGGTCTCAGTCTATCAGTAACCAATATTATGGCTGGACCAGCCCTGTGGATCTTATTATCACTGCAAGATGCCTTTTGGCAATACTCATCAGGAAACTTTGAAAAAAATTAAAATTTATTACTTACAGGACCTGGAAATTACACAGCACACCTGGGGCCAATAGCAAGGTCTCATGTAGAGAGAGACAAAGAACTGCATGGACCCGAGGTTGAGGGTTGGTGCTTAGGGTTTCCCAGGCTCTCTCTTTATTGATGCATTTAAAACACAAGAGTGGGAGGGGCACCTGGGTGGTCAGTTGAGCATTGGACTCTTGGTTTCGGCTCAGGTCATGATTTTGCAGTTTGTGGGGTTGAGCCCCATGTCAGGCTCTGTTTCAACAGTACGAACCTGCTTGGGATTCTCTCTCCCCTTCTGTCTCTGCCCTTCCCTTGTTTTGCTCTCTCTGTCACTCTCAAAATAAATAGATAAACTTACAATAAAAGGAATCTTTAAAACACAGGAGTGGGAATTAAAAGCAGAAGAGAAAAAAACAAGTGGCCTAAATGATCAGTTATTCAAATCAACCTGCATCTCTAGACCAAAGCTCAGTTCAGGGAGACAGCCTAGTGCTTTTTTTAATCATGTGGTTGGCCATGTGTTTATTGGAGATAGCCATCTTTGAAGTGGATACCCCTTTGAAAAGGATACCTCATCAATCAAAGCCTACATTAGGCACTTGCATTACAAAAAAGATTTAAAGTCAGGGCTTACAGTATAATCTACACTGTGATGCCAACACATCAGAGTCAATGGTGAGGACATCGACTGCCTGGTAGCTGATACGCTAAAGGTCAGGGGTGGGGCACATTGTAATCCAGAATGTGCACATCTAAATAGCATTATAAATAGCAAATCCTATAATAATTATACAGACAATAGCCTGAAATCCAATCTGTAGCCACTGTCCCCAACTTGACATGAAAACAGGCCAGTGATCTTGTGGGCTGGCCCTGGGAATCTGTTCAAAGATTTGGGTAATGTGAAATATTTTAACATCTTGGGCCGTCAGGTTTGAACCTGCCCTAAGTTGATAGACCACTTCATATCTCACCAAACTAATCTTTCAGTCTTAAGAATTGGTCAGTTCAATTAAAGGGTTTTGTCTTATTTCAAGAGGCGGTGACGCAGGCTGGCTTCCAAAGTTAGGCCTATAGGATGCAAGTATTTGCATCAGGCATTTAATAAGAGGCATTTCTATAGAAACAAAAGAAAAAAAAAACCCACAGAGGTTAATGATTGGAGCAGATTAGGATCCCAGTTTCTGAGTTCTAAAGGCAGCCAGTCAAGAATATTTCTAGATGTCAGAGTGAAACCTCTTCAGGTGGCCTGATGGCAGACAGGGACAATCTGATAGGTTTTCCTGGTTTGCACCTGGTATGTGTCTGGTGATCTTTCTGAGTGGCCTTCACAGCAACAGGCATACAGACTGTCCATACAGGAGCTGTTGTGGGATTTCTTTGAAGTCTCTATCAAGTTGTGCCCCTTTCACTTGCACGGCTTTGGGAAAGGGCAGTTTTAGTTCTGGTGATTCCAACCAAGTCCTAAACATTAGTTTAGGAGTTGTAGCCAGAAATTGGAGGAATAAGAGGAGTCCAGTCCAATTTACAGGTAGAAAACAAAATCTTACAATTAACAGAACTAGACTCTAATATTTACAAGTATTATATACTCTAATCATATTATAATGTCTAATGAAAAACACTTTTTCCTCTTCATAATCATCTTCATTTCTATCAAAGATACCCATAGTAAGACAAATTTGTTTGCAAAGTTAGTTTAGTTTTAAATAGACTTGGCCTGATTATTTACATAAGTGCAGCAAGAATAGTGATTGACCATATAGGCTCTTTTAAGTCTGCTTTTTTGGTAATTGTTCAAAAAAAACCCCTCAGATTTAACTTTTAATAATCTTCTCCATGGGGTGCCTGGTGGCACAACTGGTTAAGTGTCTGACTTTTGATCTCAGCTCTGGTCATCATCTCAGCTTGTGAGTTCGAGCCCTACATCAGAGCCTGCCCAGGATTCTGTCTCTCCTTTTCTCTGCGCTTCCCCACTTGTGTGCTCTATAAGCAAACAAACAAACAAAAACAAACAAACAAACAAACAAACAAACCTCTCTAGGCTAGGAAGCCAAACCAAGTACTTCCCATCAGACCTTATCTGCAGTACCTATAGATTTGGATTACTTCCTGTCTTCTTGAGAGCCTCCAAGGTATTCTGAACCTTGGCCTAAGAACCTTCTGGGAAGCTTACTTCCCAGAAGTAAGGCTGCTGGGAACTCTGTAAGCAAGGCACTAGGCCTATTACCAACAATATTTTTTAAAAAAGTCCTAAAAATAATAATTATCCTCTTCAGATCATTCAGTCCTATGTAATTAATTTTTTCTTTAATGGAATTATTCTCTTTTTTTTAGGTTTATTTATTTTTGATAAAGAGAAAGCATGAGTGAGGGAGGGGCAGAGAGAAAGGGAGACAGAGGCTCTAAAGCAGGTTCTGTACTCTCAGCTCAATCCAGTACATGAACTTAGAACCATGAGGAGTCAGACGCTTAAACAATTGAGCCACCCAGGTGCCCCTGCAATTAATTCTTGATCTTAATCTTTTGTTAGCTGTTTTATGAAACCAAATTTTCCTCAGAGCTCAGTAAATTCTTACCCAGGTCAGCAGTATGATCTGAAAGTTATCAGAAAGTTGTACCTGTCAGAGTCTTTTCCATGAATCTCCTTGCAGATGAAGCACTTCGGCAAAAGCATCAGAGTAAAACAATAATTGCAAATGACAAAAGACATAAAAACAGCCACGGTTTAAGAATTGATGAGAGTTCATCATAATGCAGTTAATAAAGAAATCTGGTTATTGCTATGACACACAGTGTTTTAAGATAACTGGAAATCCAACTGATAACATTTAATATCAGAGTTTTAAGAATTTCATATAATTTCTGGAACCCTTCTATTAATCACATATATCCACACAAGGATATGCACTATTTGACAATGCTTCCCAAGTAACTTAACATATCAAATAAGCCTAATTAGTTTAATGTCTCTTTATGTGGAGAGAGCACAGCTCCTCTGAGATGTTCCAGCGACCCTTTGGAAAATCACCAAGTTATTTCCAGGTCAAAAAGATTTCACTTAGTATTTGCTGTGGGGAAGTCTGTCAAAAATATTAAAAGGTTTTAGACATTTGACTATATGAGATCATAGCCCATTATGAAACAATACTTAATTATCTGCTTAACCAAGGTGACAAAAGATTTTTAAAGGCAGAACCAAAAAGTTACATAGTGTGAGCAAAACAGCTCTTTTATATTGCAAGAACTAAATTTCCTTAAGTAATCAAATACCTGAGTAAGACAACATGATATTATTTGGATAAAACATTCAAATTTCTGCTTTCTAGTCATATTATTTCAAAAGTAAAGAAACACCATCATAAACTCTTATTAGGAGCAGACCAATGCTCCAAGAAAACTTTGTTCTTTTAGCAGATGAAAGAAAATTACAAAACCATGCTATTGATATTAAAGCTTGTTTAAAAAAAAAAAAACAACAACCCTTATCACAATCCATTTTTGCCAAATGACCACAAAAGGTGAACTTTTCATTTGTTCTCTTTCTTCCCAACTATTTTGTCCTTTATTTTCTTCTTTCTCATTGTGAAATAAACAGGTTTTTTAAAGACAAGATTACTTTCTTTACCCTTAACAAAAATACATTTCCATACCTCATACCTTCTCTTAGCCAAAAATGCATCCTACTTCCCTTGCATACAGAGTTGTTTTCCTTATAATTCCTAATAGCTTTAATAACACATATTAATTAGAATTCTAGAAACCCCAGTTTCTAGATGAAACCTCAAAACTAAAAAGCAATTTGTAAACTGTTTTACCACCATTCTTTAAGTTGCCAAATTTATGAATACATTTGATAATTTCTAGAAGCATACAGTTCCTCATAGCACAATTTTTCAATGTGGCCCAAGTTGTTTATTAACAGACCCAAAAAATAATTCAATTCCTCTGTAATAAGAGGTCATAAGTAGGTAAACTTTTTGAGCAATTAATATCTTTGTATTTAATCTTATTTGGAAATGATCTAGATGTTCAAGGAATTCCCGTCAATTAATTTAGCAAAATCCTGAAGTTTCCAGTTATCAAAGAGATTTGGGAAACTATTTTGAAGTAAATATAGCTTAACATACAATTATTGCTGAAAAGTTTACCTACATTCTTATACCACTTAAATCTATTTAAATAATTTGTTTCCAAAAATTATGTTTTGATTACCAGTGAAAATTTACTACAACTGTAGCCAAAGTCAGCCATTGTTCCAAGCTACTTTTCTTATTGACAAAATCTGTAATATATATAGCATGAATCTATTTGACTCATAAACACAAATGGAATTACAGTGTTTCTCTGCATAATATTTAATGTTTATAACTCTGAAGGCATCCTATTTTAGTTAAGCCAAATTTAAGTGAAGTTTTTTTTTTTTTTTTTTGCCAAAGATTATCCCAGATGATGTGAACTTTAAAAATATTTGGGTTAATTTCTGTATTTTTGAGTTTTAGAAATACTTAATTCATAAGCACTTTTTTTTACTTTTTTAAAAGTTTTATTTAAATCCAAGTTAGTTAACATGTAATGTAGTAACAGTTTCAGGAGTAGAATTTAGTGATTCATCACTTACAATAAACACCCAGTGCTCATCCCAACAATGGCCTCCTTAATGTCCATCACCCATTTAGCCCATCCCCCCACCCAACACCCCTTCAGCAACCCTATTTGTTCTCTGTATTTAAGAGTATCTTATGGTTCATAAGCACTCATTTTTAAGCCAATTAGAGCTCTTTTACAAATTAACTTTGGTAATACTATTTGGAAGTAGAAGGGGGACAAAGTACATATACATAACATATATCTATAGACATACATAAACATACAGACAGAAACAGAGACCTTATAACTTCCGTTCCAAAAATTTCACCACAAATCAGGTACAATAATATAAAACTCAGAAGATTATAATAATAGTTGAATCCAAATTGCCAGAGAAAACAAGTTGAGGCTATTTATTCCCATGGCTAAAGCATTTTACTAATACTTGTGGAGAAGACTTTGAAAATTTGTATTTGTCCTTGATTTGCAATCTTGAGGAGGCTGTGGACTGGATTTGGGGCAAAAAGCTTTCATAGCACTTTTTGTATATTGGAATATAGTTGACACATAATGTTACAGGTGTACAACATAGTGATTCAACAAGCTTATACATTAGGCTGTGCTCACAGTGCAGCATTTTGTAATTTAAAAGGCCTCTCCCCTGGTCCTCCCCTCTCACCCCACCTTTTCATTTTCCTTCAGTCTCAAGCAACTGTGGGCAGTTTTTGTTACCTTCTAAGATGGTTACATTTCAAAAACATGGTGAGATTTATATCCTTAAGGGACAGAGAAAGAATGTGAATTTTCTCCTAGGAGTTTTATGGTCTTTTGGATGGTTTCAGCAGTCCCAATAAAATGTAGTCGCACTGCCTTGTAGCCAGGGAGAGTGCCCTATAAAAGTAATTCTCTTCACTCCAGGTCAAAGGGGACCTCTTCAAGGTTAGAAATGAAGAGGGCGTCCTTTGGGTCACTGTGGTCATGGAAATGATAAATCTATTAGATCATGTCAGTTTTGTGCAGCAGGAGATAGGTTTCATCTCAATGAACCTTAGCAGTGCTCACAGGGATGGAGGATGGGCAGAGAAGCAGTAATAAATATCCAGGTGAGCAGAGGGAGGGCCCTGGTATGAGTATCAGTGGCCCCAGGGGCCTTTGTCTTCCCATTTTCCCCTTCCTTCTCACTAGAAGCCCCAACCACCCTGTCAGCACTTCTCATGATGATGGGTTGATGCCCTGTGAGGTGTGAAGTCTGCTTCTGGCTCCACCCTGTTACTGGAAAGGCCAAGGTGGCTCAGCATCTGTGGTACCTCAAGCACATAGCCATGTTGGATCTCTAGGAAAATTACAGATTTTAGGGTCTTTAGAGATATTGGTCAGTTGCATTTGGGCAGCTGTGAGTGACAGTTCAGAGCCTGTTCCCGAACAAATGAGAAAACCCATGGTAGGCAATTAGTTTCCTCCTCTCCTTCCTGCTGCATGAGATCTTAAAGAAAGGTTTGAATTTCAGGTATGGTTTAGCTTTTGATCTCAGTTTCTACTTCTTGTTTTTATCCTGTTACCTTAATCTTATATGTAGTTACCGGAAAAATTTGGATAACCTCCCTCACTCTGAACTTTGTTTATAAGTGTATATTTTCCTTTTCAGGGTATCCCAAGAGACTGCTCTGGGATTCAGGTCCATCTCCATTAGTGAGATCTGCACAGAGTCTTTGGGAAAATCCCTCGGCCTCTGGAGTGTACTGAGTCCAGGAATGCTGGTGTGCATGGCATTGAGTAGCATCCAGGAAGTGTTGGTGTATCAAAGAGCTGGTGTATCCCCTAAGGGTTCTTAGGAGACGCTAGTACCAGTTGTTCAGGACATTTATATTTATCCATCATTCTTTAAGCAACATCACACCGGGGATTGGACCCACAATATCTCAGCAGCTCAGAGAGCAAAGGACAACAGTAGTGAGTGAAGTGGTGACACAGAGACCATAGGCCGGAGGAGATATTTTCCCTTTGGAGATGCGATTAGTTTCCAGTTGGAAGACTATTTTACTTTTTGGGTTTAGGACATGTAGTCCTGGCATGACCCACCAGCTCAGTGGTCGCTGGTAGAATTTTCCCGTCCACCTTCTTCACCTTTGGAAATCTTTTCTGTGGGCCTTTAGCTCAGAACCTCTCTTTGGGTGGTGACAGACAACAATTTTGCAATCCAATCCACTCTCCTTAGCTCTCCTTGGCCTTGAGGGCGAGGACACTTGCACACATTAGCAGTCAATTAAGGCCTTTATAATTAGTAGCCTAATCATTTTGTTAGACGATATGGCCTTGATCATGCTGCTCTGGGGATAGCGTTGGACTATTGTGTCACCTTTTGGGTTGGATATCACAGGCAAAGCAGACTGGAGGCAGTATGTGAAAGCGCATAGCATGTGGCAGACCCAGAGCAAGCGGGGCTCCTTTCCCAGATGGTGTTACCCACTTGAGTTAGGTAGTTAGTAAGCAATTTGCAGGTAAAGCGCATTTCACTTGGTTAATTCCAAGGGCAGTCGTGAGATCCTGCCAACTACACCATTTGTTATGTGTTGGTCAGTCTATCAGTAGCCAGTGTAGTGGCTGGACCAGCCCCTGTGATTCTTTTTATCACTGCAAAATGTTCTGCAGTAATAACCATCAGGTAACTTTTACAAAATAAAGGCTTATTATTTATAGAACCTGGAAATTACATAGCACACCTGAGTTCACACATTGAATTCAAGGGGAAAGAGAAAAAGTGTGCACGTGGCCCTGGGGTTCTGCTTTTGTTGGGTCAAGGGGGAGACTTAGGATTTCTAAATGGGGAGGGTTTACTCTTTATTGGTGAATTTAAAGTGTAATAATGGGATTTCAAAGCAGAACAGAAAAAAACAAGTGACCTAAATGATCAGTTACTGAAATCAACCAACATCTCTGAACCAAAGGCTCTTCAATGTGGGAAGGCATGCTGATTCCTTGTCTAGTCCTAAGGCTGGCCAAGTGTTTATTTGAGATAACCATCCTTGAAGTGAATGCTGCTTTGAAATGTGTAATCAAAGCTTAAGTCAGGAACTTACATTTCAAAAAAGAGAAAGAAACAACTGTTGGCACTTACTGGACAGTGAGCCAGCCTTGCAAAAGAGCTGGGGGAAGTAAAATAAAAGTTACACAATGGCTTAAGAAAATCCATTGACACGGGGCACCTGGGTGGCTCGGTAGGTTAAGTGTCCGACTTCTGTTAAGCGTCTTGACTTCGCTCAGGTCATGATCTCAGGGTTTTTGAGTTTCAGTCCTGAGTCGGGCTCTGTGCTGACAGCTCAGAGACTAGAGCCTGCTTCAGATTCTGGGTCTCCCTCTCTCTCTCTGCCCCTCCCCTGCTCGCACTCTGTCTCCCTCTCTCAAAAATAAACATTACAAAAATTTTTTTTAATATATAAAAAGAAAAACCATTGTCAAAAATACTACACTTCAGAATATGTAAGGAGATATAAAATCTTAATAAATATTTATTTAAAATTATTTTATTTTATCTATATGTCACAAACAAATATAATAATTCAGTTGGCAGCTGCTATTTATTTTTGAAAGACTCTGGAATTCTATTCCTGAAAGTCAGCTTTCAGAATGGCATTCTTATGCATTGCCTCTTAAACGGTATAGTTTTCTTATGTGATAGTTGTTTTCAGCAATAATATTATAGATATTTTGAAGAACTTTTCATTGATTGTAAGAATGTCAGGACTAGTATTGAATTAGATATATGGATGAAAGATAGGAATATGAAAAAGGCAACACATTTTGCATGATCAAGACAATGGAGATTTCAATGAGAACTAAGGAACTGGGGAGATAAATTATGTTGCGAATAACAGATTTTATCTTAATTACACTAAATTAGCAACAATGTTAGGAAACATAAGCAAAAAGGTCCAGGAGGTATGCTAGTGACCACAGAATGACCATTCTTGATTTGTGACTTGCTGTTCCTGTGTATGTGGAAGGATCTCTCTTTCCCAGCAAGGTTGTTCTTATGGAGTAAGTTGTGAATAATACTCTATTTACTCAAGTAATAAATGTGGATGGATATGTATGAACTGGCCCCTAGCACATGTATCTATGTTTATTCATTTATTGCTTTGTTTATAAAGATATATACCTGTATTAAACTAACTGGCTAACTTATTAGCTCTATCTTGTATGTTTGTAAATAGTAAATATAAATGAAGTCAGCTTTTTCATTACTACCTGAAGGAGCCAGCAGGTTTTCCTACTATACAATCTATAAATCCTGATTCAGAAGACCTATTTCCTAAAAATCTTCATGGTGCATGTGAACAAGATCAAGGAGAAGGCCAGTAAGCAATGACAGGCTGCCAGAGTCCCCCACGAGGATCCTCCATTTGATGTAACTGTTATTAAAGAAGGAAGCCAATGATTTGAGATACGCCATTGCAAACACTATGGGAGCCTTCAGAATTTTGAGAGTGGAATCTGAACGTGTAGAAGAAATCAAGTATAAGATGTTTGGGGATCCCTATTCTCTAAACAGTGAGAGAAATGAGTAGGAAGGAGGGTTTAGGGTTAGCCTTCTCTTAAAAGGTCCCTGTCAACCTATCTGAGTATGGTGAGAAGAATGACAGAAATCTGAAGACTGGAGTACGTTTGATCTGGTGAGGAGGAAAGGTTAGATTAAATGTCAATATGTGATATTTGGAATTTAGTCTTAGGTATTCTAGAAAAATAAACAAATGCCTACTATTAATTAAAGTATTTTAAATTACAGGAATCAAAATATATGGTTTAGTAGCTATGGTGTAAAATAGGGAATACAATGATTAAGATCCCACTGTTTGAAGGGTGCCTAAGTGGCTCTGTGGGGTAAGCATCCAACTTTTGATTTCAGTTCAACTCATGAACTCACATTTTTGTGAGATTGAACCCTAAGTTAGGCTTTTCTCTGACAAGGCAGATCCTCTCTGGGACTATCTCTCTCTCTGCCTCTCCCCTACTCACACCTTCTCTCTCTCAAAACTAACTAAATACAAACTCAAAAAAAAAAATAGCATAGCTATTAAGAGTAGGACCTAAACCCAGATGATCCGATTCTGAAATATCAATACCAATTTTGGATCCCTTTCTTCCGGTTTGCTTCCAACTGTAGATCACATTGAAGCAATCTGCATCTGAAATACTTTGTCGTTGTTTGATCCCCTTTCAAAGCAGAAACTTGAGGTGTTTGCTATTCCCTTCATATATGTTACTCAGATCTCCTATACTTGTTCAAGTTTGTAGATTTGAATTCAATGATGTGTACCTTTCTTAAATTAATCATTGATCTTTTAATCTTCTTAGAAGGAAAACTAATCAGACGAATAAATAAGCTTTATTTCCAGTTTCGCAGGCTAAAAGAAAATTCGAGAATAATCTTAAAGGGAGTGCAGCAGTTAGCCTGGACATCCTCAGGTAGGTAACAAGAAATACCATAAGAGTTGGCCATGTCTTTTTCTTCCTTTATGCACACATGGGTAATTATCAAGTTTTGTATCTCTAAGTGACTAATAAACTTAGTTGTCAGTGAGTGGTAGGTATAGCCTTCATTTTAATTTCTGGGAAGGTATAGGTAATGGAACAGGCTTTAGGTTATGGTAACGATTCAGTGCTGTCCTAGTTGGAAACAGAGAGGTCATTGAAAGAGGCTATTGAATTGAGTTTTTTAATAAGGGAATTTGTGGGATTGAGGGAACACAGTTACAAAGCTCCCAAGCATGATATCACCACACTATGTCTAAGGGACAAAGAGACTAAACGGTTAATGGAACCTAAATAAAGAGCAATGGTTAGGTCATCATGAACACTCTCTGTAAGACATGAGCTGCAGACTTCAGTGAACAAACAATAAAGAAAAGAAAAAACTTAAGCAACCCTAGTATGACCCGGCAGGGCCAAGTTCAGGGAAACATACCCACCCTGATATTACTCTCTCTCCTTACTGATCTCCAGCCGGTCCTTCTGTCCCTAAACACAATTGGAAGCCAGACAACAAGAGAGCCTTTGATGCAGACATGGAGGTCATTCTCCAAGAGCATCAGGAGCAGGTAAGGGGAGTGAATCTGAGGGGCAGACAGTGCCCAGAGCAGATGACGGCAGTGAGTGAGGTGAAGGTAAATGGACTTTCTTTGTGAACCAATGCTGGTTCTATCTGACCAAAGAATATTTGGTAATTATTCCCTAAATTACCAGCTCTTGGGAGCAGAGATCTGCTGTTAATAACATCCTCAGAATCAAAGAGTAAACAACACTGTCTGAATCTGGAGTCTGGGCTGAAACCATTCGAGTCGTGGCTTGTACCTTAACAACCCTGGGCCAGAGCCGATGGGGCACTCATTAGGGAATCCAGCAGGAGGTCAATGGCTTTCACTTTCCTAGAGAAACAACCACAAGGGTGAAGTAGATGAAATCAGGGAAGAAGGAGAGGTTATTTCATGGTCAAGCTTGTTCTAGGGCACTGGGAACAAGAGCCAGCACAAAAAGTTTTTTGCAAATGAGCCGGCGATGTTTCTTTAAAAGCCAATTAAGGGTACCTCAGATTGAAAATGATGGTGAACAATGTTTTTCTCATTTTAAATCAGGGGTTTGAGGTTCATTTGTGAGAAATCAATGTAACCACATTTATCCTTGGGTTAGTATTGAAAAAAATATATAGTTACAGTGCAAATGATTTTAGTCTTTTGAAGCTGTGGGTAATATGAGTGATACTGACTGAATGGAAATTTCAGGTTAAGTGCATGAAATGGCAATTCAATAATGATGTGGAATATTTTCGGGGGGGGGTCATACATTTAATCTAAAGACACATAGGTAACTTCTATGCAAAAACAATCATTGTATTCCAGTAAATGATGTGACCCTGAAAGATTGAGGGTGGGCTCAATCACATTTTCACAACCCAGCACACTTCAGCACCAGTTAAATATATACTGTGAATGTGGAGGAATAAGGCCGGCATTGATGACAGCAAGTTTTGCAAAAGCCAGACTCGGCACAGCATTCTCCTCCTGTTTTCCCCCTTTCAAGAGAGGGCTTCAAGCGTTCATTTGAAATTTGTCTCTTAATCTGTTTCCCATTGATGGCAGCAACTGAAAAAGTTTTCAGCCGGAAAAAGTCAAGCTAAGTCAAACCAGTTTTGCGTGCAGCAAGCATACAAATTGGCTATTTTTTTAAAAATCAGAACTTAGCCATATGCTTTGAATTCTGAAGAGGGATTACATACTAAAAGGCTGCATTATCCTTAAAGCACCTTGTGTGTGCGTGTGTGTGTACGTGTGAATACACGTGCATGAATGCATGTGTATGCCTGTATGTGTGTGCACGTGCACACATGTGCATGTGCATGGACCCATATGTATGCCTGTACACGGGTGTGCATGTATGTGTCCACATGCGTGGATGTGCGTGTATGCATGTGTATGCCTGTACATGGGTGTGCAAGTACACACATGTGTGAATGCATATGTATGTGTGCATTGCACACATGTGGATATGTGTGAATGCATGTGTATGCCTGTACGTGGGTGCATGTGTGTGAATGCATGTGTATGCCTGTACATGTGTGTGCGTGTACACGTGTGGATGTGTGTGAATGCATGTGTATACCTGTATGTGGGTGTGTGTGCATGCCTGTGAGCACACAGATGAGGGTAGGCCAGTCCTCTCATCACCCTGCTTGGTGGATAATCTGTTGGGAGCCATTTCTGAACTCACTAGTTGAGAAAAACTCTGTGAAGTTAAGACAAGTTTGCAAGGCTCTTGCCGTCAGATGACAATGATATCCACCCCCACTCAATTGTTTCTGCTTGAGCACAGACCCCACCAAGGCACCTCGTTGATTGGTATTTGGTATGACTTATTCTGGCCTTGATATGCTGATTGCACCTTGTGAAGGTACTTATGGTAGGAACTTCTTCTTTTGTGATTATGGCAGCAAACATTTGTCCTGGAAAACCTGTTTTTATTAATACTTCCTCTTAAGCAAACAGGCTATTGACCCCTGCACACAAAGAGCTAACTTTGCCTTTGCTATGCTAGAAACATTGTCTTGTATTTGAATGCTAAAGATACCTTCCTTCCCCATATGACAAGCATCTAAATCACCTACCTCAATCACTATTGATAAAGGTTATGCATGAATCTTCTACAAATCTATGTTCTGGGAAAATTTTACATATCAAAGAAATTTGTCATCAGAAATCATTGTCAAAGGCGAATGCCACTTCTGGGCTGTTCCCCATACACCTATGCATATCAATGTTCTGGAAAGTTTTCACCGATCAAAGAATTTATCATCAGAATGCCACTTCTGTGCCATCCCCCAAACACTTTATCATAAAATAAAGTTGAGTCTCAGACAGTGCAGAGATGCCTGCCTGGTGACCAGAAAGATTCTCGTAGCTCTCTCATCCCTTTCTTGCTGACACCGTCCATCCTTCAGGGACCCCTGGACCTGCTGGAGCTGGACTCCAGCAATAATCCTGAAACAGAAAACAGAATGGGTGACAATTACCACAGATTCTACCACTTTCCCACAGAAATTATCTTTTAAGGACTCTGGAGAGACAGCCTCAGTCTAAATTTTTTTTTTTACATTTATTTATTTTCAAGAGACAGAGAGAGACAGAGCACAAGCAGGAGAGGGGTAGAGGGAAAGGGGTCTGAATCAGAATCTGAAGCAGGCTCCAGGCTCTGAGCTGGCTGTCAGCACAGAGCTTGATGTTGGTCTTGAACCCACAAACTGTGAGATCATGAGCTGAGCCGAAGTCAGATGCTTAACTGACTGAGCCTCACTCTAAATAAGATCCTAGAGAATATGTACAGAGCCCCATTAAACAAAGAAGAGGTTCCAGTAAAGTCTCTTTGATAATAGCACCTGAATAGATATATTCTTTTAAAATAAAAGCATGCTGTTAAATATTGTACTCTGAAGTTTAAGATATTCACCACTAGTGAATGGGTGTGTATGAGAAAAATGTTCTACACACTAGAAATAAATACAAGAAAGGGAATACAGAAAGATCCCATCTAGACACCTCTCCAGCATGTTATGCAGTTGGCTGAATTCAAAAGCATCTCTGTAGCACAGACCTTGGTTTTCTCAATGGGGTTGGAACTCTGAAGTGCATGGCCATCCCATATGCCTCACTGAGCCCTGGCTCTAGCAAGGGTGGACATGTTGCAGTCCTTCCCATGCCCAAGACAATGTGCTTTTTCCAGGAGCCCAAGTGAGGCATAAAGAAGCTATCCATTGAAGGGGCCAAATGCTATGTTACTTTATCTCGTAACCAAGATCAAATGAGAAGAGAGTGTCAGAAGACACCTCATCTCAAATTGACCATTTTTTTAGAGAAGCCACCTTCATCTCAGTGCTCACAGTCCTTGGAAACCATAGTATATTATTTTTTAAAATGCAGGTGCATCCTTTACTCACTTACCAACACATGTTGCAGGTAAGTGAATTACCATATAACCTTTCCCAGACCTGTTGTTGAACGCTGAGGCAGAAACGTGCTCCAAGGTCTTTGTATCTCAGCAATGTTTCCAATTATCCAACAACGTTTCACAGATGCTACCTCAATGTTAGGAAACTGAGTACTGCTTTGGGACCCCCCACATTCTCACCCACACTAAGCAATTAGAGATGCCTGGTCAGAATAAGGGTAACAGTAGCCTATGATGACCTGGGGTTCTACTCCACTTTGAGTAGGGAAGATTACCCCCTGTGGCTCTTGGGTCAGGCTTGAGTTGGAGAAAGAAGGAAACACGAGTGTGAGTCCTTTTACTCATACCTGCCCTAATATGTCTGGTCACATGTGTTCTCTGGAGATTTGTTCTTTCTTTTTTAAAATTTTTAATAGTTTATTTATTTTTGAGACAGAGCGACACATAACAGGAGCGGGGGAGGGGCAGAGAGAGGGAGACACAGAATCTGAAACAGACTTCTGGCCCTTGGACAAGTGGAAATGGAAAGGGATGGGAATGGTGAAGAGAAGAGAGTGGAAACTTAGCTACAAACAGAAGGGTCATAGCCTTCAGTGAACTGTTGGTTGACGTCGAAGTGTTAATCTAGCTACCATGAACCAAATAGAGGGGCATAGCTGTTGATGTTACAGACTTGTACTTATAAAATTTCTATCCACTAGTCCTCCAAACTCTGGGAAAACTTCCTGTCTAGTCATAGATAGATTCAATTATATTTCTGGCATGCTCTTTCATTAGAATCCCGATCACATTTTATCAATCAATATATTTTTTTTAAATTTTAAAACCTAAGCAAAGATTTCAACAAGAATTCCAAAAGCATTGTGGTTGTAATGTAAACTCCTGAGAAGTCACATACAGTTGCACTATGGTTGGATTCAGACAAAAATTTTGATTTTTGATTTTTAATAAGATCAAGGTGTATAAATGGGCTGTCCCTCTGTGACTTCTCTAGCATCTTATGTTCTTCTATCACTTATCACAATTTACATAGTTATTTCTGAATTTTTCAGCTCATAACATGCATAAAAAAATAAATTATTTGCATTAATCATTGGGCTAATTGAATAAAGTTGCCCACAGCTAGAAGTGATTGGTCTGGGGCTGTGGCCATCCATTGACCAACTAGTCCGTGGTTCTAAGTTTGTTAAATTGAACTCTGTAGGCTTTAAGAACATCTCCACTGCCTGCAGAGCAATAGACAGGCAGGCCATTTTTGTCATTTTGAAGACTCAGTGTCCCTCTTGTATAAGTATAGTGTGAAACACTGACAGGTGAACAATGTTCTGCAAACAGATGAAAAGTGTCATTGTGAAGAGACCTGAATTGACCTGATGACACATTGATCCCAACCTAGGCAATGTTCATTTACACTGTGATTGCTTATCTGCCACATCTGATTTATGCTTTTCCTGGCCACTATGTGCACACTGCCTTGGGAGTGAACTATCATGGCAGTTCCTCTGGCATCAGAGCTTCCATATACACTGATGTTTCAAGAGACAATGAAAACCTGGAAACTATTTCTCACCTACATCCCAATCACCCTTGATTCTAAAGGTTTAGTGTGACTCTCTGATATTCTAGCTTAATTGTGAGAGCATGATGTATAGAAATGTTAATAAAATGCAACGCATTCCAGTCATCCCCTAATATCAAACTTGAATAAATCCCAGACTTTGATTCTGTATCAGTGAGGATAGGTTACAACACGAAGGTTCATTTATTATTAAACTCCATTTCCATCATGATCTAAACTCCTCACCATCAATACTGAGAAAACCAGGATATTGGAGTCTCCTTTGAGTTTCCTTTTAGGCGATTTTAAATAGAATTGTCAGGGAATAACTCACCAAATAAGTAAAATATCAGCAAAAACTTGAAGTAGACCGGGGAGTTACTTAAGTGTATATCCAATCGTATTGGGCTTCCTTGGCTTTTATTTTGAGTGAGTTAGGAAACCATCCATGGCTTTCGAACAGAGAAGTGGCATGACTAATGTGACTTCTGTTTTAAAAAGAACTTCTCTGTTGAACATGGACTATATGGTTCAGGATGATGGAAAGGCCACACATTAGAAAGTTATCTCAGGAATCCAGGTAAGGTATGCTGGCAGCTCAGACCAGCATGGCGGCATTGGAGCTGGTGGAAATTAGTCAGAGTCTGGATATTTCCTGAAGGTAGACGTAACGAATTTGGGGAAGGACTGAATATGGGCTGCGAGAGAAAGTTTATGTCCTGAAGAATTAGATGACTGGTGTAGACGTGCTGCCTGACTCCGTTTTGGTCCTCAATCTTGCTCATCTTTTCTCAATGAACTCTCTCAGCACTAGGTGTTCTGGGCCCTTGGAGATAAATATATACACTTTAGAAATGCCTGATAAGGCCAGGATGGGGAAAGGCTTGCTTTGGCCTCCAACGGGTCTGGTAGATGTATCATGGTCTTTGCCCTTCCTGAGGCACAAGTAGTAAAACAATATCTAATTGAAGACTAGCTGTCATTGAGGTGCATGCAAGCCTCCCATTGAAGTATGTGTGAACCCTTTAATCTCGCTGTAAAACTCTTCCATGTGTCCCCTTGTTCTATAAAATTTGTGGACTAAGGTCTGGATTTTGTGGAGAATAACTATGGAGCTGCCATAGATCGTCCTCCGCCTGAGCCCCACTGTCAGTTAGTTACCCTGAATAAAACTCCGTGTCACCTGTATGGAGTGGCCTGCTCCATTTTCTGGTCTCACGGTACCTTCTCATCTTGGGAGATACTTTACTCTCTACCTACCTTCTAACAATAAACATGGAGCAGCATTCAGGTGAAGTGGAATCCGGGGGAAGATAAGGGTTGTACATGCTAAGTTTAAGACATCTATTAGATGTCACACGAAGACATTGATTAGGGAGTGGAATATATGAATCGAGTTGAGCAGACAGGTTGGGGTTGAAGATGCAAACTTAGGAGCTGTCAAAGTGTGGATGGTACTAAAAGCCATATATTGAATCAGATGAATATGAGCATAGGTATTGAAGACAAGGAAATCTGGAACACTCCAAAACTAAGGACATAATTGAATTTTTCAGGCCCAGTGTAACTGCATCATAGTGTTCATTTAATTCTTATTGTTATTTTTTCTCCTTTTCTTCTCTAGGTTATCCTACACTTGTATTCTACACGAAAATGAATTTGTGGGGTGCCTGGCTGGCTCAGTCAGTTAAGCATCTTAACTCTTGATTTTGGCTCAGGTCATGATCCCAAGGAGGTAGGATAGAATTCTGCATTAGACTCTGTGCTGAACATGGAGACTGCTTAAGATTCTCTCTCTCTCTCTCTCTCTCTCTCTTTCTTTCCCTCCTTCTGTCCCTCTTCCCTGCTTGTACTCTCTCTCTAAAAATTAAATAAATAAACAAACAAACAAATAAATAAATTACAATTCAATAGACTTTTGAATGAAAAGAATTTATTCCCTGCCATCACATAAGAAGTAGGCTTCAAATCAATTTGTTTTGAAATGAAATCTGAAATGAGATCTATGACTAGGTGCTGAGGGTAAAACAAGTGAACAAAGGAATCCTTACTCTAGTCTGCCATATAAAGGTCATATTTATATTTGTGACAGGGAAATATAAAGAGAGCAGTCTTCCTCCTCTGCTCCCAATCTCAGTCTGCAAGTCCACCATCTGCTCATAGACAGAGAGAGAAATCAGTGTTCTTTGTACCTGCCTGTTTTCTACTCCAACTTCAATTGTAACCAAGTCTTGTTGAAATCATTATCAAAACAGCTCTTAAATCAATGCATTTCTTCCATTTTCAAAGGGTCGGTAAGAGCTATTTAAAAAAAAATACCAAAAAAAGGGGGGCTCCTGGGTGGCTGAGTTGTTTGAACATTCAACTCTTTTTTTTTTTTAATTTTTTTAAATGTTTTATTTATTTCTAGGAGAGAGAGAGAGAGACAGCGTGAGCAGGGGAGGGTCAGAGAGAGAGGGAGTCACCGATTGAAACAGGCTCCAGGCTCTGAGCTGGCAGTCAGCATAGAGCCCGACGCGGGGCTCGAACTCACGAACTGTGAGATCATGACCTAAGCGAAAGTCGGACACTTAACCGACTAAGCCACCCAGGCGCCCCTTAAACATCCAACTCTTGATCTTGGCTCAGGTCTTGATCAGGGTTATGAGTTCATGTCCAGCATGGAACTGACTTAAAATGCACACACACACACACACACACACACACACACACACACACACACACAACCAAAGGAGGAGGAGGAAGAGAAAGAGGAGGTGAGGAAGAAGGAGGAGAAAGAAGGAAGAAAGAAAAGGAGAAAGAAAGGGAGGGGTGATGAAGATAGCCAAGAAGAGACAGAAAAGGAAAGGGAAGAGGATGAGAAGAAAGCAAGATGCTTGAAACCCATTAGTAGCTTCCTACTGGCCTTGAGATAGACGCCAGTCTTTTATTACCTGTTCTTACTGCCTTTACAGCTCTCGTCTCCTTCAGGTCTCGATTTCAATTTCAAGTCTCTGACTCCACCTTTATATGCCCTCCAGACTGGAACAAGTGCCCCAATATATGCTTCTATAATCCCTTCTACTTTTATCATGTGCAAGATGTGTTTTTAAATTGGGGCCTAGACAGGTTGTGTTGTTCATCCACACACACCCAGAGCCCAGCATTTTATGAGACATTCAACCAAAAGTTACTAAGAATCTTGGTAATAAATGTCAGAAAGGACACTGAAGTTTTATCCTCTCTCTATAAAGTGTTTGCTTTTTAACAGGGATAAAAATTTTTATTTAAGAGCCGAAGCTATAATTGATACTGGGGAAGAAGGATGAAAATGCCAGATGACGCATCATGCAGAAACCCCTGAGCTGCTCAGAGTGTTTAGACCTGGGAAGGAAGTAGCAACTCCCTGTGTTCTGCTCCTTTCTAATGTGAGCTGCAGAAGGAGGGTGAGACTTCACGAGTGAAATCCTGCACATTTCTTTGCCCCTCCCCCTTTTCTTCCTCCTTCTCTTCTCTAACATTTTACAAAGGAGAAATTATTCTTTCTTTCTTGAATTCATGTAAATTTATTTGGAATTACCTCATTCTGAACACTGTTTCTATCTGCCTGTTTTTAATTTGTTGGAAGTTTCAAAAAAAGAAGATGATTTATGGATGTGTCAAATAATTCATGTTTGAAGTAACTTCAATATCAGCATTATTTGTCCTGATGAATATTTCAAGTATGGAAAAATATTTGTCTTCAGAGTCTTCAGATGCTTAAACTCTGTGGAAATATGCGATACCTGCCATAGCACTGTGATGAAATGAGTAACCAATATTTCAATGGTTCTTTCTCTTTCTTTCCTCTTTTCCCCTCTTTCTCCCTTCTTCTTCCCTGGATAAGAATATATGCAGATTCATGGACAAGCAAATGACTTTGCCAGTGGATCAAGACAGATGGAAAGATTAGGATTAAGAGAGTCTGGGTCAGAGAGCTGTGTATTGACTTATGGGGGTGAGAAGGAAGTACAAAGATCTTTGGTTTCCATGATAAAGATCATCTGAGAGTATCCATTATAAAAAAAAAAACACATCTATCACTAAACCAACAAGTAGACAGGAAAGAATTACTTGACCAGTTGATAACAGCCAGCCTCATCATTAGATGTCAGTACTAAACAGTATGTGAATGGAATAGCCCTGGTGGCAGGAATGGAGGCTATGCACAGGTCCAACAACATAAGCTCCCACTCCCCAATGCTAATATAGCCATTGGTATTGACAAACATTCAACCTACCAGTAATAGAAAACAGTGATGACTCCCTCCCACCCACTCCCCACATACACACTCTTCCTTGGTATGGAATTTTATTTTGAGACCAATCAGCCACTTGGCAGAAAGTTGGCTACATTAGATATCATCTATGCTAGGAAGAGTGGTGATTATTTTTATGGGAATTGATTTATATTTCTGGTATGAGTGTACCTTTCCTGTCTGTTGAGCCTCAGGTGGAACCGCTATTTGAAAGCTGAGAGTGATTGATCCATTAACATGGCAACTCATATAACATTCTATCAAAACAAGTGAGTCACTTCACAGGAAAAGAGGTAAATAATGGGCAAGTGACCATGGGATCTATGGGCATTATCACATACTGCATGATCCTAGAGTTTCTAGACTAATGGATTGATGGAAAGGCTTGTTGAAGGCATAGCAGATGTGCCAGCATGGAGCCATTATCTTGAAAGGATGGAGCACCACCCTCCCAGATGTAATATATACAATAAATAAACAGCCATTATATGGTGCTGTGTCCCCAGCAGGTAAAGTAAATGTGTGTGGGAACCAAGAGCTAGAAGTAGTAATAGTTTCACTTGCCATTAATATAACCAACCCTACTGTGGAGTTTGTGCCTACTCTCTGTGGGTTTAGAGGTTCTGGTGTCCAAAGGAGACAGGTTTCCACCAGAGAATACAAGCATCCAACTGAATGTTAAGCTAAAGCTGTCATATGGAAACATTAGGTTTCTCATGACAAGTGGCCTGCATTTAAGAAGAGGAATCTCTACCCAGTCAAAAGATGGGACTGACCTTCAAGAGGAGATAGGACTGATTTTACACAATGGGAGTAGAGGGGAGTTATATTTGGCACCTAAGGAAACTAGCTGGGTGTCCCTTAGAATCCCCTTTCCCAATTTTGGTGATCAATGTACAATGGCAACAGCCTCAGTGTGATAAAGCCATGATGAGGAGGGGCTTGGAGTCCTCAGGAATAAGAATCAAGTCACCCCACCTGCCAACTAGACCAGCCAAAGTGCTAACCAAAAGAGAGGGAATCTAAAATGTAAAATTAAAGAGGAAGATAATAAGTCACAGTGTGACTTGAGACCAGCTGAAACAAAGGTTTATTAGCCATTTGCTTCTTCTAAGTCTCACCCTGGAAAAGAAGTCAACTAGAATCCTGGAGAAGCTTCTCCACAACGTATGAAAAGACATTGATCCAAAAAGAACAAAGAGTGGGTTTCCATGGATGCTACACTTCTCTGCTCAAGTTTCTTGTCAGGTTTGCAGGACCTATTTCCCATAGGCTGAAGACAGTCACTCACTCAGTGTCATGCTCCTTTACTGGGGCTGTCTGTATCCAGTAACTTGTCAGCACAGGGGCATATGGCCTTACCCCTCTGCCTCAATGAAATAACTGTGAATGTCCCTCCCAGCTTCAGAGTTCACAGTTGCTTTGGGTTGGCCCAATCTCTTCCTCTGTCCTGTCTTGCTTTCTGCTATACCTTCCTACAGGTTTTTATTCCTAATAGCACTCCCTAACAAATCTCATGCCAACACACCTCATCTTGGAGTCTGCTTCCCAGGAGTCATTCCCTGGGACAGATCAGTTTACAAAGATGGAAGAAAGGTTTAGGGAAGTAAAAAGGTTGCTGCTACCACTTCCAGGCCTGAAGAGATAAGAAAAAGAGCCTAGAATAAAAGCTAGATGGGAAAACACAACTGACAGGTTGTCAGAATTCTAACAGAAGCACAAGGCCAAGCCCAGCCCACCCCCCATCCCTCTCACTCTTTGAACTTCTGCTGGTTCCTCCCATTGGTAGAACCAACCTGGAGGCCAGAGGTCAATAGATTCCTTTATTTACTCCATACAGGTAAGCCTCCTAGGGTAGCAAACAATGTGGGAAAAGTTAAAAAGTGGGGTTGGAGGAGCAAATGAAAATTCTACCATAGCTCATTTGACTATGCCGATGATTTCTTCTATCCCTTTTTCCAGGAAGCAAAGTAAATTATATTTCTTCCTTACAGATAAAGTGTGACTTCTTTTTTTTTAAGTTTATTTATTTATCTTGAGAGAGGGGGTGAGGCAGAGAGCAAGAGCAAGTGGAGGAGAGGCAGAGAGAGAGAGAGAGAGAGAATTCCAAGTAGGCTCTGCACAGCCACTGCAGAGCCAGTTATAGGGCTCAGATTCACAAACCATGAGATCCTGACCTGAGCCAAGCAAAGACAAACACTTAGCTGACTGAGCCACTCAGGTGCCCATAAGGTGTGACTTCTAATTTGAGTTATCAGTGTCAATAAATATACAATTTTAATTAATATACAAGTGTTTATTAATATACAAAGTGAGATCAAAGGAAATATTCATTTGAATATGAATGGCAACTACTTAGATCATAACAAAGCCAGTTCTTTAAATGAAATTTTGTGCAGCTGCATTTATAAGAAACAACGTTATCAATACTTGCTAAAAAAACTGGGCAAATGATGTTCCTGTTAAGTTCTTGCAAGGGAACTGATGTCAATCCACACCTCATTTCCAGGCCTTTACCAGCTTAGATTCCAAATTCTCTGCTATGGGTCTTGTCTTTTGCAGACTCAACCTTTCTCCAGACAAGGGCCAAACCATATGTAAATCATTTAAATATCTCAGGCTTCACATTAAGTAAGTTTGGGGATTAAGTTCTGTTCTTAAACTCATAAAGTTAGGCAGATAAGGATACTCATCAGATGATAAGCAGAGTCAGAATTTGAACTCACATCTGTCCTATTCATAGCCAATGGTCTGTCCATTAACCACACATCATTAATTCTTCGATGTTGTACCATTGGCTAACATATGCACACTGGGGGAAGCCATCGCTTCATGCAATGTTGGCTACAGAGCTCAAATGGGAACTCTGGGTTCTAGATTCTGGTTTCCTATGGAGCAGCTACAGTGTTATTAGGATATAATAATCTCTCTTTAGTGTAGAAAACAATTGTGGATTTCTCAGTAGAGAAGGGCTTTTGCCACAAGGGATTTTTTTTTAGCTAGAGAAGTAAAGAAAATCTTTTGTTTTGGTTGATATGTCAGCATCAGAATATATGCAAGCTATAAAGATGAGCCAATGTGGCTGCAAAAGCCAGGCTGGCATCAGAGTATTCTACCTAATCTTCTAAGAAAATGGCCTTTCTGGTTGGAAATCTGAAAATTGTCAGAAATTCTGCAGCTCTTTTATCAGATCAGAGGTTATAAGTTAAAAGCCAGAGACTTTGCAGATAAGTCTTTCTTGGTCTTCTGTGTGCTTCCTAAGCACACAGTTTTTTTCACTTATTTGATAACTTTTAAGGGTCACACTTTAAAGATAAAAATTGGGCTATACACGTGGCCATAGTCCTCGAAACTGGCAATAATTTATCCTGGCCCTGCAGTGATCTGTAGACATCTGGGTTTATAACTCCTGGCTAGGTCTTCCATAACTTCCTGTGATGTTCTGAGCTTCATGATTTGATAGCTTCAGTGCTTAATGATCCAAATAAAAACACCATTTCATTTCTTTTCCTTTTAAAAAAAATAAGGGGGACAGTTAGGGCTTCAGTCTATATTATACTTACAGTATACTGAAACAGGTTAATGATATTGTAGCCTAAAGAGATATTTGGGAAGAAAAAAGTTTTATGATTTAACTAGAGTGTAAATTTTACCTAGTAAATAGTTTTCAACATTTATCCTCGGAGAACACCTACTTCTCTCTGAGTGATGCTATACACCATTCAAACAGAAGGATGTAGATGTGAGGATGATATTTAATTGATTACTCTCATTTTCCTCTCTTTGGGGGTTTTGTGCTAATACTGAACCGTGAGCCCAACAAACACCAACTTTGAAGGTGACAAAGGTTTTCTTTCTCTTTTTTCTCCCCTTCTCTCATCAAAAACATCCTTCCCTCTGTTTGCACATTTAAAAAGTAAACCCTGGGGTGCCTGGGTGGTTCTGTCAGTTAAGCGTCCGACTCTTGACTTTGGCTCAGTTCATGATCTCATGGTTCATGGTTTTGAGCCCCACGTCAGGCTCTGCACTGACATCGTGGAGCCTGCTTTGGATTCTCCCTCTCTCTCTGCCTCTCCTTCACTCATTCTCTCTCTCTCTCTTTCAAAAATAAATAAAAATTTTTAAAAAATTTTAAGCGAACCTGCAGCTAGCACTTCAAACTTCCTTTAGCAAGAGTCCTGTTTCTTTACTAAAAATGTGGCTTGACTTATCTAAGCCCCAGAGGCTGCCAGGTATCTTCCCTCATTGGATTGGAGGTAGAACACTGGGAGATGAAGCACATGGATGATAGATGAGATCTTGGGGAATGACAGAAAATATTTCCAATTTTAATTTATTAGGCTCATGTTGACAAAGAAACCATAAGCCCTTAAAAGCTTACTTCATTCACATATTTTTTGGCCAACGAAAAGTTTCACTGTTGCCAAGTAAAAATGCTTCCTTTATTTCTCTCATTTCTGCTGACATATAAATTTTTTTTGGAAAGACTTAATTAGAATCAGAAAGCAGCTGATCCAGCCAGAAATGTTGATGGAGACAAGGTGTTTGGTAGCTGGATCCTGCTTTTTTAATATATAATTTCCCTGGTTTTGCTATAGATGGGAGGGAAGAGGCACCATCCTTTGGCATCAGAGAGCTTCTCTCACACTGAAGCACTTTCATTTGGAGAAAAAGGAAAATTAGGGCTGCATGTACTATTCTTACCAAGATGGATGCTGCTGACCTTGGAGGTTTCAAAAGGATAAATGTTGTTTTATGTTTTTTGGAATAGCTGCTGCTGTGAAAAAAATAATTTGAATTCCCGATGAATTCTTTAGAAAAAATGATTTTTGCAATCTGTTCAGTTCTGTATTTGTAGCCAGAAATGAGAGAGTTAAAGATGCTGAAAACACAAATACCTTCTCTAATCATGAGTTTGGGGAAAGAAGTGGGTGTATCCATTTGGCGCTTGCCAATTCTTGCTTTCTGTTTACTTCCCTCTTGTGTAATCGTTCTTCATGATGCTCTTGTTGATGTTAACATTTAATGAGGGCCAAAAATATGCTAAGCCCTCCGTGGTTACATAGAATGAGCAAAGTCCTTTCTCTGAGGTCTCACAAGACACAATGAGGGTAGAAGAATAAAAGATTAAAATGAGAGACATAACTATAGAATTATACAATAAATTCCACAGCCATTTTTCAAACAACACAGAATACCACTCCTACCAAAATAAAACCCAAAATGCACCCCCCTAACAAGGCACATTGATTGATTGTCAGACCATATATACTAGAATATATGGGGAAAATATGAACTTATCCCTTTATCCCCCTCATTCAAAAAATGTTTAAGTGTTAGTGCAAAGTCCTGGAATACATTCTATGTGGGATAAAAATGTGTTTCCATAACAATCCTTATCTAAAAGAATTTCTGATCTGTTAAGAAAGGTAAAGACAAAATATATGCAAGATATCTGCTGACTGGTCACCACCACTTGTTTAACAACAGGAAGTCAGTGACGCTTTCCACTCAAGTGCCATCTATTTCTCTTTACCCCCAAACCTTCGTTTAGACCACAACGTTCCCTGACTGCTCTCCTGACAGTCTTGCTCCTCGCTTGTCTCTTCTTGAATCAGTAGCTGGTGGGCATTTCTTATTTGGACAAAACCTGAAGTTTATGCAGGACTTAAATACCAGAAGAGAACTAAGTGTGTTTTCAGAAGAAATTCGTGTGTGAGACAAACAAGTGAAAGACACGATAGCACATTTGAGGAAATGAAATACACCTCTGTGCCTGCATGAGAGGGAGGAGACAGAGAGAGGTGGGGCAGGAAATGCGGGCAAGGCCTTAAAGGCTATATAGGAGCTGGTGCTTTGTCTAACATGAGAGAAATGAAGGCATGGAAGACTTTGGGGAGGTTCATGGAATTCCTTCCCACTTCCTACTTTCCACATCTTTCTACCTCTTTGTATCCATAGGGCATTTTACTCTCCCTAAATAGCACTCCATTGGGATTTCCGTTCTATGCCTGTAAATGAGAATCAGATTCAGGGTCCAGAAATATGGCAGAGTGAGTTACCACAGATAGATACCTTTCCTTTTAGATACACTTGTTTGTTCTGGATAAAATATTTAAAACAAATTTGTAATAGAAGGAAATCTAACAAAAATATGCAAGACTTATGGAGAAATTTATAAAAACTTTACTGTAAGACCTAAATGCATATGGAGATATACTACATTCATGGACCAGAAAAATAAATAGTTAAACTGACAACTCTCATGAAATTGATCTATAAATCTAATGTAATTCCAGTCAGTCTCAACATGGTTTTTCATGGAATTAGACAAGCTGATTCTAAAAGATTATGAGAAAATGAACCATCAAGATGATACTACACAATTTTAAGGCCTTATTAAATAATACTGTGATATTGGTGTGGGGTTACATAAATACATCAACTGAAAAAAATGGAGCAGAGACAAACTCACATACTTGGGATACTTGGTACATGACTGAGATGGCATTAAAAATGAATGGGGACGGGCGCCTGGATGGCTCAGTCAGTTAAGCAGCCAACTTGGGCTCAGGTCATGATCTCGCAGTTTGTGAGTCTGAGCTCTGTGTGGGGCTCTGTTATGACAGCTCAACACCTGCAGTCTGTTTTAGATTCTGTGTCTCCCTCTCTTTCTGCCCCTCTTCCACAGTGCTTTGTCCTTGTCTCTCATAGAATGAATAAACGTTAAAGTTTTTTTTTTTTTAACGAATAAGGAAAGAATAGATTACTCAAATTTTTTTGATAATTAGTTATTCCCATGAATCCCTATGTCACGCTGTAATAAAACATTAACCTCAAATGAATTAAAGGTTTACAGTGAAAAAATTAAAGCTTCAGAAGTTCAGAAAAAGATGGAGGTGATTATCTTTATGACACTAAATAGCAATGCCTTAAAGCCTAATAAATAAATGAGCCTTATATAAAAAAGTAGATATTCGACTACTCTAAAATTAAAAACTTTCACTCAAAAAATACACGTGAAGAAAGTGAAAAGCAAATAAACAAAATACTTGAAATTCATACAATGGACAAAGAATTAGTATTCAGATCTCACATAACGTAACTTATAAAATGCACATTTTCCCATATTTTAATATCTCTAAATCTGGATACACCTTGTTACTGAGAGGACAGTTTGACAATATCTAATAAAGTTGAGGACAATCATAGTCTTCAACTGAGCAGTTCTTTGAGAACAACCTCGTGCTTTTCAAACCTTAGGTTCTGACTCATTGCTAAATGATAGAATCAATTTAGTAAGTCACTCTCAGAATTTAGAAGGAATAGAATACAATAGAATAGAATAGAATAGAATAACAAATCTATCAGATTGCACCTCAATTTTATCTCAATTTAGATGCATATGTATATATATATAAGTATGTTTGCACTTTGGGCTTGTGGATGATGATGTAAAATGTAGTCAAACTGTTTGTCCTTGTCAACATAGGGTTGAAAAATACTGCCCTTGAAAAATCCTCACACATATGATCAAGGAGGCACATACAAGAATGTTCACTACGGCACTATTCTTATTAGTGAAAAGTTTTAAATGTGTAAATATTCATCAGAAGTAAAGAAAATAAAGAACAGAATAGCAAAATAATTAGATTAGATAACAGAATAATAACAAATGATTAGAACAGAATAATGGTAAACTGGCAGAATATACTGGATTAACTCTACATGTGTCAAATTGGATAAATGGCACAAACATAATTTTGAATGGAAGATATAGTATCCGAGAGGGCTTATAAAGTATGATACCACTTTGATATATTCTTAAGCCCCAAATCATGCATTTTGTAATTCATGACCACCTGGTAACTACTCTAGTAGTTACCTTGGGGAAAGAATGGAGGGAAAGAAGGAAGGAGAGAAGGTGAAAGGAAAATTAAACTGTTGGCAGAGAGCTCTTTGATTCTCTTGGTAGCATTTTCTTTTTTACCAATATAGAGCCTTTAGAAAATTTGGCCAAGTTTTGATGTTGATATCTGTTTAGTATTATATTAATTGATGTATTTTTGACTATTTAAATTATTTTATAATAAAAATTAATTTCTTGAGAGCAAAACAAAGTATTGCATGAATCATGTCTATTCCATATCCTCAGCATCTAGGGCATGCTGATATAGAAGATGCTAAATTCGGTGCCTAGTCAACCAGTGGACTGTAGGATATTGATGCCATTAGAGTGCATGCTATTGCAGGTGCCTTGCAGGAGATAAACTGGTAGGACACTCAGGCCTATAAAAAGAAGGTGGGCAGGCATAACACCCTCACGGTCCATCCATGTTGCTACACAGAGAAGGACAAATACCATATGCTTGTATGTATAGGAGGGTTAGGAGGAACTTAACAGAGGACCGTGGGGGAGAAGAAGGGGGGATACAGCTGGGGAGAGGGAGAGAGGCAAACCATGAGGGACTTTTGAATGCTGAGAACAAACTGAGGACTGATGGGTGTGGGGGGGAAGGGGGGAGGTGGGCATGGAGGAGGGCACTTGTGGGGATGAGCACTGGGTATTATATGGAAACCAACTTGACAATAAACTATTTGTTAAAAAAAAAAAAAGGAAGAAGAGGGTGGGTAGGGTTGGCAGAAACAGCCTTATAACTGATGTCTTTACTCATTCTGAAGCACCCTATAGGAAAGCAGTAGGAGTGTTCAGACATCCCAGATAATGTATTTCTGATGGGGATGACTGTATGGAGAAAAATATCACCATCCTTCCTTCTTTAAGAAAGCAAAGTCAGAACCAAGAAGTGGTAGTCAGTTGCCAGATGCTTTTTATGTGTCAGGAATTGCCAGGAGGATATCTTGATTCCCAAGAGTCTGGGGAAAAGAGGAAAACCTTAGGGCATCAGGGGGCCACCCAGTGTGCCTTAGACAGCCATGGAGCTGGAGATTCAGAGAAGGGGTGGGTGGGAAGGAAAGAGGGTCTTGGGCTCAGGGGAATGGCCTGCCCTGACCTTGTGTGGCTCTGTGAATTCCTCTGCATTTATCCTAGTCTGAGGGGCCCAGACAGCTGTTTGTACTCAGGATACTCCAGGCTCCAGCTGTGACGGATTCTGTTGCTCTCAGCGAGAGGACAGAAATAGGTTGGTGAAGGCATACAATTCCATGGTTTCGAGAGAAAGAGAATTCACAGTGAGAGAAAGTTTGTTCACACCCATGCTTCCTTGTCTGAGGTACTGCCTCAGAGAATATGCAATCCTAAGCCATTCAAGGCTGGTTAAAAGTAAAAGTCCTCTTAGTAGCTGACCACAGAGCTAAGTAAGTAGGGGATCAATTGGCCCCCAATTCTTGTTCACTGCGTATCAGTAGAATTATTACAGATGAATAAGGGGACGTGCAGAAAATTAAATAACTTCCCCCATGGGAGTTGGGTCTGTTCACCACTATTACAGTTCCTTTCTAAGTGCATGGTTGGCTAGCATGCTTCTGCTTCCTGAAGGGAGATGTCACCGTTTGAATTGATTTGTCTAATAAAATATGAGTGGAGGCAACATATGCCATTACTGGACAAAGTTTGAGGAAACGGTGTTTCCTATGTCTTTGTGCCCTCCCCCTTGCCAAACCAGAGATACTCCATCAGCCAGGGTCCCAGGATGAAGAGACATGATCCAGTTCCAGTACTGATCAGAAAGCACACCCTAGAATCTACTGCTTCAGCCCTTCCAACAATTTTGTAAGTAGCTAATTCAGCAAATTTCCTTCCTTCCTTCTTTCCTTCCTTCCTTCCTTCCTTCCTTCCTTCCTTCCTTCCTTCCTTCCTTCCTTCCTTCCTTCCTTCTTTCTTTCTTTCTTTCTTTCTTTCTTTCTTTCTTTCTTTCTTTCTTTCTTTCCTTCCTCCCTCCCTCCCTCCCTCCTCCCTCCCTCCCTCCTCCTCCTTTTTCTTTCTTTCTTTCTTTCTTTCTTTCTTTCTTTCTTTCTTTCTTTCTTTCTTTCTTTCTCCCTCTCCTTCTACCTCTCCTCCTCCTCCTTCTTCTCCTTCTTCTACTCCTTCTTCTTCGGGAGAGACAAAGAGAGAGAGAGAGAGAGAGAGAGTTTTGTAAAAAAATTTTAATGTTTATTTATTTTTGAGAGAGACAGAGCATGAGCAGGGGAGGGGCAGACAACAGGGAGACACAGAATCCGAAGCAGACTCCAGGCTCTGAGCTGTCAACACAGAGCCTGATGTGGGGCTCGAACTCACGAATTGTGAGATCATGTACTGAGACAAAGTCAGTCGCTCAACTGACTGAACCACCCAGGTGCCCTGAGAGAGAGAGAGAATCTTAAGAAGACTCGATGCTCAGTGCAGGGCTTGACCCCACAATCTTGGGATCATGACCTGAGGCAAAATCAAGAGTGAGACATCAACCAATTCAGGCGCCCTGAATTTCATCCCTTCTTGCTTATAATACCTGCCATTTTCTGTTACCTTCCTTGGATGATACACTTAAGTAAGGGCTTCTGCAGAATCTGACAGAGTGAACCACTCCCTCTTTGAACATCTCCCTTTGGCTTTGATGGCATTGTTCTTTTCTGAGTTTTCTTACTCCTGTTTAGTGCTCTTCACAGGTTCAGCACCCTGTACCCATTCATAAAATGCTGCCATATTTCAGCTTTGATCCTTGGAAGCTTTCTTTTATTGCACATTTCCCCCATAAAGTTCTATCCACACATGTTCATTTATACTGTAATCTATACTGATGCCTGCCAATATGTTGATGGCTATTTTCAGACCTCTCTCCTGAGCTCCAGATCTGTTTTTGCAACTACCAACTAGATATCTCCATCCAAGCATTACACAAGTTCTTAAAACTCAAAATGGAGCTATCCTCCCCAACACCACTGAAGCTGCTTCTTCTCTGGGGTTTTACATCTCAATTAATGACATCACTTCACTTCATGGCCTCTTCTAGAAACTAGTCTCTTTGACTTCTTTTAACTAACCCTCACACTTTATGTCCCATCTGTCAACTCTACTTCTTTTTTTTTTTAATGTTTATTTTTAGAGAGAGGGAGTAAGTTCCACACCCACAGAAGAGAGCCCAATGCAAGGCTTGAGCCCACGAACCACGAGATCATGACCTGAGCCGAAGCCGGTCACCTAACCAACTGACCTACCCAGGCGCCCCTGTGAACACTACTTCTTAAGTAAATTTGCACTGTCCTCTTCTCAGTCACTTTTTAGTTAAGAAAATATTTATTAAACATATAAATATGTCAGGAATATCATGGCAGCCAGTGGTGATGAAGATGTGGTTTCTGCCCTCAGAGTGCTTAGCTTAGTTCGTGTGTCATGATGTCTCACCAGCCTATTTCAATAGGCTCCTAATGGGTACGTCTTTTCAATGTACCTTGTTATTGCCAAAGTGATCTTTCTGTATTGAATACTGAGATTAGAGAGTCTTCTGTGCTCCGAGAGATCTGGGGTTGCATACCTGTTCTACTACTTCTTGGTTATGTACCCTAGTAACTCAAATAAATTTTCTGTTAATGTCCTTCTATGTAAAATGGGCCTAGGCCAGCTTAATAAATGTTAACATAATTAAAATAAAAATTTGATCACATTACTAGCCCGTGTATACTTCGTTTGTGAATCTTTATTGTGAATAAGATAAAGCCTAATCTCCTTATCATCAGGTATTAGAATCTTAATTACCCATGATGGAATAAATTCGAGTTTGTTCTACATCCTCACACACCCAGCCTGTGTTCCCACCCACACTGAATGACTTGTAGTGAATGTACCGGTTATGTTCTTTCTGACCTTTGTGCTTTTGCACATTCTGTTCTATCCGTCTAGAATACTCTTCTCATGGTTCATTGTGGACTCTGGATCATCTTTCAAGACTCCATTTATTCAGCAACATTTATTGGTTATTTTTAATTTCCCAGACACTGCTATAGGCACTGGGGACTCAATATTTTATTAGACATTGTGTCTATTCAGGGGATCCTTACAGTTTAATGAGAGATGTTTCTAGTAAGCAGATCATCACAATACCAGGTAGTAGGAACCATGATAGTCAGAAGAAGACAGAGGAAGACCATCTATCTCAGATTCAGAGAGTTCTATGAGATTTTGGGGTTGAAGAGATACCTGAGCTGAGTTTTAAAGGAGGAAATGGAGGAGAGGAATTGGAAAGTATCATTAATGCTTTTGAGGAATTTTCTGTAGAGAAGAACAGAGAAATAGGGCACAAGCTCTTAGGGAACTGGGTGAAAAGAGGGTTTGTGTATGTGTGTGTGTGTGTGTGTTTGTGTGTGTGTTTTGTTTGTTTTAAGATGGGAAATAGAAAAACATATTTGTATATTGGTGTAAGTGACCCTACTGACCCAATAAAGAAGTAGTAATTGATGGCACAATTAGAAGAGAGAGTTGTAAAGTGGTGGCTTTGAGAGTGGAAGAGAAGACAGGATGCAGTGCACAAATGAAGGGTTTGGCCAAGGTTGGAGCCTGGGGCTGTAGGGGGGCTCATCTGCAGATCCTCGTGTCTGCCTCTTCCTCTGGCATACTCCTTTTCATCTTTCTAGAAGCCCTTGTTACCATTTTCTCAGCAGAGATAAGACTTTAACCATACCTCTGTAAGCAGAAAGCTAAAAAAAAAAAAAAAAAAATCCGTAGAATGAATAATAAATGAGGAATGACCTAGAGACTGCACCAGCCCATGCAAACCTAAAACACAAAACGTGTCCAAAGGGAAGAATAATTGAATTACAAATTGCTTTTTGGGGCACACTTATTTGTAAATTGAAAATTACTTCTAAATTTCTTAATGACTTGAATTTAAATAATTTTGCAACTTTTTTGAGAGGAAGTTGTAAGTGCTGTTTATACAATTACCTGTTTCAAAATAATTAATAATTTTATTACATATAGAGAAGCCCTCAAATTTTGAGATTTTGAATATTTTTTCTGAACAATTCCACTAAAGGAAATCATTTTTAAGTAGGGAAAGATAGGGGCGCCTGGGTGGCTTAGTCGGTTAAGCGTTCGACTTTCGCTTAGGTCATGATCTCGCGGTTCGTGCGTTCGAGCCCCGCGTCGGGCTCTGTGCTGACTGCCAGCTCAGAGCCTGGAGCCTGTTTCAGTCTGTGACTCCCTCTCTCTCTGACCCTCCCTTGCTCGCGCTGTCTCTCTCTCTCTCCTAGAAATAAATAAAACATTTAAAAAAAAGTTTTAAGTAGGGAAAGATTAAATTTTATAATTATTCATCACAACACTATTAATAATTTAAAAAACTGGAAACAAAGGAATTCGATTTAAAAGTTTATTAAATTTTGAGGTGCCTGGGTGACTCAGTCGGTTAAGTTTCTGACTTCAGCTCAGGTCATGATCTCACAGCTCCTGAGTTTGAGCCCCACATTGGGCTCTGTGCTGATAGCTCAGAGCCCAGAGCCCGATTCAGGTTTTCTCTCTCTCTCTCTTTCAAAAATAAAAAAAAAAACATTTTTAAAAAATTAAAAAAGTTATTAAGTTTAATACAGCCATTGAAATTAACAAATAAGAGAATAGGCATATTTAATGTTAAAAGCCTGTTTATGACATATATTTAAATGACATAAACAATTTACAAATCATATGTTAAATATTTGTTTTAACTTTGGAAAATTCCTGTAAAATCATATAATTTTCTCTACATAGAGGAAAAACTCATAGTTGTTTTTTTCTTTTCTTTTCTCTCTCTTTTTTTTTAAATTTTTTTTTAATGCTTTATTTCTAGGAGAGAGAGAGAGAGAGAGACAGCGTGAGCAGGGGAGGGTCAGAGAGGGAGTCACAGACTGAAACAGGCTCCAGGCTCCGAGCTGGCAGTCAGCACAGAGCCCGACGCGGGGCTCGAACCCACGAACCGCGAGATCATGACCCAAGCGAAAGTCGGACGCTTAACCGACTAAGCCACGCAGGCACCCCATTTTCTTTTCTCTCTTTTGGTTTATCTATTTTTCTATCTTTTGGTTTATTTTTGCAATAAAAAGATCCTACTTTTGATTTTTAACTGTTATTTTTTATTCAGAAAAAGATATTTCCTGCATATTCTGTCAGTTCCTACAGTCAACATTCTACTTACACAGCCTGTAATTCTCCATCATGAACATCCTTCGTGGACCATGTTTTCCTCCACCTCTCCTTATAAGCAAAAAGCAGTTAAATCTCCAGTGTTAAATCTTCTGAAGTAAAATGCTGTTCGTACAGTGTAGCATTCCTCTGGGAGGAGTGGAATGGTGTGGCAAACATTTTATATTTTCCATTCCAGACTAGGAGATGGACAAGTGGTCTGAGTATGTCAGGAGTAAATGTTCGTGGCCATTGTGTGTTCTGCCTATGCTGCCTACCTCCTATTCTTTGGGTGATAAATTCATTTATCATCTTAGAATATTTCATGTTCTCCATTGGACATGGAGAATGTATGCTGTTTAAAAAGTAGGCTTTAGTTTTCCGAATGAGGGATGGGAGGGTTTAAACTGGTGAAGGGAGCCTGGGTAACTCAGTCAGATGTCTAAATCTTGGTTTTGGCTTAGATCCTGATCTCACGGTTCATGGGTTCGACCCCCTCCCTCAGCTCTGTGCTGACACTGTGGAGTCTGCTCGGGATTCTCTCTCTCTCTCTCTCTCTCTCTCTCAATATAAGTATATAAACTTAAAAAAATTAAAAACTGGGGTGAATGTATTATATCTCTAATACAGAACCTATAGTATCTCCAAAAGGGAATTAAAGAAGTATTACACATGAAGTGCTAGTGTTTCCCAGTTTGATTTGTTAAAGGGAAAAGTAACATTTTCAATTTTATGTACTTAATGCCCTCAATCTTAGTTATCCTTAATTTCCACTGTAATCTTCTCCAAAATTAGCCTCCAATAGAACACAAGTTTCCTCTCCAAATATAGCCTCCACCAGAGCTAAAATAGCAAGCTTTTTTTTCCCCTTTCTATTTCTTTTTGGTCACAATCAGGGAAGAGAGATTCAGTAAAAGTCTTCCCTGCGAGAGCATGTTAAGCATAATTTGAATCCTTTGGGGAAAATAGCAACTTACTCTAGATATGTAGCTGGCTGGGGTTTGGACTGTTAATATTTTATATGGCCAGTGTTCCTTCAGCCTTAGAATGGATTTTGATTAAGCAATGACATGGATTTCTCTATAGACCAGGTGATGGGAAGCAGGCTCTCAGTTCACTTCATACTGCTTGTTTTCATTGGTACTAGTGCTGAGGAGAAGGCCACTGTGTGAGGAATAAAGAAATGAAATAAGGAAAGACTCAGCAGGAAAATGTTTTTTAAAAATAGCAAAAGAGAATGGGAAGAATCTGCCCGTTCATGGAGGGGGGGGGCGGCGGGAGCACAGAATTATAAGTATATGGAGAATAAGTGCCAGAGAGGAAAAAATGGAGTAGAACAAGATTATGAGATGTTGGATGCCCAGCTAACTGAGAAAATATATGTCTTAGTCAGAGGGAAAGAAGTACAAACTAAAGATTTACAGAACTTCTCCAATGCGCAAAATTAAGAAATGAACATAGGAGAGTTATGATACTTCATACACAGCAAACACCCAGGGATGGCACCCCTTCCCACCCTGGAAAGGGGGGACTTTGGGGTGAAAGAGAAACACATGCAGGGGTCATAATATAGTTTATTGGAGGGAAGAAGGCTTTGGAAGGGGAAAGAGTTGAGAGTTGCTTCCCAGCTGTACCGCTAGGAGCAAGGCTTCCCCCAACCCCACCCTCAACCAGAGTCTGCTAGCTTTTATTTAAAATGGGCACTTTAAAAAAAAAAACAAAAAAAACCCAAAAGGAAATAAATAAAATGGGCGATTTATCCACTATCTCCTTGGAGTTTTATTATCTCTGAAAACGGATAGTATAATGCCTGATGTATGATTGATGCTCAACAAATAGTACCTACAATTATTTCTGAGAATGTTCATACCTTTAAATATAGCTTCTCAGGAAATACTTGGTTATTCTGACTTTGGAGTATGTATAATATGGCAATACTGCTACATGTTTGTCTAATGTAGCCAATGTTCTTCACTGTTTATGAGCAAACCAGTGTAATGCACAAGTTAATTGATAAATAATATTTTCTCACTGATCATCATGTTTCAGCATTAAATATTGTAAATATACTGTAAATACATTTTGCTTTTGTTGTGTAAATTTAGAAACTAGCAGATACCAGAACAGAGAAATGGATAAGAGTCAACAACAGAACAGGAAGAATATGGTCATGGTTTCTGGTGTCAAACAGACCTGGTCGGAAAGACTGGCTCTCCCCTCTGAAAGTTCTGTGACCCTTGGCAACTTGTTTTAACTCTGTAAGTATCATATTCTTCAACTCTATAAATGAACATAGTAAATATTAATTATTGTCATTAGTAATTAAGGATACAAGTGAGAACATGACATGTGTCATAGGAAAAGTATAGATAAAGTGCTATGAAAGTTTAGAAGATTATTAATTTCAGTTGGAAGTAATAGAGATGTGACTTTTTAAAAAACTTCTCACAGTTTTTCTAAATCCAACAAAAGCTGTATCTAAGTATGGGGTCATTGAGACACAAACAAGGTCTATGCTCCAATTCAATCAGGGGATGTGTGAGTACGAATTGGAATTTTGTCATAGATAGCTTCATTAATATTTGGTTTCCTTTCAATTTAAGGTAAAAGATCAGTTTGTACTATCACATGGAAGTTCCAATGATCAACAAAATACACTGATCAAACAAGCCAATCAGAAATTTTGGTTCTAATTTCATTATCTAATACATGATTAGCTTTAGAGAAGGGTGAGCTCATTGTACCAGAACTTCTAAAACATGACAAGAGTTATAAACCAAAGATTAAGCCTTACTAATGATCATTACAGAGGAGCGTTTGACCAGGCATCACTATTTGTCTGTACTCATCTATGTGGAAAGCAAGTAGCTCCAAAGAGTTAAAACCACTTTCCTGCATAACATAGCATCTTGTCTGCTGGTGGGGGAGGGTGGGGAACAGGAAAAAGTATAACCTTAATTGCAAATGTGCTCACTGCTCTCAGAGAAAGTATTTCTTATTTTGAATGAAGATCAAAATAGCAAGTTTTCCCTCACTTGGCAAAACTGAACAATGACAAGAAGACTTTTTCACAGATTTGATATTGATTGTGACCTATGGATTCTGTGGGAGACCGTTTTTACATGTCTATAATCTCTGTGACTCTTTAAGATTACGTAGCTGAAATATCATTTAGATTATTCAAAATCTTCATTGTTTAGATGATTTTTTTTTAGAGGCACCTGAGTGGCTCAGTCCATTAGGCATCTGACTTTTGGTTTCGGCTCAGGTCATGATCTCATGGTTCGTGACTTTGAGCCCCACATTGGACTCCACATTGACAGCATGGAGCTTGGTTGGGATTCTCTCCCTCCCTCTCTCTCTGCCCCTCCACTGCTCTCTCTCTTTCTTTCATAAATAAATTAACTTTAAAATTATTGTTTGTTTTTAAATGCTAGTGATGAAAAAAATCAGCTTATTACATTTCTTATTCCCATTTACAAATATTTTGATTCAGTGAGTCTTGGATAAGGCCCAGGGGTCAGCATGTATCATAAATAGGCCCAAGTCATTCTGATGCAAGGGATCCATGAATTGCACTTGAGAAATCCTGCAATATATGTACTAAGCTTCATATAACAGACTCTTTTAGTCAAAGATCTAGTAAGTCCTTTCTTCCTGCATTTTCTGGTACACATCCTGTTCCCAATTTCGCTCTTCCTTAAAATGCCACTCATTTCTGGGTGGCCAAATCTATGCCATGCTGTAAAAAGAAAAATATGTTCTCTGTGAAACTCTGTCTAAATGCTCAAAGTGAGTGGTCTTCCAAGGAGGTGTGTACACCCTAAGAGTTTTACACGGACATCCATTGGGGGAAGAGAAAAAATTAGAATTTCTATTTTTATTTGCTTTCATCTAAAGAGAAAAATTGAACTTTATTAATCTCAATGGATTGGGACAATAGTGTAAGTGCTCTGTTTCTAAGTGAATAAATATGCATATAACAGCAGGCACCCTCAAAGACTTTTTATTGGTAGGAATGAGTAATGAAGACATTAGGAAGCAACTGCTTTAATCAGTGTAGTTCCCATTTTCCTAAAATTTTTAACATTCATTATAGCATTGTATCATTTCTTACACTTAATATACTTATGTCTTCTTTGACAATTTAGAATATAACCTGAAGGACAGGAATGGTTCCGACAGTCCACTTTTCCCACACCTCACACTTGGCCCAGAGCTTTCAATTAGTGGTTGTTACATAACTACTTGGAGATTAACTGACATGTTTCAAGTCTTTCAGTTTATCTGTTCTCTAATTTCAGTAAGAGTGGCAGTACCACTGACTACCCTTTCTCACCTCTGTTTTCTTATGCTGTGTCACCCAGAACTACTTTTTACTCATATTCTCCTCTGATGAACACATACATCATGTGTCAAGTCCAATATCTCTTCTATGATGGCTTTCATACTTTCCCAGACTCATTTAGCTCCATTTGTTTTCCTTTCCAGAGTAACTCACCCATAATTCTGTCATAGTAATTGCCATGCTGTGTGCAAGCCTAAACTGTTCTGTATTCTTAGTTTACAAGGGAAAGACTTAGGTCTTATGTCTATAAGATAGGAGACACTCAATGCATATTCTTCAATTATTGGTTGAATAATGAATGAAGGGGGGGAGTTGCCTTCATTCTTTGTCTATGGAGGTAAAAAAATCATAGAAACATGTTTATAAGTTGACAGAGAAGATAGCATGATTTTATTAACTTAAAGGGGTTTTTCACAGCATCTTTTCATTTCAGTGCGTGAATAAAGAATTGCAATGCTAGAACTAAAAAAAATCAAGTCATCTGTAGTCCAATTTCCTTTCAAAGTAGCAATTACAAATGAGAAATGCCTTAAAGAATGAAAAGCACCTGGAGTACTGGTGAGTTTATATGGAGATTTTAGGAAATTAATGGATTAAGTCAAGTATAAATGAAAGGATAAACAATGATCTTACTTAAAATTCATCTCTTTAGAATAGACCAAGAACAAAAGTAACTACAAGTGTTGGCAAGGATGTGGAGAAAGGGGAACCTTCTCTCATAATTGGTGGGAATGCAAACTGATGCAGTCACTCTGGAAAACAGTATGGAGGTTCCTCAAAAAGTTAAAAATCTCTGTGATCCAGCAACTGCATTACTAGGTATTTATCCAAAGAATACAGAAACACTAATTTAAAGGGATACATTTACCCCAATATTTATAGCAGCAGTATCTACAGCAGTCAAATTATGGAAACAGCCCAGAAGTCCATCGACTTATACATGGGTAAAGTGGTATATGCACAATGGAATGTTACTGAGCCATAAAAAAAAAAGAAAGAAAGAAATCTTGCCATTTGCAATGACATGGATGGAGCTAGAGTATAATAAGCTAAGTGAAATATATCAGCCAGAGAAAAACAAATACCATGTGATTTAACTCATATGGAATTGAAGAACCAAAACAAATGAGCAAAAGAAAAAAGAGAGAAACAGACTCTTAACTATAGAGAACAAACTGATGGTTACCAGAACGGGAGTAGATGGTTGATGGGTTAAATAGGTGATAGGATTAAGAAGGGCACTTGTGATGAGCACTAGGTGTTGTATGGACGTGTTGAATCATTACATTGCACACCTGAAAACAATATTACACTACATGTTAACTAACTGGAATTTAAATAAAAACTTTAAAAAATATAAGTGAATCTTTGTCCAGGTTTTTTTTCTTTTTTTAAATGAACATTTGAACACAGTATTTGGAAATTTTCTATAGTTATACTATTCCAATATATTTTTAAACCTCCTATTTCCTAGCAACTGAGTGTGACTCCATCACATTAAGTATATATTTCCAGAATTATTCCAACAGAAATGGTTTGTAATATGTTCAGGTTGCTATTCTATATTCTATGCCTAAAACTCTAAAGAGATTACCAAGAAACTTCTGGGCTCAGGAAGTGATTGGAGGGCCTGATTTTATCCTGAAACAGACAGACAAAATGTTCTGGTATTTATTTATTTATTTATTTATTTTTAAATTTATTTTATTTTATTTTTTTACAAATAGTTTATTGTCAAATCAGTTTCCACATAACACCCAGTGCTCATCCCCACAAGTGCCCTCCTCCATGCCCATCCCCTCCTCCCCCCCACATCCATCAGTCCTCAGTTTTTGTCAGCATTCAAGAGTCTCTCATGGTTTGCCTCTCTCCCTTTCCCCCACCATTTCCGCCCTTCTTCTCCCCCTTGGTCCTCTGTTAAGTTCCTCCTAATCCTCCTATACGTGCACACATATGATATTTGTCCTTCTCTGCCTGACTTATTTCACTCAGCATAACACCTCAAGGTCCATCCATGTAGCTACACATGGCCAGATTTCATTGTTTCTCATTGCCATGTAGTATTCCATGGTATAGATAAACCACATCTTCTTGATCCATTCATCTGTTGATGGACACTTAGGCTCTTTCCATGTTTTAGCTATTGTGGAGAGTGCTGCTATGAACATTGGGATACATGTGCTCCTATGCCTCAGCATTTCTGTATCCCTTGGGTAAATTCCTAGCAGTGCTATTGCTGGGTCATAGGGGAGTTCTATTGTTAGTTTCCTGAGGAACCTCCACACTGTTTTCCAGAGGGGCTGTACCAGTTTACATTCCCACCAACAGTGTAGGAGGGTGCCCGTTTCTCCACATCCTCGCCAGCATCTAGAGTTCTCTGATTGGCTCATTTTAGCCACTCTGACTGGCGTGAGGTGGTATCTCAGTGTGGTTTTGATTTGAAAATGTTCCGGTATTTAAAATAAATGAATGTATATACCTATCATTGGGAAAATTGTTTTCTTTTCTTTTTTCTTTCTTTCTCTCTTTCTTTTCTTCCTTCTCTTTGTTTTCTTTCTTCCCCTTTTCTCCTTTCTTCTTCTCCTTCCTTCCTTCCTTCCTTCAAGTCCAGTGATTGAGTTAAGTAATAAGGCTATATAGAAAATAACTTATTCAAAACTTTGTGATGGAATTGGGTAAGAAAATTAGTCTCAAGGCACCTGGGTGGCTCAGTTGATTGAGCAATTGACTCTTGATTTCAGCTCAGGACATGATCCCAGGGTTATGAGATCAAGTTCTGTGTTCGGCTTTGTGCTGAGTGTGGAGCTTGTTTGGGATTCTCTCTCTCTCCATCTGCCAGTCTTCCCTGCTTATGTGTGTTCTCTCCATAAAATAAAATAAAATAAAATAAAATAATAGTTTTTAAAATTAATAGAAAAGAAAATTATTGTCTTATTTTCATTGCTAAGTGTCTACTTGTTATGGCACAAAGTAGAAAAGGACGTGGTTGTAGGACACTTAGGAACATTTAGAAGAGAAAAATTTCATGGAAATATAAATTTGGTCACATCAACAACTTTAATATCTTGCCCGATGTTTTAAATACTAGGCATCTAACTCTAAATCTTGCTTCAGTGATGTATTGCCCATTCTCATTTCACATTTGACATTAAAATGACAACAAAGTGCAGAAGGAGAAATAGAAAGTCACAACTATTTTTTTCTCTCCATCTTAGATGCTGGAAACTCAGAAGTTAATAAAATGGAAGAATTTCCACTCTCAAAGAACTTTTTACCTGGGGAGACAGTGAAGAAGCAAACACATAGATAAACACAATCATTTCAAACATAAGAAACATCATGGAGAAAATTGAGTGGTAAGATAGAAAATAACTGCTGAGCAGGGTGTGGGCAAGGTGGTGCTACTTTGATATTATGGTCAGTATACACTGATCTGAGAGAATATACAAACAGGGACTTTAAGAAACCTATCCTAGGAGGCACCAGGCAGTGAGAATCTAATGATCCAAGCTCTGTGGTGGGCAAGACCCAGTGCAGCTGGAGCAGAGTGAGCAAGAGACTGGGTGAAGTTGGGAAACGAAGCCAGCTAATGTAGAGTCATTATGAATATGTCACGTCACTATACATCATGCAATATTTCTGCTAGTAATACAGATGCATGGAAAAGGAGGGATGGATTATAAAGAATGACAGGAAGCTTTTGGGAGTAAGGGTAGTTTACTGTCTTGTTTCTGGTGATGACTTCTCAGCTGTATACATAGGCCAAAACATTTAAAACTGTACTGTTTTTGTACACGATTATACAAAAATTTTAAATTGGCCATTTTCAGTATGTGTGGTTGATTGTATGTCAATTATACCTCAAACAAACCCTGAACTACGTGTACCTGTTAGAGTAGATGAAAGACTATAATAAAGCACTTTAGAATTTTAAAACCCAAAATGACTAATACAAAGCTTGTTTCATAATCTTATTTTTTTAATTAATAGGTGAAATAAAAAGAATTATTTTTCAAAAGAAAATTCTAAGAGCTCGCATCCCACTAGTTCCTGGGTAGGTGTTTTTACCTTCTAAGGTAGTTGGATCCAGGCATACACCTCCAGTTTATTCACAGTAAATTGTATTTAGGCTGATTTTGCATGTACTGTCACATATTGTTGAAAGGTTTATTGCTTCTTCACCTTTGATCCTTGCTAAAATGGTGTTGCTTCCTATAACTATGATCAGAGCCAAGTACAACCAAGTGACATAAAGTCATGCTATGCATTAGCCACTGCTTCTGTAAAAGTCCTCACTTCATTGCTAATGATCCAAAGACACTCTTTGCAATTTAACAATAGCTTCTTCATAGTTGGATCATCTTTAATCATTCATGATGTAGAAATAAGAATAGAAAGTTAGATCTCTTTAGCCTCAGTATTCTATCAAAATGAAAAATAGTATATAAAATGTACTTAGCAGATTTCCAAGCATCAGACAACCAATGGTCTTTATTATTGTTACCTCTTTATCATTGTGTCCCAATGAATGTCCATTGTCTGGACATAACCCTTCTTGGTGTCTGTTTCTAGACAGAGAAAACTATCAAACTACCCAAGGCAAAAACAAACAAAAAATGGGTAAGTGAGGTAGTTTGGGTTTCAAACCCTCTCTGCCTGACACTGTAGGAACACTTGTAGGACACTTAGGAACATTTAGAAGAGAAAAATTTCATGGAAATATAAATTTGGTCTGTGAATATAAATTTGGACAATATAAATTTGGACACTGAAGTCTGTGTTTGTCACCATTCTTATGTCCCTGCTTTCCACAAATGCCAGCTGAAATGTTGAAATATCTAGTGGATTCTTGTAGTAGGTGCTCAGTAAGTACTTCTGGAATTGAATAGAATTGGAGCTTCTGTCAGGAAGAGGGGATGGTTACATGCCAATACTTTTTTTTTTTTTTTTTTGCATAACATGACCTTGGATGTTGCTTTTTAAATGAAAGGCAATACAGTTTAATTTCTCCACAGTTCCCTGAGGAATTTCTCACTGTATTTGCTGTGTATCTCCTCTCTTATTGCCAAAAATCAGATGCTTTTTTGATCTATATTTCTTCAGTAGCTGTTTTGTGCATGCTTTTAGTTGGTCAGTTGGGACTCATAATATTTATTCCTTTACGATCCAAACAATACTAATTCTACTGGGGAGAGATAACAGTTGTTGATGATATATTTTGATCTGAAGATCTTATTCTGTAAAACATCAGCCTTATGCTTATATTTCCCTTTCAAAAACATTAGAAGTAAAAACTCCTTGTTTCTTCCTCTCAATTTTGTTATAAACCTAAACTTGTTTTAAAAAATAATCTTTAAAAAAATCCTTGTTTCTTTTTCTCATTTGCATTTCACTCTACTTCCCACCCCCTTCCTAGAGACATTACAAAAAGAATTTGGAATATGAGTACACTTTTTAAATATTTTACATAATAACAGCTTTGTGAGTGGTAAGTGTGTGCATATGATTTGTGTTTGTTATAAAAATATTCTTTAGTTCATGGTGGTATATTAATTTTTAAAAGCTCTAGCTCTCCAAAATTATTATGGAGGAAAACCCAACATGCCATGAGTGCCTACTGGTACCTGAGGATTTTGCATGATATGAGCAGTCCTATAGAAATGAAAAGAAAATTGAGGTTCTGAGAATTTAAGAAGATTGTCACATTGTAAGTGGTGTAATCTGGATTATTCGATCCCAGTTGTGCCTATTTTAATGGTCTACACTACAGCTGCTAGAGGGAAAACAGAATTCTCATCTTGGGAAATTTGCTGCTTCCTACTGGTGTTGACACCCTTCCTACGTTGAGCCTGTTCTCCACAAAAGTAGTGGGACGGCACCTGGGTGACTCAGTCTGTTAAGTGTCCGAGTTTGGCTCAGGTCAAGATCTCACAGTTTGTGAGTTTGATCCCCACATTGGGCTCTCTGCCCTCAGCACAGACCCTGCTTTAGATGCTCTCTCTCCCTCTTTTTCTGGCCCTCCCCTGCTCATTTGCATGTTCTCTCTCTTTCTCTCTCTCTCTTTCTTTCAAAAATAGTCATTTAAAAGTATTTTTAAAATTAGGTAGAATTTAAGTTAATTTCAGAAAAACAAAGTTTATTTCAGAGGTAATATTGACCCTAACAAGGGAGCAGAATTGCCTCATCTCTTGCTTCTTATTACCCACAATGAAGCTCTGGTAAATGTTGTATCAGAGCCCTGGGAAACGATAGTCAGGGCTGCTCACAACCTCCCTGGGGGCTCTTCATATCATGGTGGCCACTTTGCATCCTCTGTGTTTCTACTCTGAAAAGGCAGAGTAGAAAAGGTAGGAAGACAGTAAATAGAGAAGAGACCCACTGGAAATAGAACTGAGTATAGTAACTTGAAGAGAGAGAGAAAAAAAGCAGCAAGCAGAGAGCATTAAGGATTGAAGGTCGATGGTATGTTTCATTAGCTCCTCTGGGTTTCTAATGGAATATGGATTAGTTTGCCCTGTGAAGGCTGGTTATGGCATAAGTCACTGGTAATGTTCTTCTTGCAGAATACATTATCAAACCTGTTCTCCTGCCATAGCTGATATATCATCATTTTACAGTAAGGCAAACATAAATGACATAGTAAATTTCTTCAAGAAAGAGAAACATGAGGGAAGATACTAGGCAAATTTATAAATCTTCTCTTTTATGAATGTACTCTTAACACATCATATAATCACCTAATTTGAGCAATACTTTTGAGTTATAGGACACAAGGATACCATTCCCAGCTTTGGGTTGGGAAAATTTAGATGATGTAACCAAGTTATTTAGCCAAAACCTTATATTGGACTGTGGCCCAACTCATGTGCTGTCACTTACTAGCTGGACTTAGTATGTTTCTCTCCTACCAAGAAAGACTCAACAGTTTACAGTGGTTTGTAGTGTTTGGCTGCCCTGGAGCAAAAAGTCACCATTGTTCTTAATTATTGCCATTATCAAATAATAGGTAGACCCTGAAAGTAATGGTGATAGACCAAAAACATAAGAAAAGAAAATTTAAAAATTGTCTTTAAGGAGATAAGCATCCATGAATGAGATTCAAACAGTACCACTTCTGAGCCTTGGTTTTTCTTGTCAACTACAGGGTTTTCTGAATATGAATTAAATGACTATGAAGGAGGAACTAGAGGCCTATTAATATCTTCCTTACTAGGAAAGAATTTTTACATTAAGAGTTCCATGTCTGTTTTATCAGGGTCCCATTAGAAAGAAGAAAAATATATGTTTTTTTACTATTTGAGTCATTTAGATCAGAGATAGTCTTTTGAATTAATCTGCCTGACCCATGATGCCTGCAATTGGCACTAAAAAAACTGCACCGATTAGACTTGCTTTGAATTTTGAATTGACAGAAATTGGTGTGCTCACACTGCCCTGCATTCTGGCAAAGTCACATTTCCCCGTGGAAATGTTGCAAGAGGACCTGACCCCTAGAGCAAAAGAAAAATTTTTTTCTCTAAACTTTATTTCTTGAATTTTGAAACTACAAAGGAATGTTTCCCTCCCTCTCTACAAAAAAGAGAAAATATTTTAATCATTGTAGAAGAGGATTCAGGAAATCTCTCAGATTCACATAACTTTTACTTTTTTGCCTTTTGAAATTTGGATGAAATGTTTCTACAGTGATTGATTTGTAGTCTGACCCAGTTTTCCAGGCTGAAGTAGAACACAGTTTGTCACGTTTCCCGGGGATGTGATACTGAAGTGGTTGAATTCAGGTGCCGGAATTGGACAGCTTGGATTCAGTCCCTGTCTCTCACACACTGGCTTGGGCACACTGGACATTTATGTAATCAGTCCCAGCACATTTCCTAGTCAGTAAAGTTGGTATTGTAATAAGAAGTAGCCCATATATGTTTATCCTAAATGTTACTTAATGCAATACCAGAAAGATCTAGCAAATAGTAGACCCACTATAAATGTTAGCCATTATAAGGTTAGCCATTGATAAGGTTTCTAAGAAGGATCACTAAGGATAGAAAGAATCATCCATCTATAAAGGGACATAACACGTCTTGGCTGATGTCATTAAGAGTTGGGGATGAGGTGTGAGCGAGGTCAACTCCTCATGGATTGATGGAGATGCAGGCTAGACAGCAAGCAGGGACATGTGGAACGCAGGTGAAAGCCTCCAAAATCACTATCCAGAACTTTCCTGGTGATGCCACCAGACACAGCCTGGATACCCTTGCCTTTGCCAGCCCTTCAAAGTGCCTAGTGTTGCTGCTGTTCCTGGAAGGCAAAAATTCTCACTTTGTCCCCTCCTTTGTATCAGTCTTTAAATTCAGAGTTTTGAATAGATGGTTTCAATCAGTGAAAGGGCCCAGTAAAGCAGGCATACTTTTCACTCTCTAAATGGGAGTCAGTTCTATCCACTCTGACTCATAGGGTGGAAAATCCGAAGTACAGGAAGGAATATGACATGCTGATCAGCCTTAATGCTTTGTCCCCTCTAGGAGAATAGGATTAATGTCAGGTGTATTTCAGAACCAAAAGTGCGTGTGAGTCACTCTGCAAAATGATTCATGCGTAGAGTGTAGGTTGGTAAGTTCAACAGTTGGAATGACTGAGCGATCTAGGGCCTGAGGCCCCTTACTGGTCATTCTGTTCTGGAAGGCATCTGGCCTATCTTCAATCTCCATGGCAGCCCAACAGCTACTTCTGTACAGTCTCCAAATGCTTATGGGAAAAGCTGGGGGTTGACCTGTTTGCAAATTTAAGCAGCTTCCCTGAACTTAGGTTCAACAATTCCTCTCAGATTGAAAGGGAGAAGATAGTATAGGGTTTTTGATTTGGAAAAAGGGGACACCCATACGTCTAGGTATTATTGCGCTATCCCACCACCTCCAGCCACAGCCCAGACTCTTGGGTTCTCATGTTTGGGGCAAGGAGGGGGAAGCCTTTGACTCTCTTCCTTAAAAGCAAATACCCAGATTTAGTCTAAGTAGAGACCATTAAAATAATTCTACCAATTATATGCTTTAAAAATAGGGGCGCCAGGGTGGCTCAGTCAGTTGAGTGTCCAACTTTGGCTCAGGTCATGATCTCACAGTTCGTGGGTTTGAGCCTCATGTTGGGCTCTGTGCTGACTGCTCGCAGCCTGGAGCTTGCTTCGGATTCTGTGTCTCCCTCTCTCTCTGACCCTCCACTGCTCACACTGCCTCTCTCTCTCTAATAAAATAAATAAATAAAACATTTTAAAAAATGTAAAAAAATAAAAATAAATAGAAATAAACATGATTTTATGTGAAAGGAATATAACTTGGTAAAACAAAATTTTGTAGAAATAAAATAGAAAAGTCTATGGTTCCTCCACTCAGTAAAACCACTTTGGACCTTTGGGTGTATTTTATTTCACGGAACCTCTGCTGTGAAAAGGCACCTCGCTATTCCCCAAAATTGTTCTTACAAATAGAACTTGAGGATGCATGCGTGTACCTTTGCAGGTTGGGGAAAATGGAGAAGGAACAGGCCTTGGGTATTGTCAACAGGAATGTGAATCCCATCTCTGCTCTTCACAAGTGCTGTGACCTGAGCTATCAGTTGACCTCTGTGACCCTTATCTGCTAACTGGTGACAATGCCAATCACACATGGCTGATATGCAAATTAATGGAGAGCAGGAAAGCCAGAGATGCAAGGATGGAGACACACATACACATGGACAAAGAAGGGAAAGGATAATAATCACCCCTACTTCCTTCCTTTATCCTCCATGGAACAGGCAGCTCAGGAGGAAGATCGAAACTCTCTAGAGTGGCTTTCATGCAGCTAATATTCAAATATACCACTTTCTAGGTGTCAGAACCAGTTCTTAGCATTTTGCAAATTAATTCATTTATCCCCCTTTTGGAGTGGTATTATTTCACAATTGAGGCTGTGGAGGCAGGAAGTATGCATCACTTGCAGACCTCAGGTCCCACAGCTGGTGAATGGCAGGGCTGGGATTCAAATGCAGCAGCCTCGACCAGAACCCATGCCCTTACCCCCCACACTGTACTGCTATTTGCTATTTGAGTTTGAGAACACAGAAGACAAAGCCTTCATCTTCTTCCAGCCCACTGCTCTCTTTGGGGTTGCCATAGTCTTTCTTCGTAGGTGGTGGTATGGACTCTTGTTCTCCTGAAATCCCCTGAAAACTAATTCTATACTTAACATCTTTCTTAAGGGTTTTATCAAAAGGGTGGGTATCTCAGTGCTGCTTGGTAGGCTGGGTAGATCTGTGCATAGCAAACCAGAAAGAAGACACATCTGTGTTGCGGCATGGTCCTTTCTCAGGACTATTTGCTCTCTGCAGCCATTTCCTAAAGCTCATTTAAAAATAGCCTGGGTGTTTGGGTGGCTCAATCCATAGGGTCCTGAGTCCTCGCTGGCAGGGCAGAGCCTGTTTGGAATTCTCTGTCTCCCTCTCTCTCTGCTCTCCTCCCCCACTCACACTCAGGAGCTCTTTCTCTCAAAATAAATAAATAAACTTAAAAAAAAATGTGTGGGGTGTGGGGCATGAACTCACGAACTGTGAGACCATAACATGAACCAAAATCAAGAGTCGGACACTTAACCAAGTGAGCCACCCAGGCCCCAATAAATAAACTTATTTCAAAAAGGCAATAAAACAATCTAAAGAGTACCCAAATAGGAAGATGAGATAAAAGAGTAAAATTTTACAGCCAAAATGAAAACTCAGCAGCAAGAAACTACCACAAGTTCCTTTGAATAAAATATTTTTAACTCTCAAGGAAAGAACTAAGTGTTGAGTTGACACAGATTAAATGCAGGGAGTGCTTCTTATCATGAGCCTGCAGGCGAGGGCTTCTATATGCTAGAACTCTCAGTTGGAAGCTTCTTGTGGGAGAAATCTCCCTTGAGAAATAAGCACCTTCAGATAAATTGTGCACAGTTTCCAATGGGGATGGGGAGAGGAGAGAGAGCTAGCCATTCAGCCCATGGGGCAATGCACTTTTTTCCTCAAGCCGATGCCCAGGAACTGCTTCCTCAAAAACTGCATCACTGAACAAGAGATGTCCTCATTTTGTTTAAAATGAAATACACAGTCCCAGGGGCTGTGTCTAAATTTCTATGGGGAACAGACCTAAGGTCTCCGAAATGTCCTAATAGACTCTTCCTTGCATCAATCTTCTTTCCTTCCTTCTTCCTTCCTTCCTTCCTTCCTTCCTTCCTTCCTTCCTTCCTTCCCTCCCTCCCTCCCTCCCTCCCTCCCTTCCTCCCTCTAACATTTCCTCTCAACCGGTTTTGCCAGTTGGATTAGAGAAGGTTAAAAACAAAACAAAACAAAACCCCAAAACTTCTTTTCCTGGGACATGTCAAGGGGTAAGCCACATTCTCATGTAGTAGTAATTGTAAGAGACGCTGCCCTTGTTAAGTACCTAATGTTTGCAGGATTCTTTTTATGTACTGTTTCTAATCCTAATACAAACACTCTAACAAATACTTATTATTAATCTCATTTTATAGATGAAGAGAGTGAAGCTCTCAGAAGTAAGGAACTTAGCAAACATCACACAGTGACCTTGGATTAGAGCTGGGATCAGAAGTGTCGTGCACATGGGGTCAAATCCATGTTTCTTCCTCAAGCAGCCTATCCTGGAAACTCAGAAGACACTCTGGGGGTAGAGGTGGTGTTTAAAATGGAGTGATTGCAGAAAGGACTGTTTAACTCAAGACCAAATGGCTGATTCCCTGAAGTATTTGGTTTACCTGAATCTAAGGAGGCATTGCATGCTGGCTTTTTGTCTTTCTCTGAAACATGACAGGAAAAATAATTTTTTATGATGTGTGTTCTCCTGACACCATGGCTCCAAATGGCCAGTGGGTGAATGAGTGAAATGGAGCTGGGAGGAAAGTGGAAACACGAAGCAATGTGGCCTCTCAGAAGTGAGGTAATGCACCCCCCTCCCCCAGCCACTCCACAGTCTATAAAACATCTACAGAACAGGTGTCTTCTACAATGGTGGGACTCGGGGATCTCAGGCCTACCTAATGAGTCCAGGAATTTCCGTACCATACATCATGGAGATCTCTTCAGACTAGAGCACGTTGAGTTATTCCCCCACCAAGTAATTACACTGCATGACTTCCCTTCTCCCGCACTTGCCCCCACCCTCACATGTGGCTTTGTTAATGGGAACATGCCGCACTCTAATGTGCTTAGCGGTGCCAGGTGTGGGGCGTAAATCTACAGGAGCAGGAGCCAAGTGTGCAGGGAGAAACCTCTCCGAGCCTTTGAGTAAGAGAGAAGTCAAATCGCAAGTGGATAAAAGGCTTTATTTTAGCTTGTCATGGCCGCTGTGTAATAAAGAAATTGTCCGTAGAAAAGGAAATTGTGAATTTTGTGGTACTTGGTACGCTTCCAGGGTTTGAACACCGAACAGACATCCGCCGGGCCAGTATCTGAATGGTTCCAAGAGTTTGGACACGTTCCTTTGTCACTGTCCCATCCCGCGCCCGTCTTCCTTCCTCGCGCCTGCTTCGTTGTGTCGGGCTCCAGTTGGCAGCGTCATCACTGCCTTTGTGTGTTGATATTACTGCTTCCTGCCTTTGGACGTGAGCTTCTTTCTGGAGGGTGGTATGAGGAGAAGAGGAAGGGGGCTAGAGGTTGGCCACCATGTAGATGTCAGTGACTCCTAAGTGGTCAAGCCTGGAGGAGAGTTGAACAGTTACAACTTCCGGCCAGATCAGGATAGGGCTTCAAGCACCAGTTTGCAAGCATCAGCCGACAGGACACAACCTTAGGAAGTTTCCCTTTCAGGTGCATTTAATGGCTCCCAAGCAGCCAGGGAAGATATCAGGGCTTCTCTGTCCTTCTGTCTGTCCGTCTGACTTTCTCTCTGTACCCACACCTTCCCTTTCTCTCCTTTCTTTTCTCAGACTGTGGAAAATATGAAGAAGTTCAAAGATTCAATAATAAACGTAGTACGCGTTCATTAGAGATGCTTTGAAAGAGGGAAGAGTTAAAAGAAGAAAATAAATGGCACCAGAAAATCTATAGCTTACAGATCAACACAATTAATATGTTTTATACCACCTTCCACTCATTGCTCCTGTATGTGGGAGGGTGAAGAAGGCATGAAATTATCAAGCCTTTCTAAGAATTATTGTGCTTCATCTTTCGAAGGTAATATAATTTACCATGAAATGACGTTGAAGTATGAGGACCAAATTACACCATTTCCCATAGGCCACCCTAAAACCGACATTCTTCATATTTTAGCATAATAGTTTAAACAATTTTAGTTTCATAAACAAGTAAAAAATAGTATGAAGTATTGCTGTTCACCCTTAACCGAGATCCCCAGATCTCAATATCTTACCACATTTGTTTTATCATTCAATCTGTCTTATGTTCTCTTCTGTCGATACACAGGTAAGTGGATAGATAGATGGATAGATAGCTTTTTTCCCTAAACTATTTGAGAATAAGTTGTCCATTGCAGACCTTTTACCCATTTATTGATGAATACTTCAGGGTGTATTTCCTAAAAATAAGAGCATTCTTTTTATATAACCACACATGACTATCAAAACCAGAAAATTAACACTGATAGAGAAATATTATATAATATGCAGACCTTATTCAAATATTTCCAATTGTCCCAATAATATCCTTTTTTTTTTTTTAAATGTTTTATTTATTTCTAGGAGACAGAGAGACAATGAGAGCAGGGGAGGGTCAGAGAGAGAGGGAGTCACAGACTGAAACAGGCTCCAGGCTCCGAGCTGGCAGTCAGCACAGAGCCCGATGCGGGGCTCGAACCCACAAACCGTGAGATCATGACCTAAGCGAAAGTTGGACGCTTAATCAACTAAGCCACCCAGGGGCCCCCCAATAATATCCTTTATAGCAAAAATAAATTATAGGTGTATGTCTGTTTAATGTTTCTTATTTGGAATTCATTCTAGGATTATACATCTAATTTAATTGCCCTGCTTTTTTTTTTTAGCTTCTTTAATATGGAAAATTTCCTTTTTTGGTTATGCCATTTTTGAAGAGCACAGCCATTTATTTTGTAGAATGTTCTTCAAGTTAGATTAGCTTCATGTTTCCTTATAGCTAGGTTCAGCCTTTATATTTTTGACAAAAATACCATAGAATGTTGCATCTTTCTCAGTACATTATATTAGGAAGCACATAATATGTATCCTATTACTGGTGATGTTAACTATAATCACCAGGTTAAGGTAATATTTTCAGATTTATTCACTGTGAAGTTACTATTTTAACCTTTAAAAACGTGTTTAAGTTTATTTATTTATTTTGAGAGAGAGAAAGGGAGAGAGAGCAGGCTCCTTGCTGTCAGCACAGAACCCGATGCAGGGCTTGAACTCACAAACTGTAATATCATGACCTGAGCTGAAACCAAGAGCTGGACACTTAATCAACTTAGCCACCCAGGCACCCCACTGTTTTAACCTTTTTAAGTAACACGTTTTTCATGGGGCTATAACTATATATTATTTTTTTCTTGGTCCTTTGGATTACATCCTGGCCATGGTAACTTACGAGATTCTGGGTTCTATTATTTTTCTCCAACAAGTATTGCTTTTTTCAAGCAATGTGACTTATAATATTAACAGATACAGAACTTGTCTTAGGCACTGCCCTGGACATATAACAGAGACTAAGACAGAGAAGTTCTCAGCCTCATGAAAAGAAAAAAAGAGGACTGAAAATGAGCAAGTACAGAAATAGGTAAAACATCAATGATATGCTCAATGTGACGAAGTGAATAAATATGACAGTGCACTAACTAGGTGGTCAATAAACTTTTTAGGTAAAGGGTCAGGTAATAATATGTTTTAAACTTTGCAACTATTGACTTTGCCGTTGTAGCACCAAAGCAGCCATAGATGATACATAAATGAATGATCATGGTTGTGTTCCAATAAAACTTTATGTAAAAAAAAAAAGGGGGGGGATGGTGGGCTGGTTTGGCCCATGGGTCAAAATTTTCCAATCCCTGTGGTAGGGAATAAAGCATACTTTATTCTTGGTACATTAGACAGAATCAGAGAAGACCTCTCAGGAGAAATATTTTAGCTGAGGCTTTAGGAAATGCCAGTGTGTTCTGGGAAAAGCAGTAGTAGTTAGCATAAGAGTTCTAAAAGGTTGGAAAGGCATGTGCTGTTCCAGAACTGTCAGAAGAGCTGGTGTGGGGGCGCCTGGGTGGCTTAGTCGGTTAAGCGTCCAGCTTTCGCTTAGGTCATGATCTCGCGGTTCGTGGGTTCGGGCCCTGTGTCGGGCTCTGTGCTGACTGCCAGCTCAGAGCCTGGAGCCTGTTTCAGTCTGTGACTCCCTCTCTCTCTGACCCTCCCCTGCTCACACTGTCTCTCTCTCTCTCCAAGAAATAAATAAAAATTTAAAAAAAAAAAAAGAAGAAGGGCTGGTGTGGCTGGAGTGGGGTCACAAGTGGTACGTGAAGATTGGGGAGTGGTCAAGAAAGCTCATACAGGGCTTGCAGGTCAGCATGAAGAGTTAGGTTTTCCCTCAAGTGCAAAGGAGAGACACTAAAGGGTTTTAACAACAGAGTGATGTGACCTGACATGTAATTTAAAGGTCATGCAGTCTGGGGGCGCCTGGGTGGCTTAGTCGGTTAAGCGTCCGACTTTCGCTTAGGTCACGATCTCGCGGTTCGTGGGTTCGAGCCCCGCGTCGGGCTCTGTGCTGACTGCCAGCTCAGAGCCTGGAGCCTGTTTCAGAGTCTGTATCTCCCTCTCTCTCTGACCCTCCCCTGTTCGTGCTGTCTCTCTCTCTCTCCTAAAAATAAACAAAACATTAAAAAAATTAAAAAAAAAATAATAAAGGTCATGCAGTCTGTTACATGGAGAACAGATTGGAAGGTGGCTAGAGGGGCAGTGAGGCCCCAGCCTGGAGACATCTACAAGAATCCCATGAGAGACAGCTGAGCCTTCTACTTGGTATCCATACCCTCCTCTTGTTTGACTGGTATAATTCGCCCTATAAGATCTTATAACTTCTATGAAGCAGTTGAGGGAGTGGAATGTAAACCCAGCAGAGACTAATTCTCACGTCTGTGTTAGCCACTCTCCCAATGTCCTTTGACCTTAAGTTGCCCTTCCCATCACTGCCTATGGCTGTGTGGTTCTGTGGTTTCCAGAACACTTTGGCTGCATCCACTATGATTCAGCAGTAAGCCATATACCTCTGGCTTCTGGCACTTACTTCAGCCAAAAGCCTGTGTGCTTGATGCCTAAATGCACTCTCCATAGGCAAACTTCTCACCTCCGAGAGTGTGTGCCAGAGGGGTTCACAGCTGAAACCTGGCTGAGTGTGTTTGAGGCCACAGTAAAGCATAAAGATAATGTCGTTATTCAGAAGACATTGTGTGGAAAATACCAAAATGCTTTAAATATCTGTTTTCCCTTGTTCTTAATGACTAATTGCACCAGTTTGTCCTAATCAAGATTTAGGTTTTGTTTTTGTTTTTACGAAGCAGCAAGAATTTTTTGAGATTATTGCTACCTCACACCTAATTCGATGAATTTCGGGAACAATGGCTAGAGCAGGAAAGTTTCTGCAAGATCGCTCAGGCTGGGAGTTTCCAGGTTGTGCTCTGAGGAGGCTCAAGATTCGAGGAGAGAAAGTTCAGAGAGAGAAAGATGGAAGCAAGGTGGGTTACAAGCCTCCTTCAAGTCCAGCTCTTTATTTTACATATTGAACTTTCGGATAAGATTTGTTTTTAAATCTATTCATTTTGAGAGCAATAGAGAGCACGTGTGCATGAGCGGGTAGGGGCAGAGAGAGAGAGAGAGAGAGAGAGAGGGAGGGAGAGAGAATCCCAAGCAGGCTCCGCACTGTCAGCACAGAGCTGGGACTCACAACCCGTGAGATCATTACCTGAGTTGAAATAAAGAGTCAGACGCTCAAACGACTGAACCACACAGGTGCCCTGAGGTAACATTTAAAAAAAAAAAGATTCCACTGGTAAAAATGTTTTAACTTACTTACTTAGTCCAATGCCTTAAATTTCACAGAAAAATACAGAGAGAGAGACCCAGAGAGATTAAATAACTTGCTTAGGAGGCCAGAGTCAGTGACAGGGCTAGAACACTTTTTTTTTTGGAGGTGGGGGTGGGGGTAATGAGCTCTCCGCCCAACTTGGGTTTGAACTCAGGGCCCTGGGAGATCAAGAATTCCATGCTCTACTGACTGAGCCATCCCAGAAGCCCAACGGGCTAAAACTCTTTAACTCTGAATTTGTGACTCTGAGAATCGATGTGCTAAAATGTTAGAAAAAATGTTGTGTTAACTTATATCTAATTATCACTAGCTTTATGTCTAGACAAATCATTCCCCCTTTCTGAAGTCTCCTTACATACAAGAGGATTTTAACTATGTTTTCTATTCTTTTCACTATAGCATTTGTCTCAGAAATGTGGCTTTCAACAAGGTGAGTAAGGGCGAGATGAAATTTAAAGAGAAGGGCAGACCATTCTCTCTTGATTACACACATTACTTCACTAGCACTACCCTCTCTCAGAGTACTTTTTGCTTATTAACCAGTGCAACCGAGAGTCTGAGTAAGAACCACGCACATAGTAGAAGATTCAATAAACACCCAAGTATATAGATCTACCCACCCATCTCTAAAAATTGAACCCACTTTGTTCTAAGCGTATGCTCAGCTATTATTAATGGTGCAATGCCATCTGCTGGCAGTATCAATAATTACAGTTGCATCCATGAAAATGAAATCTTGAGGATTTTTTCCTTTCTTAAGCTTTATATATTGCTTTAACAGAGAAAATAGTGTGGGAACATTTTATGTCTTTTATAATAAAATAAAAAATGTGATCTCTGTAGGTCATAAAATCTTTTCATTTTCCCTGCAAAATGACAAAACGCGAACCCTCACCTTTCATGAGAAATCTCAGCAAATCTAGGAAAAGAAAGGCTGGAACAGAACAAACACACCTGAAGGCTGAAGAAGGAACCAAACAATGGTGAGGGGCGCCCCCCTGTGGACATTCTGAGCCTTACCTGGAATGAAGGATGAAGGCTCCATTGGTTGGATGCAACCTTTTTTTTTTTTTTTAAGAGAATTTCAACTTAACACTGAAACTTCTGACTCCCTAGAACATTCTCAAGTTTCTTTCACTATGGGGCTTGGTCCTTTAGAAAACAATATGCCCTGGCATTCCTAAATTCTTCCCACCTTATTTAACATAAACCCTTGTGAGCAAAATTTGTTTTTTTAGAAGCTAGGGTAGGTTACAGGAATGTGGGATTTCTGTGGGCCTCAAGTGTGTCCTATAAAATATGGACTGTCCTAGGGAGCCTCTAAGGTGATTAGATCTCTGAAACCCATTAAATCTGTGAAGCATTTCAGCTTTCCGGTTCAAAAAGTGTCCTCACCATTGTTCCGTCTCTAGGATGCGCTGCCTGTGAACAGGAGAATGTACATGGCAAATGGTACTTTGCACATGTAATTAAATTAAGGATCTTCAGATGGGAGAGTGTCCTGAATTATCCAGATCAATCCAATGTAACCATCAGTATCCTCACAAGAGAGGCAAGGGGGACCAAGGTCAGAAAACGCAATGTGACAGCAGGATTAGAGATTGAAGCGATATGGCAAGGACTGTCAGCAGCTCCTGGAAGCTGGAAGAAGCAGAGTGGGTTCTCCCCTAGGGCCTCCAGAAGGGATCAGCCATGCCAACGCCTTGCTCCAGAAGACTCATTTCAGACTTGCAATCTCCAAACGTTTAAGAGAACAAATTTGTGTTGTCTCAAGTCACCAAATACAGTAGCAATAAGAAACTAATACCATACATATTCCTAATCAACAATGACTTTTTGTATAATCATGATGCTATTATCAAACTTCACAAAGTTAATAATTCCTTAATACCAAATGCCATCTTCAAATTTCCTTAATTTTGTGGCTTCAATCACTGTGTATTATCATCACCTGTTTAACACAGCTCCTTTCCCCACCAGACCATGAGCTTATTAAGATGGGCTGATTGTGTTTAGCGATCCCAAGTCAGAGCAGATAGTAGATAACTAAGAAAAGTGGGTTAATGTGAAATTAATCACATCAGTGATAGCTTTGAAATTTCTGAAAATGCAACATCACTGTCATGACTATTAGACAAATGATATCATGACTATCATGACAAATCAGAAAGACATCACACAAAGTTACTATTTAGTTAGTAGCCAATCTGACAGCTCTTTTTTTTAAATGTTTATTTTTGAGAGAGACAGAGAGCAAAAAATGCAAGCAGGAGGGGGCAGAGAGTGAGGGAGACAAAGGATCTGGAGTGGGCTCTGTACTGACAGCAGAGAGTCTGATGTGGGGCTCGAACTCACAGACCATAAGATCATAACCTGTGCTGAAGTCTGAGGTTTAATTCACTAAGCCACCTAGGCACCCATGACAACTCTTTTTATGTGTCATAATATTTTATTTTTTTAAAAATGTTTTATTTATTTCTGAGAGAGAGAGAGAGAGAGACAGCATGAGCAGGGGAGGGTCTGAGAGAGAGGGAGACACAATCCAAAACAGGCTCCAGGCTCTGAGCTGTCAGCACAGAGCCCGATGCGGGGCTAAACCCACAAACCATGAGATCATGAACTAAGCCTAAGTCAGACTCCTAACTGACTGAGCCACCCAGGCACCTCTTTATGTGTCATTTAAAATTTAACTGTCATAACAGCTATGAGAAATAGGTAGTATATATATATATATATACATATATATATATAGTATATATTTCTATTTCAGAGAGCTGTTGTAACAGTTAAATTTATATATATATAAGTATATAAATATACATAAGTATATATACACACACATATAACAGTTAAATTTATATATATATATACACACACACATACACATATACAGGCATACCTCATTTTATTATGCTTCACCTTATGATGCTTTGCAGATACTGCATTATTTTACAGATTGAAGGTTTGGCCCACCTTGTGTCAAGCAAGTCTACCGGGGCCATTTTTCCACCAGTGCTTGCTCACTTTGTGTCTCTGTGTCACATTTTGGCAATTCTTGAAATTTTTCGTACTTCCATTTTTATTATATTTGTTATGCTATAATGACAACCAACGATCTTTGATGTTACTACTGTAATAGTTTGGGGCCAGCGTGAACCACACGTACATAACCCCACTCTGGTCAGTCAGCAGCCATCACTATTAAGGTGAGACTTTCCACCAGCAAAAAGACTGATTCTCTGGAAGCTCAGATGATGATGGTACGTGCATTGTTTTTAAAAGCTAAGACATGTGCTATTGCACATTTAATAGGCTACAGTATAGTGTAAACACAATTTTTTTATGCACTAGAAACAAAACAAAACAAAGTTCACTTGAGCGGCTCTGTGGAGATGGTCTGGACCCAAACCTGCACATCTCCAAGCTATGTCTGCCTGTGGCTGGTCAAACTGAAATTTCGAGGTTAGTAACGGGATTAACGTCACTCAACAGGTGATTAGATTAGATTCAAAATTTAGAGACATCTATAGTGAGCCATCCTACCTTCTTGGTGAATAGCTACCACTTAGAAAGTTGAAGGGCGCAACAGCCAGCCGGCCAGGGAGTAAACCATGAACACTTAGGCCGCAAAACCACTGCTTGCTGTAATTCACGCGGCGGAACTGCAGGTGGAGACAGGCTGGCAGAGAGAGTGAGTGCCTGAGCTGGGCAGATTGGAAAGTGATGATTAATATTTAATGTAAAATGTCATTGAGTTCCTGAGTTACGATTAAGAATGAATGACATTCTCATACACACCAAAGTATCAGCGGCAGTAAAAGCAAAATAAAACCCTTAAAAGGCTATGGTATGATAATGCTCCTCAATATCCATTAGAGTTTTCACTCTTCCACTTGCTCACGGTGGTCGGCTCAAGTATGCCTCTTGAAGAGATCCAGGTCCTAATCCCTGGAATATGTGAATGGTAGCTTGTATGGCAATCAGGACGTGAAGATGTGGTCAAATTAAGAATCTTGAGATGGGGAAATTATCCTGGGTTAGTTTTGTGAGCCCTAAATGTAATCACAAATGTCCTTATAAGAGGGAGGCGGAAGGAATGATGCACTCAGAGAAGAAGGCAATGTGACCGAAGCAGGGAAAGATTTGGGTCTAGAAATGAAGGAAGAACTCATGAGGCAAGAACACAAGGAATACAGAAGAACCTGGAAAAGGCAAAGAAGTGAGTTCTCTGCTGGAGGCTCCAAGGGAGCATAACCTGGTTGACACCTTGACTTTAACCCGCTGACACTGATTTGGGAATTCTTACCTCCAGAATCATAAGAGAATAAATCTGTATTATTCTTAGGCCTCCAAGATAGTGGCAATGTGTTAGAGCAGCCATAGGAAACAAGTAAAAGAGATTATCTCTAAGTGCAGGTGTACTTTAGTTTATAGTAAAGGCATGCTTCAGAAAATACTCTTAAAAAGTACATAGGCATCTCAAACCAATTTTTCCATTGTCTTTTAATAGCAGAGGTTTATATTACAGAACCTTGGGAAAATTCCAGAATATTCCAGGAAAAATGAGAACTGGCTTTCTAGCAACTATCACATTTAGTTTTTAAAATATATACATGAAAGAAGCTCATAAATTGTAACTGCAGCTTGATGAATTTGAAAAAGTGGATGTTCTGGGGCACCTGTGTGGCTTAGTTGGTTAAGCGTCCGACTTTCGCTTAGGTCATGATCTCACGGTTCCTGGGTTCGAGCCCCGCGTCGGGCTCTGGGCTGACTGCCAGCTCAGGGCCTGGAGCCTGTTTCAGAGTCTGGGACTCCCTCTCTCTCTGACCCTCCCCTGCTCATGCTGTCTCTCTCTCTCCTAGAAAGAAAAAAAAAGTGGATGTTCCTGATTTATCAGCATCCATCAAGAAATAGAACAGGAGCACCTGGGTGGCTCAGCGGAGGCTCTGACTCTTGATTTCAGCTCAGGTCATGATCTTATGGTTTGTGAGATAGAGCCCCGTGTTGGGATCTGTGCTCACAGCACAGAGTTTGTTTATAATTCTTTCTCTCCCTCTCTCTCTCTGCTCCTCCCCCACTCATGCACGTGCACCCCCCCAATAAATAAATAAACTTAAAAAAAAAAAACAAATAGAACATTCTCAGGGCCCCAGGTAGTGTCTCTTGTGCTTCTGCATAGTCAGTTCATAGTTGCTACCAAGCTTCCCCAAAAGTTGTATCTATCTTGACTTTTACTTGTTTTTGAAATTTATATAAGTCAATAAATAGTGTTCTTTTCTCTCTGGCTTCTTTCACTCAAAATTATGTTCTTGAGCTTTGTAGCTATAGTTTCTCCATTTTCCCGACTGAACAATATTTTGTTATGTGTTTATATGGCAGTTTATTTACCTACTACACTATTTGTGGACATTAACATTGTTTCCAGTTTGGGGGGCTTTATTCTAAACAGGGTTGTCGTAAACGTTCTTGTGTACAGTTTTTGGTGCACACAATTAGTATTTCTATTCATTATGTATCTGACAATGAAATAGCTGGGCAGAGAGTAAGTGTATATTCAGCTTTGGAAATTACTACCAAACAGATTTCCAAACTGTTCTATCAATTTACATGCCCACCAAGAATACCTATGAGTTCTAGGTTCTACTGATATTGATGGTTTGTTCACTGTAACCATTATGAGGTAAACAGCATATCTAGTGTGGTCACAAAGACTGTCTTGCATGTTATTGTATAGAAGCTGTATTGTTTTATCTTCATTATTCAGATTTGCCAGTCACCTAGATTTAATTTTTGTGTGTGCAGGAGGAGTAAAAATCTATTTTTTTCATACAGGTATTCAGTTAATTCCACATCATTTATTGAAAACAACATGCTCTGTAAGATGGTTAGTTTTCTTGTAAATCAAGACGATACATAATGAATGTACAAGTCTATTTGTGGACTCCATTCTATTTGTGTATTTGTCAAATGTTTAGGTCAATATCACATTGTCCTAATAATGTAGCTTAAGTCTTGATACATGCAAATGTTAGTTTTGGATGGTTAAGTTGGCCTTAGTTATGATGACTCTGTTTTTCTATAAAAATTTAGTTTTAACTTGTCAATTTCTAGACACAACAAAGCCCACTGAGATTTTAAATAAGAGTGAATTGAATGTATAGATCAATTTGAGGAGAACTGATATATTTATATTAATGACTTTTTAAACCTATGAGTATGGTATACATCCGTATTTTATCGATGCCATCTTCAATTATTTTCAATAATGTTTGACATTTTTCAGTGTAAAGATCTTGCATATTTTTTCCGCATTTATGATTATTATGCTATTTCAACTGGCACTCTATAATTTTATTTTCATGAAACATATTGCTTATATATAGATATACACGGCATGAAGATATATACAAATAGAGAGAGAAATACATTTGATCTCTTATTTGACATTTTCTACATTAATTTTGTTAAATTGATTCATGAAGTCTACTGACTTCAGCTCAAGTCGTGATCTCATGGTTTGTGAGTTCAAGCCCTGCGTTGGGCTCTGTGCTGACAGCTTGGAGCCTGGAGCCTGCTTCATGGCCCTCCCATGCTCGTGCTCTGTCTCTCAATAAAAAATGAATATTAAAAGAATTTATTCATGAAGTCTAATAATTTATATATGATTCTTTTAGATGTTCTGTGTACAGAATCATAGTCTGTCTAATCATGTATCTGCACGTAATCACATTCACTTTTTTCTTTCTTTTTAATCCTCATAATTTCTTTTTTTCCTTGCCTTCATGACCTGCTAAGGCCTATTGAAGACAGGTGGTGTTGTCATGCGACTTTGTACTGTTCCCAAATGTAAAAACAAAGCTTGTAATATTTTAATATGAAATCAGATATTTATAGTGGTTTTTATTTTGTAGATATCTTAGATCAAAATAGTTTCCATATTCCTAGCTTGCCAAGTAGGGTTCATGATAAAGAGGGCTTTTCTGTATCTGTGGAGATGATCATATGGCTTTTCTACTTTATTATGTTTACATCATAGTAAGTGATTATCTAAAATGAAATTCATCTTGGCTATCACTTCCATTCAAAATTGAACTGGTGGTTTCAGCCAGTGTAATAAAATATTAAGAAATAAAAGTCATCCAGATTGAAAATAAAGGATCAAATTGGCTTTATTTCTAGATGACATGCTTATATCTATAACGAATCCAATAGAATCTAGAAAATTGTTGCTAGAATTCTTAAATGATTTTAGCGATGTTGCAGTATATAAAAACAATTGTGTTTTTATATTCTGGCAATTAATAATAGAATGTTGACATTTAAAAAATATAATTTATAATATCATTGACAATATGAAACAATAATCTGACAAAAGATACAAGTTATATATATATATATATATATATATATATATATATATATATATACATATATATATATATATATTCACTGAAATAATACGTAACTAAAATGAATTAAAGGAGATACAAACAAATGGAGTTGTGTACACCACTTATAGGTTGAAAGACATTATTCTTAAGATGTCAAGTATCCAAAATAGATTTATAGATTCAATGCACCTCCATTTAAAATCCCAGCAGACATATGTGTGTGTTTGTGTGTGTGTGTGTGTGTGTGTTTATGTGTGCGTGTATGGATAGATAGATAGCTGTAAGTATAGATAACTATATCTACCTCCAACTTATTAAAAAAACCTTGGGGGGCTCAGCAAACTAGAGCCTGCCAGCTAAATCTGGCCAGCCATCTGCTTTAATAAAGTTTTACTAGAACACAGCCTTGCTCATTTATTTCTCCACTGCCTAATACTGTTTTCATGCTATAATGGCAGAGCTGAGTAGTTGCAACAGAAATCGTATCCTTATGGCCTACAAAGCCTAAAACATTTACTATCCAGCCCTTAGAAAGTATTTGCCAATCCGTCCTAAAATTTATATGAAATACAAAGGATGTAATGAATGATAAGACAATTATGAAAAAGAAGAAAAATTTGAAAGACCAACACTATCAATAAAAGGGGAAAAAGCTACTGATAGAGGCAATAGTGTGGATGGATTTCAAAAACATGCTGAATGAAATAAATATGTATGTACTGAATAGGTATGTAATAAGTACTGTATAGTATGTAATAAGTACTGGACTTTTAGAATAGACAAAACTAATCTACAGTGACAGGAATGTGGTTTTCTGTGACTAAAAAGATTGCGAAGGGTATGATTGACCTTTCAGGAAGACAGCAATATGCTGTAGTTTGTGATAGTGGTTACGTGGGTTTATGCTTTTGTCAAATCTTATTGAATTGTGCACTTAAAATGAATGCAATCAATACAGTCAATTCAGGGGAAAAGAAAAATAGATATAAGGAGCACAGGTATACCAATCCAAACCCAGAAGTGTATCTTTAAGGAATATTTGTTCCTCACCACAGGTTTCTCACAATGGCTCTGGCTTACCATGAGGACCCTTAACAGGTATTTGTTCTCTTACTGGGATTCAGCAATCACTAACTGTGCTGCTTTCCACCAGGGCTGGTGTGATGGTTAATTTTATATGTTATCTTGCAAGGGCCATGGGTGCCCAGATTACCCATTATTCCTGGGTATAACTGTAAAGATGTTTATGGATGGGACGCACCTACAAATTAGTGGACTCAGTAAAGTAGATTGCCCTCGCCAATAGGGGTGGTCATCACCCAATTTGTTTAAGTCCTGAACAGAACAAAAGGTAGAGGGAAGAAGATTATATGCCCTTTATCCTGCCTTGATGAGGCAGGACATCTCATTTGTCTCCTCTGCCCTTGGATTGGGATTTATATCATTGGCTTCCTTGGTGCTCAGACCTTTGGACTTGGACTTGAACTGGCTTTCCTGGGGCTACAGCTTGTAGAAAGGAGCTACTAAAACTTCTCAACCTCCATAATCATATGTCAATTTCCATAATAAATTTCCATATAGATATATATCAATCATGGGATCTGAGTATTAGGAAAGGCTTAAATTCTAGGGAAAGGATTTCAGATCTAATTAAATAAACAAGACAGGGGAGAAGGTGGTGATACAGTCAGAACCTAGATTTGGGAAAATTAATCAGGCTTCTGTGTGTGTAATATTCAATACACATACCACATGATACACTCAATGAAAGCTGGTTGGATGAATTTTAGAACATATGGCTTTACAAATGCAGAATTTAAAACCAGAGTTAAACAAGGAATGCAAAAGAGTTCTCCATGAACGTTGACAAAACAGTAACATTAAGTTTCACAAAATCTTAGTACTTGTTATTCTGTATGGCATATACTACAGGGTCTAACAGAGATGCGGGTGTTACACGCAAATAGAAATTTATGTGCAGGATAAATAGAGAACATTTTATGCAGTTATTATGATTACTCTAGTGATCTAGGTGACAGTTATTTTGAGAAACGATCAGGATGGAGTAGGGTAATGAATCTTACTGAGGCATGAAAATGCCATGATAGATCAGAGTGAAACAGAAACATCTTTCTAGACCAGCAACAGTGAAAGGAAATCCTTCTAAGAGATGGAGAATGTTAGCCTAGCTAGAAACCCGGATTCTGACAGGAAAACATCATAAATTTTGGAGACATTATGCGCTTCAGGATTTTTCCGCTAACAAGTTGGCAACATCTGCAGAATGTGGCTGAAGTTTTGTGTTTACGTTGCTATTCGAGAGCCTGGGCACAGGAGGTACAAGGTTGTCACCAGCCTCAGGAACACTTGTTTTCTCCAGGAGCAACAAAACCTGATGACACTTCACATTTCTGCTTTTTGTTCCATCCAGGCAGGACAGAAGGTATATCTAGTGATTTTCTGAGAGCATCACAGCCACTGCAGAGCCTGTGCTATAGGAGAAAAGCATTTCCTGAAGCTGAGGGATTGTCTAATAGAGAATTCCATATTCCAGGAAGGAGACAGTGTGTTGGCCAGGGCCACACTCACTAGGTAGAAGTCCTCAAGTCTAAGGTCAAATTCCTCAGTGACAAGTTAGTAACTCACGGAGACATGAGAGATGTTTTCGTGAGCAATCACAATTTCCAGTCATGGTCAAAGAGCTGGGACCTTGAATGAGGCCCAGGATTCTACAAATCAGGGAATTTGACTTAATAGAAAACTGGTTATTCTAATAAAGGCCATCATCTTTTATTATTTATAAAATACTTTCCCATACTTTATTTCAACTGATCTTTCCAATCAAGTTAATTATCATCATCAGAATCAATCTCCCTTTAAAGATGAGAAAGTCACGGCTTGGAAAGAAAGATATTTCCTGCAAAGTGATAGTCAGGACTGCAAAACTTTTTTCTTAATAGCAAATCCTTTAATGTTTTCACAACATCATACTATCAACTTATGATTTAAGGCAATCACACTTAAGAGACAGAAAGAACCATCAATATTATTAACATTTTTATTTGAAATTAATGAAATTTTATATCATTTTCCTGGACCTTTGGAGGGTGCTCCATAGCTTAAGTGAAGGGATAGATAGTATAAAGAAGAAATAGGGTCCAGAGAAGTTAGGAGTTGATGGCAGGGCCATATGACTTCCTTCCAATTCCATGAGGTCAGCCTTTACAGAGATAGTTTCCAAAGACATAAGCTAGCACTGCCCCTTATGAACTCCACAAAGTACTAAAGTATTTGCCTTCCCCAAATGTCCTAACCCTATATGAAGCCAAGAATGAGAAGAGATATATGAAATGGTTAACATCACTTCATTCTGCAAAAAGCATTTTGCACGTAATCCCTCCCTATTAATATACTGGTGATGGTTAATGTTGCATTTCAGCTTGGCTGGGCAGCAGTGCCCAGTTGGTTAAGCATTATACTGTGTGTTTCTGTGAAGGTGTTTTTTGGATGCGATCACCATTTAAATAGGCAAACTGTGAGAAAAGAAGATTCCATAATGTGGGTGGGCCTCATCCAATCAGTTGAAGGCCTTCATAGAACAAAGACTGACCTTCTTCCAAGCAAGAATGAACGGTAACAGCAGACTGTCTTTGGTTGCAGATTTCAAGTCTTTCTCGTGTCTCCAGGCTGCTGGCCTCTCCCGTCAGATTTTGGACCTGCTAAGTGTCCACAATTGCACGAGCCAATTCCTTGAAAAAAAATCTCTCTGTATCTGATGATTTTGTTTCTTTGGAGAATGCTAAATAATCAATAATGTTAGATATGTTATGCAGTTTATAGCATATATGTATACATTCACACATAAACTCAAAGACACACACATATCTATCTATACTCAACAGGCATTGAATGAATGAGCTTTACTGTCTCCATATAAAATTAAACTCAATGTACTGATCAAGTAAACAGATTATCATTTTAAGATGATGCCAACCACACCCTGATTGTCTCTAGGTTTGAGGTTCAGGGTTCAAGAGAGAAAGCAATACTCTCAGTTGAATTCAAGTTGCTTCCTTCTCTGAGAAGGAAACAAACAAGCACTCAGTGTGCCTTCCAGTCCTCCAGGAGACCATTTTCATTTGCCTAAGCAATAGGGAACAATTGGTACAAGAAGGAGTGCTTCATGAAAACTCACAGCCCATTTTCATGAAATTTAGAATATGGCACTGTTGTCATTTGGGAAACATTAGATTCCTGATCCCTGCCCACCCCCATGCTTAAGTGTCTTAGTCTTGATTTCAGCTCAGGTCATCAAGTCAGGGTTTATGAGACCAAGCTTTGTGCCAGGCTCTGCCCTGAGAGTGTGGCCAGCCTCTCTCCCTCTCTCTCTGCCCCTCCCCTGCTCACTCCCTCTCTCTCTCTCAAAAAAAGAAAAAAAAATCCTGCAACACTCATCAAAGATACAAATCTAATAGCTGTATTGACAGCCAAGTTGTTGAGCCGACTCCCCAGCTCCACCCCACTATTTGCATTGTCACAGACGATTTCCCATTGTCATCATGTCTGTAAACTCATATTTCACAATTTAAGAGACTCTCAGGGCTCTTGAAAGGGAATCACATGAAATATTACCTCCTTAAAGTGTGTCTAGGATCTCTGGCAGTGTTCTGTGCTAAGGACTGCCTCCTACAGCTTACATGCACACAGCTCTCTCCAATTTGAATGCAGACCTGGCTTAGGCATCCTGGGGCCAAGGTAAGATGTTCCTCTGTACTGTGGGGCACGTATGTGCGTATGTATTAAATGGAACCCATTGGTTTTGCCTTCTCACTCACCCAGCAAGAGGTCCTGTATTGCACGTCTGAGGACCATTCTCGGCAACTGGCAAATCTGTTTTGCCTGCTCTCTTTGTATTTCCAGCTGATCTGTTCTCTTCTTTTCCCCTGTGGCTGTGCACATTGCTGTAACACAGCTGGGGAGGAGACATGAGATGTTTTTTGTATCCATGTTGGGGGGGATCATTAATTCCACGGATTTGTTCATAGAAAACTGGGGTTTTTATCTCTGATTTTCACAATGAGTACTGACTTCCTGGTAGGCCACCTTCTCCTTTGTATTTGAGAGAGAATCTTCCTACTAATTTAATCCCTCAGGGTTTCATTAGTGCCTTGAAAATATTAAAATATGTGTATAGAAAAGGCATTTATTTTGAAAATAAAAACATGTAGGGGCGTCTGGGTGGCTTAGTTGGTTAAGCGTCCGACTTTCGCTTAGGTCATGATCTCGCGGTTCGTGGGTTCGAGCTCCGCGTCGGGCTCTGTGCTGACTGCCAGCTCAGAGCCTGGAGCCTGTTTCAGTCTGTGACTCCCTCTCTCTCTGACCCTCCCCTGCTCACGCTGTCTCTCTCTGTCTCTCCTAGAAATAAATAAAAACATTAAAAAAAAAAAGAAAATAAAAACATGTAGAATGCGTGTATTCCTTCAAAAAATTCAGATTGAAAATCAGATGTGTTGGTTGACAATTTGTTTTTAGATAGTGAATTCTGTGTTTAAATGGAAATGACGAGCATTTTCATATTTAAAGAAGTTAAAGGAGACTACAAAATTCTAGTGCTGAAAATATTTGAGCTCTTTATTAGCTTCTTTTATTTACCAGAGGAAGTGAGGCCCACCATAGGTAGGTGATGGACTAAAGTCACTCAGCATAGGCCATTGCGAAAAGAGCAAATTTTTCCTAAAAATTAAGCCTGTGATGCTGCTTCTACATGGTATGATTCCTTCAGAGTCAAGGAATTGCTGGCTTTAGCAAAATGGGACAGACACATCTTTCTAAACCATAAACGATACTAATGCTGTATGACTGTTTTCTTTACTTCTTAGCCTACTAATTACCGGTGACATACCTGACCACCCTTTCTGCAAGCTGTAACATGGTTTTCTTACTTGTAGAAACTGCTAGAACAGATAGCAATAGACCCCAGGCTAATTAGCAGTTCGGGATTTCAGACTTTTCTTTATTTGCAACAAGTTAACCAGAACAAAAACATATTTACCAGAAGCTCAGACAAAGCAAGTCTAAAAAATACTGGAGTTGTGTTAGCCAAATTACCACTGTTCTCTCAGCAACCCAACAGGCATTTGAGAAGACTGATGAGTTTACAAAATGGGGATAAAAATTCATTTTTAAATGCTCAATTCAGCATGGTTCCTAAACATCTCTTGATTTTATACAGTAAACGTAGAGAGAGAAACATGTGAATAATGAATAGTCACATTTAATCTCTTAACTCCACTTTTATTATTAAAATCTCTTCTCTTTGTAAATCTCTGGCAGAGGATACTGCTCACTGGTGGTGTCCTGTGTTTGGTGTCTGCTGGGCCCATGTCAACAGCACTTGGAAGGTGCCGGGGAGCAAAGCACCAGGGTGACTCTGCATGGCTCCCGGTTGCACAGCCTTCGAGGCCGACTGTCCAGCCATTTTGTATTTTTGTGAATTTGGACGGGTGCCTCAGAGGTCTGTTGTCTGCCTAGGACTGAGGACCGTAGAGTGGTCCCAGCCAGTAGCTGAGCGGGGAGTGGCAGGGCCAGTGTGAGCACAGGGATGAGAGATCTTGGTGCCAGGGTACCCGGCCGGGCTCCTCAGGGCTGGACCGCACTCCAGGGCTCTTCCTACACCATCCTCCTCCCTCCAACTCTCTTTAAATCGGTGCTCCCTTGCCTCCTCTTGCTCTCTTTCTGGCTCCTTCATCTTTCACAGGTGTTATTCCCAGTAAATCGCTTGAGTTTCTATATCCATACTACTTCCTGGATGACCTAAGCTGACACAATGAACTAGCAATAACTCGCTTTTTTTTTTTTTCATAATCCACCAGTCCTATCTGAATGAATAAATTTGCCCCTTCTCCCATCCACAGCTTCTGCTGATGGGTAAGCCTGTGCGGCCATAGTCATACTAAGTGCTCTTGGACAAGGTACAACCCCCTGAATAAAGCTGGGTCAACCAGAGCCTTTTAAAATTTTTTTTCTGATTTGTAAGGTTCTCATTGTTCTTTTAAAATTATTATTATTGAAGTTTAGCTGACGGACAGTGCTGTATTAGTTTCAGGTGTACAACAAAGTGACAAAACAATTCTATACACTACACTGTGCTCACTGCAGTAAGTAGAAGTACCATCTATCACCACAGGATGTTATTACAATATTATACATTACATTTCCTATTCTGTGCCTTTCATCCCTGTAATTTATTTGTTTGGTTACTGGAGGATTTATCCAATCAGGGGGTCTTTCTCAAGAATTTAGATGAAGAGATATTGATATTGAGGTTTTATGGTATTACAAACCAGAGATGTAAATCCATGCTTAGGTTGAGGCCAGATTTGGCACACTGGTAATTTCAGACCCATGTGAAACACAGCTATGAGGTCTTGAGAGGAACTGAGTCTATAGCAGACACAGATCAATGTGCAAAGATGAAACACCATAACTTCACTACCTTCCTGTCTGGTGATCTCTTACAAAACTAAACACACCCTCACCATACAATCCAGCCATTGTGCTCCTTGGCACTTATGCAAAGGAGTTGAAAGCTTATATCCACACAAAAACCTGCACATGGATGTTTATAGCAGTCTTAGCCATAATTGCCAAAACTTGGTTACAGCCAAGATGTCCTGAGTAGGTGAACTGATAAATAACATCGTGGTACATCCAGACAACGGATTATTATACAGCATTAAAAACAAATGAGCTAAGAAGCCACTAAAAGACAAGAAGGAAACTTAAATGTAAATTATAAAGTGAAAGCAGCCAAACTGAAAAGGCTGTATGCTGTATGATCCCAACTATATGGCACTCTGGAAAAGGTTAAGCTGGAGACAGTAAAAAGATCAGTGGTTGCCAGGCGTTAGGGGAAGAAATGACTAAGCAGAGCGCAGATATTTTAGGAGAGTGAAAATACTGTGTGATGGACACACACCATTATACACTTGTCAGGAGCCATAGAATGTGCATCACCAAAGTGAATCCTATAGTAAACTATGGACTTTGGGTGATAATGATGTGTCAGGGTGAGTTCATCAATTGTGATAAATGTGCCATTTTGGTGGGGGATGTTGATTTTGGGAGTGGTCTGGGTTTGAGTAGGGGGTAGAGGTATATGGGGAAAGTCTGTACGTTCCTCTCAATTTTGCTATGAATCTACAAATGCTCTAAAAATGAAGTCTTAAAAAACAAAGCAAACAAGGATAGCCTCACAAAGAAAATTACTGCCTGATGTTCAGACCATCATCCCTTGGTTGCAGATTTCCAAGTCTGTCTGCACATGTGGCTGCCAGGCTCCATGGGGACCTCTGTGCTTTTACATTAAATTCTCTAATATTGAAGTTAGTTTTAGCTGTTAAATAGTTCCCAAGACATCTTCTCAAAAGCAGGTTTATATGTTTATTTATCTCAGACTTGAGTTGAACCTAGTTCCTTTCCCAATACCATTAAAAAGGATTTAGAGTTAATACCAAAGTGATATTTTTTAAAAATTCTTATCTCAGTTGCCTGTATCATACAAGGTGACAGTAATTAGAATAAAGGCCTTCTATAGTGTAATGCTAATACTTTTTTCTCCCTTTACTTTGTGTTTCTAATCTATGTTCTTGCAAGCCCACCAATATCCAAGGTACTTTAGAGATCTACTCTTCCAAAATATAAAATGCAAATGGACCCAGCAAAACTATATATACATTTCAACTTAATAAACATTAAAACCATGTACCTGTTACATGGCTAGCAATATGCTATCAGCTACGAAAATGATGAGCATATACATAACCTTTAATATTAACCTCTCAGTAGAAAAGTCATACACATGTGAAATTATAAAAACAGCATAATATAATGTGTCAAGTTTATGTGGGTATTTTATTGCTATTGTTTTATAGAAGGCGATCCATTAGCTCTAATTTGGCAATAATGATTATATTTCAGATCTTTACAGATAAACATAGTATCATTTGAGCTAAAACAGTTTCATGGAATATTTGTTAGCCCTGGTCAGTGAATTTCTTGTAGGAAGGTTACAAGGTTGTAATCACTTAATATCCGTCATTGATTGAGCTTTAGGATGATGCAAGAGAAAAATCAGGAAAATACTACAGTACTCTAGAGGTCTTTGTTTTGCTCCCAGAGTATTCAAACTCTATTTTGTTTTGTTATTTTCTCAATACAGTGTGACCAGACACTATAAATAAATATTAAATTATTATACATTAATATTAAAATATTTAATGTGAATATCAAATATTTTATCCTCATTGACATCCTGAATTTATAAAAGTCATCTAAATTAATTCAGAATGAAAGTAAAGTCAGTCAAAAGATGTCATTTAAAAGGTTCAAAAGACTTTGGAGTTTGTCTGAAATGATTCATCATCCAATTATTCATACATGTTTAAAGTAAATCCTTCATCAATAAGGTTTGAAACTTCAGAATATTAAGTGTTTGGTTATGACCTTGAAATAAGCTAGCTTTTCAAAAACTACCAAACAAAAATATTTTGATGAGATGACTTAGGGAATATACTTGTAAAAGCTACTCTAAGGGCAAACACCACTTATTAATTTATTTAATGTAAATTAGCCAAGGATTTGCATTCCCTGTAAGGTTGCTTCAGATCTTTTGAATTTTACTCAGATCCCCATCTGGATACTACCTCTATTATGATACCCATCCAGCAGGTGAAATGAGCCTCTAATTATCTTAACTAATAAAAATCAGGAAAGTCAAAGAGCTTCCCTTACTCTCTGTCTGGTTATCCCTCTTTGTCTCAGGTAATAACCATTTTTCCACCTCCAAAGGACATAGTGTGTCTTCTCTTTGCCAAGGCCAACTCTCTTCCTGCAGTTCTCAATCTCTTACCTCCGGGACCCTTCCACAAAAACATCCAGTCCTTTTCACCTTCAACTAATTGTATTCCATTCATAAGCAAGAAACAAAACTCCATGAGACACCTGCCCCTTCTGTTTGTACAGTTGAGCCCTGAATAACAAGGGGTTAGGGGTGCCTACCTCCATGCAGTTGACAATCTGGACAAGTTGGACTCCCCCCAAATTAACTGCTAATAGTAGACTATTGACTGGAAACCTTACTGATACATAAACAGTCGATGAACACATAGTTTGTCTGTACATTCTTACAATCAAGGAAGCTGGAGAAAAGAAAATGTTATTAAAATCGCAAGGAAGAGAATCCGCATTTGCAGTACTTAACTATATTTATCAAAAATAATCCACGTGTATGTGGATCTGTGTTCAAACCCATGTTGTTCAAGGGTCAACTGTACTCCTTCACACAAAACCACCCCTTCTTCTCCCCCCTTCCGCCACATTTCTTTTTTTTTTATTATTTTTATTTTATTTTATTTTTTTTTTTTTACAAATAGTTTATTGTCAAATTAGTTTCCACATAACACCCAGTGCTCATCCCCACAAGTGTCCTCCTCCATGCCCATCCCTCCTCCCCCCCACATCCATCAGTCCTCAGTTTTTGTCAGCATTCAAGAGTCTCTCATGGTTTGCCTCTCTCCCTTTCCCCCACCATTTCCGCCCTTCTTCTCCCCCTTGGTCCTCTGTTAAGTTCCTCCTAATCCTCCTATACGTGCACACATATGATATTTGTCCTTCTCTGCCTGACTTATTTCGCTCAGCATAACACCCTCAAGGTCCATCCATGTTGCTACACATGGCCAGATTTCATTGTTTCTCATTGCCAGGTAGTATTCCATGGTATAGATAAACCACATCTTCTTGATCCATTCGTCCGTTGATGGACACTTAGGCTCTTTCCATGTTTTAGCTATTGTGGAGAGTGCTTCTATGAACATTGGCATAGGAGCACATGTACCGCCACATTTCTTAATATAAGCAGCTTCTTTTATTTCATGAAAAGCTTTGTTTCTTAGCTTGTCTAACCCTGTGACATCTCGAACAACCAGGGAGCACACCACTTTTTAAAAAATATTTATTTTGGGGAGACCACAAGCAGAGGAGGGGCAGAGAGAAGGGAACAGAGGATGGGAATCAGGCTCTGTGCTGACAGGCTGACCAGAGCGAGCTGATGTGGGGCTCGAACTCAGGAACTGCAAGATCATGACCTGAGCTGAAGTCAGCTACTCAGCTGACTGAGCCACCCAGGCACCCCTCACCATTGTTCTAAGTACAGTGGGCTGATGCCTGGTAAAGGTGGGTTTGTGCTGCTTTGGATGCCTTGACGTAGGTGTCATCACTCCCCTGAGACCTGTGAACCTGCACACCATTCCCTTGCTCTTCTGACAAGTTCTCCAAAGGCCTCCTCACTGTTCTTCCTCAGTCCACACCCTGTGCCTTTTAATTGACTTTCTACACTCACCATCCTAAGGTCACCTTGCAGTGAGGATTCAGTTCCTTCCCTGCCTAGAGTCTGCATGTCTCCTTTGTGTCTTCCCAAGCCAGAGACCCAGTCTTGCATTGTGAGCTAGACTCAGCCTCTTGATGTTTCCACATAGCCTCCCATCCCACAATGCAGCCAACCTCAGCTGTGCTCCGATCACTGCCCTGGACTTTCCAACTGTCATGCTTGGAATGACTTTCCTGACTCTCAGGAGAGGCCTACTAGAATTTCTTGGAACTTCAAAGACCAAAACGCCACTAATGTATTGCTGGTCCAGAGCTTCTATCTGAAGTTCTGGAAGCTTTCGTTGGAATCTCATGACATGGGTCCCAACCTTGGAATGCCTTCCTTCATGACGGTGCAGGTTTTAGAAGAAAGCCACGAGGCACTCTGATGTAGAAAAGTGAACACTTACCTCCCATGCGGCTATAGCAGGTTACTCACCATCTTTAATCAACAACTTCCCCAAATGGAAGATTAGAACAACAATACTACTGAAGATTAGTTACTTTAAGTATTCTCCCTTAAAATGAAGAGGGAGTGTGGGAAGAAGAGAGGGAGGAAGAAAGAGAAGGAAGGCAGAGGGAGGAAGGGAGGGAGCTTGTGAGGAGGAGGAGGGAGGGTGAGAGAGAGAAAAAGGTAGAGAGATCTTAAATGCTTTTATATGAGAAAAGCAGAATGTTATTCAACTGAAAACTCAAAAGTGCTTCCAAAACACTGTGTGTGTGTAAAGCCCAATTCCTCCACATTTCACAATATTACAAACATAGGTCAGCCTGCGAATTGAATCAGTGTTTCCCGTCCACTGCTGCGACTACTCCCCAGGCTTCTCAAAGTAACCCGCTTGTCTATGTCTGTAGATGAATCTTAAGCAACCATTTGTCTGTTTGCTTACCATGGCTTGGCTGGGAGTTGTGAACATTGGCTCAGAAGACCTGATTGCACAGTGACCAGCCAACACGCCTCACAACTTAGCACTGAGTGGGGCTGTGAGCCAAATTGGCCTTGGCTCTCCGCAGAAAAGAGTTATCCGAAATAACCACAGCAAAGGGATGTGGGGAGGTTCTGTTCTAATCATGCAAGTGAAGCTGGCTAAATTTGATCATTTTCTAAGACTCCCACAATGAAAACAGCAACTAGAAATGTGAGAAAACATCTCAGGACCTAACTCTGTGTAATATTACTGACTTGGTTCCCTTCTCAAGATGCTGAAGACATCCTCAAAAAGTAACCTACATTATTTCTAATCCTTCCCAGAGCTTGGCTTCACATCAATCATCTTAAGAAAATCCAAGAACTTCAACATGCATTAATCCCCTGTGAACTGGATCTTCATAATATATTCATTCTTAGTGTTTTGGCAAAGCAGCGTCATGTCACCAGCTTAATTGGTGGCAGATTATTTTCAAGTTGTCAAATGATCTTTTTCTATTTAAAAGTCAGAAATCAAAACACTCACTCATAAAGGAACTAAATAATGGAACACGAACAATGTAAGTATTTATTTGAAAAACATTTTCCATTTAAGTAAAATGGCAAATCAGCTATAGTAGCTTCTTACTACTAATTCTAATTTGCACTCACAGTCACTTTTATTCATCATATTCAAAGATATTGCTACAGAAAACGATTTCACAAAGTATTTAGAAAAACATACATATATATATATATATAAATATATATATATACAGTCTCTCCCAAAGAAAGTTAATTAAAATAACAAATCCAGGCAATATAAAGCTAAGATATGAAATGAGCTGGCATTTATAAACACAAATAAATAAATATGTACAAAGGAGTCTATGCCAACAATGGACAAAGAAAAGCTTCAGGATGTAGGGAACAATGATCAGAATAGACGATAATACCTTAGGTCTCTAGATGAACACAATGCAGTTTATAAAGGAGAAAAAAGAATTAAAAACAAAAACAGGGAAGCTGAAATGATATTATTCTCAAGGTTAGGCTAATCTAAATTTTGGCTCCATGGCTAAATTCCTGCAACTGTTCTGAGGCAACCCAATGAACGAGAGAAGCTCATGCTCGGAACTGAGCATAGATTTTGGCTCGGTCTTTTAAATCCACCTGCAAATGCTTTTACTCAGCTGTTTCTTCGTCTCTCCTTACCTGATTACTGGAACTTTCTAACTCAGAGTTGACACCATTGTCAAATATGAAAATAAAAAACATTTTCCCAGATCTGAATGAATATGAGTAGAAATCAAAGCCATTTTGGAAGCTGTCTCTTCATTACTATTAATTAAATAGGCACTTTGGGGTAGAAATATCACACCAGAATGCTAATGAAATTCTATCATGAATCTCTAAGGTTTGGGGTAAAGCACATGAAGATTCAGTGACTATTTACGATTAATTTTCATCTACATGTAACCTCTGCCAAAATAAGGAGCCTGTTAATAATATGCCTATAGAAAAGGATTTGCTCTACTGTAGCAAATCTTAGTGACTTGAAGATTTACTCTCCTTTCCTATTATATATACTCCTCCCTTGTGAAAGCCAAGCTGGGGAATGCTCATGTCTCCTTGGACAGTGTTCCATGCTGCTGAAAAATGAAATGTAATAAAACCCCACCACCATATTATCTTATCATCCATTCAAGTCTGGCAAATCACTTTATGACTGAAGATCAGAAAAAGGTGAGAGGCCCCTTGGATGCTGTATAGTCTGACAACTCTGCTGGGTCTCAGACTGAGAGCCACCTGTTTTCTGAGCAGAGAGGAATGGGTCCCAAGTACTCAGTCCTGGCTTCTGCCTTTAAGCAGATTGGTGGTGCCACTATGTCTTATCTCCTGGTCAGTTAGGCTGATATCTCCCAGAACCTGATACTTCCCCGATAGCCCAGAGTAAATGTAAAGGTACAACATGTACTGAGACCAATTTCTAAGGACTGAGATACAACCTCATCACTTAAGAACAATTTAAATGTCATCTCCAACACATTCACTAGTAAGTAATTTACTTAGGGTAGTCTGAAAATTAGGAAAACTGCTTAATATACGTGCCTTACATGCTGAAGCCTAATCCATAAATAACACTCCATCTATCTTGCCAGACCTACTCTGGCTCTTATAATCAGAGGACTTATGTACAAACGGTTTTAAGACTAGCATTTGCAGACCCACATGTTTATAAATTATTTTGATTATGACAAGTCACCCATATGCCTTGGTTTATATTCACTGGAACAAAACAGTTGAAAAGGAAGAGGCTTTCTAATTGTGCAAATGGGAATGTCCTAGTCTCTAGAGCAAGAACAGGACCATAGAGTCTCAATGACTATATTTCCTAAAAGGGAGAGCCTATTATACACAATATGCCTAATGGAAATTCTTGTTCCTCCCCTAAGTCTGTGGGTTCAAATGACAGTAGAAGAGAAAAACCAGAGGTCTAAGGGATTCGTTCTTCAATAAGTAGTGGGAAGTCTACATTAATGGAATGTCAACATACTTGATTCCAAATGTATGGGATTAAATTCTAATTCATGATGAAGCTTAAGGATTGTGTCTTGAGTAGGATAAGTGAAAAAAGTAGAAATGTACAGGGCCTCATTGTAACTGGGGCAAAATTTTGGATATTCTTTCTTTCTCAAGCATATTAATGTCTTGAAGGTTAAACATTTGGTAGAGTAAGAAAGAATTCCTTCCTAAGCTTTGGGTCAGACATTAAGTATTCTTTTGTATCTCTGGTTGAAATATTATTGAAAAAGCAGAAATGCATTCGAAGAACCTAGCACTGGGACTTAGGCGCATCCAAATGGTCATGACTATTTGTTTCTCATTGCTGAGAAAGATGATGTAGCAAATGGCCACATCCAAAACCTAACAGTGGGGTGTGATGAGCCATTAAGTACCCTTCCCTTGCTCCGTCCCTTCCTTGTCCACTAACTTTAATGTCCCCCATCTCCCCGAGTTCTGATGAATCTGATCCAATTATTTATTTTAAAAAATCATACGCCCTGTAGCTACTGGGTCATGCTGCTCTCAGTACTAAAGTTTTAGTAATGGTGGAAACTCCCGCATGGAAGAAATACACTGAAAAGACAGATTTTAAAATTTTACAAAGGCTTTCTTAACAAAATACATTCCTCCTACATGAACATGCAGTTACCTAGGTCATAGCATGTTCACATGTGCCAGTCATAGTTTCCACTGCTTGCAGATTTTCACATTTCTGGTGACAGATTCTTCTTTCTTCTACTAAACACATTAAAACTTTGTGCTGTGGCTGAAGGTGTCTGACATGATAATATTTTTATAGAAGTTATCTGAATGAGCATTGCAATAACCCTTGACCTTATCAATGACCTGGTGGACGGGGATGATTGATGTTTGTTCTCCATCGGCATGAGTCAATTTGGATGAGGACTTGTTCGTGAAAGCATTGTCTGAAAGAAATGATACAAAAAGTCAGGCTACAAGATGAGTGGGTGACATGCCTAAATGCCACCAAATTGGACACTATTTTGCACATTAAAGAAGTATACAAAGGAAAGGCAGCTCTGTTTCTTTCTTAGGTTAGGTAACACGCAGCTCTAAAATTTCATGCTTTTTGTCTTCAAAGCGCATTCCTATGCATGAATGAATGCTAATTTGCCTTCTAGTAATTTGTGTTGGAATTTGTTTCAAGAAATATTCCTGTAAGTGGTATTTTTCGGAATCAGTGAATAGAATAATTAGAAAATTGCCACAAAAATATATGTGGCAAGTAACTCAAAAAAAAGCAGGGACGGATTATATAACAAATAAAAGATGCCAAACTATCTATGGAGGAAATGTCTGATGTCTAAGACATGATTTCCAAATAATATGCGTGTGTGTGTGTGGGGGGGAGAGGAATGGGAAGTTGACCATGAGTTGACAGGCACAAGAGGATTCATCATACTGTCCTCTCTAGTTTTTATATATGTTTGACATTTTTCACAATAAAAGTTTTTATAAAATATAATTTAAAGGATTTGGGAGAATAAAGTGAATGAAAATAAACATCAAAGGGTATTTTATGAACTATGCCAAGAATGATGTTTTTACTGATGGCAAGAATATCAAAACAATTGATAGTAATAAAGGACTGCTAAATACTTTTCTGTTCTGAATTTCTCTAATTAATTTATGTGTAAGTTTTTATTTAAACTCCAGTTAGTTAACATATAATACAGTGTAATAGTGGTTTCAGGTGTACAATTTACTGATTCAACACTCAATATCATATTCTATTTAAATATTATTTCTCTAGACCCAAAACCTTTCTAAAGTTGGTTCAGATAGTACTCTGAAATTCACAGAAGCTCTATTATCTACCAATACATCTGGCTGTCTTCATTTACCCTATGAATATCTTTTTGTCAGTATCTACCCTGCTCCCTTTCCCAACACATATTGGAGAAAAATTCTACCCAAAAATTAACCACAGAGATTTCACACCAATGAAGGAACAAATGTGACCTTGTACAAAGCACTCAGTCCCCTACATTGTATCTTCTCTATTCACTGCAGAAGAGGCTAAAACTCTGTTATGAAAAGCTGCTTCAAGGAATTATGGCTCCAAATTTGTAATGTTAATTGCAGGCATTTCTATGCTTTGAATAAGTTGCACCCAGTATGTGACACAACATTAAAGATCCATCAGTAATTGATAAAAGCCATCATCACTGTATCTGTTGTCTTTGGAAATGACTCAGATTGTTCAACTGTTGTCCTTTGTTGAAGCAGGCACTAAATAAATAAAGACTAAAAGAGGAAATGGTGTGTTCATCCCATACTTAAAGGAAAAAAGAGAGAAGAGATGGTTCATGAAGCATGGCAGAATGGTCATGTCCCAGGCCTGGTGAGGAAAAGGCTTAGGGAGTCATTGTAGAAGGGTCCCTCCCCATTTAGCTCTCAGCAAGCTGATTGATTCTGTGTTTCCTTCAGTTCATACATTCACTAGCCATTGGTTTTCTATTGGGGATTTTTCTATTGATTTAGATATCAGTAACAAATAATTTCTGCTAAATTTTTTTTTTTAAGAAAACCATACGTCCTCAAAGAAGCTTCAAGGATACATTCATTCTGCTTCAGCGACAACGTTCAGTGGCTTGTTATCTTTTAGAAATTTTGACCAGGTCATTTCCATATATGTGATCCAATCTTCTGGATCTTCATAGTCAATAAAGTAAAATTCTGAGCAAGGGTTATATTTCAATATATATGCTATTCCCAGTCCTCTGGTTAGGTATTACATTATTAACAACATAGATTTTGATTGTAGTTACTAGTTTGAAAACCAGGGGCTAGGAAAATGAACTATTACTTGACCTATGCTGAAATATCAAGCAGATAAAAATCTTCAAAAAGCAGGCTTGGAATTGACAATCTCTCTATTATGACTTCTATGAATGTACCATGGCATATCCATTAATTCATAAGAGCAATGGAAAAGTAAAGAATTTCACTCCCTTCTATAACAAACTTCTCAAGTACTGCTTTCCTCCTCCCCCACTATTTTACCTTATATGTGACCCCATATCTCCAGAGCATGGTACATTTCCTAGAAGGAGCAGCTTGCAGACACCCACATGCAGAGAAGACCCAGCACAGCACACAACCATTTGAAATTTCAGAAATTCCAGCTCAGTGCAGGAATCATTGTGCTAGCTGAGAAATATTGTAAAGAATAAGCAATTTTGCTGGTGCAGCAAGAGCCTTAGTTTAATCCATGCAAATATTCTTTTATCACCTTGCAAAAAATTCATGCATTCAAAAAAGTAATAAACGTTTACCTGAATGATCCACTTTTGCTGAAGGAATGCTCTTAGAAGACATTATCTACACCATAAACATATGAATTTCTAGATCAATTCCAAGAAATACATTAACTAGATATCCATGATGATATGCAGTGACTTTCAGCATACTTTGAGTGACCCAAGTACACCAGCAGTCCTACTGAGAAATGGCTAGGTAGCTAAAGGCCATTCATACATCACTTGATCAAAAACCATAAATTACTATATCACAGAAGTAATATCATGTAGCTGACTATATCTTTATGCTAGTTGACAAAAACTCATTTAACCCCAAGGGTATTGTTATGGGAAACAGAAAACCATTAATGCATTCCTTAAAAAAACACACAACATTTTAAAATATCAAAGTTTATCTTTGGTACCTCAATTTCTGAATTTCCTTTTAACTTTTCGTCAGTTTTATCCATGATCTTTAAATACTTCTAAATATTTCATTAATACTTCCAAAATGTCCCCTGTTTCAAATGATCTACCTTGTCCTCTTCTCTCTCCTTTTAACAGTGGCATGTTTCTGGTTAGCTATTCTTACATGTGTTAAGAGGACAACAATTTGGGGGCGCCTGGGTGGCTTAGTCGGTTAAGCGTCCGACTTTCGCTTAGGTCATGATCTCGCGGTTCGTGGGTTCGAGCCCCGCGTCAGGCTCTGTGCTGACTGCCAGCTCAGAGCCTGGAGCCTGTTTCAGTCTGTGTCTCCCTCTCTCTCTGACCCTCCCCTGCTCGCGCTGTCTCTCTCTCTCCTAGAAATAAATAAAACATTGAAAAAAAAAAAAAGAGGACAACAATTTGATTGGTCTTATGGTTATTCATTGATATATAATATACACTCTTTGTATTTTAGAACATAGGCAAAATGAGTATTTTTTTCCTTGTAAATGAGATTGTTTTCTTAATTTCTCTTTCTGCTACCTCATTATTAGTATATAGAAATGCAACAGATTCCTGAATATTAGCTTTATATCCTATAACTTGACTGAATTCACTTATCATTTATAGTAGTCTTGATAGAGTCTTTAGGGTTTTCCATATGTAATATCATGTTATCTACAAATAAGGAAAGTTTTACTTCTTTCTTACCAATTTGGATGCCTTTTTTTTCTTGTCTTATTCCTATGGCTAGGACTTCCAGTACTATATTGAATGAAGGGCTAAGAGTGGACACCCTTGTCTTATTCCTGATCTTAAAGGAAAAGCTCTCAGTTTTCACCACTGAGTAGGATGTTAGCTGTGGGTTTTTCATATCTGGCTTCTATTATGTTGAAGTATGTTCCTCTAACACCTACTTGGTTCTTTATCATGAATGGATGCTGTATTTTGTCAAATGCTTTTTCTGCATCTATTGAAATGATCATATATGTATCTAATTTTAAGTTTGATTAAATAAAAGTTAAAAATTCATTCATTATAAGTAAAAGCTATTTTGTGCCAGGAAACCACCCATTAGGTAGAATAACCTATCTCAGACCATTTATCTGCCACCAAATTTCTTACAGAGGTATTTAAAGAAGGATACACAGACCTCTTAATTGAGGTAGACTGTTTGCATACAGGACTCAGAGGCTGCATCTTGTTCTGGAAGAGAGTCCATAACTTTTATTTGATTCTCAAAAGTGTCCTCTGCTCTAAGAAACTTTGAAAACTGCTGTCCTAACCTGTTCTGAGTTTTCAGATATTTCTTTGAGAATTAATTTTAGAATTAACAACCCTCAAAATGCTCAAACATTTTTCCATACTGCTATCTTAAATCTCAGGCAGTGGCTATTCCAGTGGCAACGTACAGATGGTGGTGCAAGCAGGGACATGTGAGGGGACTCAAATGTACATGCGGGTCACTTGAAATGTTAACTGTTTGCAATGTGAACATTTACATATACCTTACACATCATACTCCCTATCTGCAAAATACCAAATATTAATCTCTTCAAGTGCCATTTGCCTCTGCTTATGTTTAGTTACTAAACAAATTCAAAGTTAAAAAGTTATTTCTATTATTCTTTTAGAAGCATCTTTAATGAGGAAAGTGTTGGGTGCTAAGTGGTGACAGTTGTTTGCTTGAGGTATATTTAGTATTTCAAAGCAGCAATTCTATTTTCCTTGAAACTATTAAAAGATTGCAACATTTCACACCACTCGCTGGCTATCAAGTACTGCAAAAGAGTCTTTATTTCCACATTGTCTTCAGGATTGTTCATACATATGCTCAGTGTCAGAGCCTGTGGTCACTGTAAATATCATGAAGTACCAGGAGATGAGCAAAGATGGTGTTTCTCACCATCCTGTATCACTTTCCAAATATTATGTTCTCTAGTATATTTATTCAGTGACTTAAATAGCAATTGCCAATAACACATCCAAAGTTAAGGACTTGAGTCTTAAATGTAACATACATCCTGGATGGTGTTTCCACCTGTACCCATGTCAACTTGCCAATTAAGTTTCATAGTAAGTTATGAAATCTGCTTTCTTACGAATAATTACAACTCAATTTCTATATTTTTAAAGTAAAAACACATAACTTTTAAATTTAGATAACACACTTTTTAAAAGAAAACTAAGCTTTAAATCAAATGAAGTAAATAACATTCAGAGGTAGTAATATTATGGCTATGTGGATTCAATTTTGGTTGTAAAGGATTAAAAAAAGACAAAATATTCACAAAAGTGCTGGATTGAGTCTTCAAATATATTCTGATTTTCATAAATCTAACATAAGCCCCTTAATGGGTTCTGTGACTTGTCAATCTTCATGATATGCCAATTGTAATAAAAATATGATGAGAAATGTACCAGAGAACATCTTTCCCACCGCCAGAATGACTCACCGGTGTGGCTATTTCTCTTGAAGTAGGTGGTGGAGCTGGATTTTGATTTGGACGTAAGGTACGTTGAGTTGGACCCAATAGAGCTTGAGGACAAAGATTTTCCTAGATTATCAGAACTTTTCTTAATGATATTGGTAGCTGTCTTGCTCCAGTCTGAAAGAAATAACATCTCTCCATGAACCTGCTTTAGGGGGAATATGTTCTCCTCTGAAGAATCCTCACCACATTATTTGAGAAATTTATCCAAGGCATTCAATTTTCTTATATGCCGGCATTGGCTCAGAGAAGAGACTGGCATATGAACAATAATAAACTATTTTCTTAATTTGACCCTTTGCACATATTGTTTAAAATCCTACTTTAATTTTGTAAGGGTGAGAAGTAATCACTACCAAAAAAAGTAATACTACTCTTCAAGTATTTTTTTTATAATGAGAAAAATCCGTTTGCCTAATAATGTCACTGAGGACCTCAAAACTGTGGAAAGGTGCACATGTTACAGTGGGACCTCAGGATGTTGGAATTGTTAAATTAGACACAAAACCCTGGACAATTCACACCTGGGTGGAATTCATGTTTCTTTGCAGAACAGAAGGCTGAGGCCCAGAGTCCTCAGATCTCCTGCAGTCCTAATGTTCTAAGACTTCAACTAATATCTTCACATCCTCCACCTTTATAATTTACTACCATTGGGACTGGGTTGTTCTGACAATGGAAGACCAAATGAGAAAGGTTTCTGATTACCCTCAGGTATAAAAACCAATTGCCAACATGTACCTTTACCTGAGTTGTCTGCTAACCGAAATCTACCACAGCAGAGATGACGCCTCCACTGTTTCTGAACATTTTCCTTCATAGCACAGTGGAAAATAAATATAAATAAGCCTGCAGTAAAAGAAGATATAAACATTTAAGCCAACAGATACATTTTTTAATATAAATCTTATAAAACACATAGATTCATTTGAAGTTGTCTTTTTGTTTGTTTGTATTTATATCTGAGTAACTAAGAAACAAAGATCCTAAGGAATTTTGAAGTATGTAGTAGATGTTTTAATTCTTTAGAACTGAACATAAAGGTTCAGTTAAAACTAGAATAATTACATAGATCTGATTCTGTCTTTGCTGTTCTGTTCAGCAATTATTATGACTTAACCTAAAGATTAAGCTGAATTGGGCAATATTCAACATAAGAGGAATTTAACATTTCCCTTATACTTGTTTTAAAATTATTTTTAAAGTATTTCATAAAATTTAGAGAAAAGAGAAAATGGAAAATATCCATAAGCTCAGCATGTATTGTAACTTGTGTATTCTAAGCTGCTTAATGTATGCATATTATTGTAAGTTTGGGCCATAAAAAATGGTATTTTGCAGGTCAAAAATGGCCAAAAATCAGTAAATTCAGGTGGCTCTTGGCCTGTTTTAGTTTCTCAATATTTTAATGCGAAATATTTCTGTATTGTTAAATAGTCTTCATACTTATAAGCATTCCCTGAATCTATCAAAAACTAATCGGATCACTAACTGGCTTTGGAAGCCAACCACTTTCAACCTTCTAAGGAGTTTGCTTCTGCACTTTCACCCTCCCTCTGCTACCTGATTGATTTCTCCTTCATTTCCTCTATACTTGGTTATTCCCATTACATACCAGCATGTTCTAGTAACTCTCTGTAAAAATTAAACACAAAATGTTCCTCCATTATCCCCCAATCTTCTTTCGGCTTCAACTTTTTCATTCCTAGTTCCAAAGCTTATGAGATGGTTAATTTTTACTGTCTCCACTTCTCTGTTCTTCTCTTCTCAACCCACTCCAAATGGGCTACTACCCACACCTGCGATGCTATTGCTCTTGTAAAGGTTAGCATGACTACGGCATTGCTAACTCACTTTTTGTTCCCATTTGAGTAGACCCCCTCAACAGCACTCAGCACGATTGATTATCTTGACACTGTTTCTCTTAGGTATCTTCCTTATTTGCTTCCTGGTCTCTTTAGCAGTTTTCTCAGTTTTACTTGTAAATGTTGATACGTCTACAACTCAGACCTGGTTTTCTATCTTTTCTATCCCAGTAGGTTCTCATCTCCTCTGGGCATGTTGTATGCGTGCCACATGCTAATTTTGACATCTGCTCTCATTCCCTTCTCTTCCCACCACCACCTCCATCAGGATGCCAACTCATGCTGCTTACAGGACATCTTCACTGGCTATATCTCCGCTTAGCAGCATCCCAAACTACTAACGGCCTACACAAACATCCTCTTTGTTACTACCCTCACACCAGTATCTCAAGCTCATTCCTGCTAGTACTTCAAAGGCTCTTCTTTCAAATCTTCCCAATACTGCTCCCTGTCACACAGGTGTCAGATCAACTGCTAACTCCTCAAAGAGGAACTCATCAACTGATTATTTCATTTCCATTTTATATTTTAGCCTCTAGTCACACCTTGACACATACTTTTGTCATGGCCCTTATCAATACCCAATATTCTTGTATTCCTTATTTATTTATTCATTTGTTTGTTTAGTTGTCTCTTGTTGGTAGATAAGCTCCAAGAGCACAAGGATATTTGTCACTCAAGGCTGTAGTGGCCATTCCCAGAAGGATACCAGGGACTAAGCAGGAACTCTATGAATGTTTGCTGAACAAATAGTAAGCATGATTAACTGCTCATCTATTTTACATGAGTTGATTGCATACTTATATGTACATTTGTATCTGTTAAATGTATTTGGAGATGGGGATGAAACACAGGAGTAGAACGCTAATTAAGGATCTATAGACTATAATGAACATATATGTAAGGCAAAAGTTTTTAAAAAGTATGCAAGTTAGATGCACAGATACTGCCTTAGTAATACACCACACTAAACAGAATATCTACATAATGGAGGGTTTTTTTTTTTTTGTTTAGAGGATGTAGGGCTTGAACTGAATTTGAAGAAAGCTTTGGGTGGGGAGGAAGGGAAGTTTCCAAAGAAGGGTGATTCATTCAGTGACTATTAAGCACTGCTCAGCAGGAGGAAATGTTGTTTTAGGAGCCGAATATTCAAAAGTCAACAAGGTAGGCAATCCTTGCTTTCATGAAGTGAAGGGTCTAGCATGGAAAGGTATAAAAGTAAAAAATATTACAGTACATGTAAGGGACATTAAGACTTACCTGTTCTTTTTAAATGTGGAGTATTCATCAAGAAAACTGTAAATTACGTTGCAGTGTTTACAATTGGAAAAGTGGGGAAAAGTACTGAAAGTACTCTCTTTTGACTTAAATAGTGCAAGTTGTGAAATACATCGGAAATTAGGTTTGTAAGTTTTTATGGCTCATAATTTTATTACAGAATAAATTACATTATGAACTATTAGAAGAGGAACACAGTGGATGGGCCCAGGCTGCAGTGAAGGACCATGGCTATTCTCTTCCTCTGGGACTGATGTCTTGTTTGGTCATCAGTGAGTGCCTGACACTAAGGAGGTGCTCTATAAATACCTGCTGAAATTACTGGTCACCGATTTCAAATATACAAGTAGCCTACTCAAAAACTCCTGGGAGATGCAAATGCATTTATCTATGAGAGGTATAAATAAGATGTACAATGACCTAAGTGAAGTAATACTGGTCATCAGTAATATTACCATTTTATTATTTTTATGATTATATCATTTATGTATATTTATATAAGTAAAAATATTGTTCTATTATTACTAATACTTTACTTTTTTAAAATGTTTATTTTTTTTGAGAGAGAGAAAGAGAGAGAATCCCAACCAGCTTCTTCACTGTCAGATCTCATGAAAACTGAGATCATGATTTGAACTGAAACTAAGAGTCAAACACTTAACTGAATAAGCCACATAGTCACTCCACTAATACTTTACTTTTAATAATGTAATCGCTGAAGGAAATATATCCTAGTGACCTAGTAATTTGTCTGGAATGATACCAGAAAGGGTAGAGAAATTCTAACTGTATTTTTTTTAATTTTATTTTTATTTTTGAGAGAGTGCAAGTGTGAGTGGGGGAGGAGCAGAGAGAGAGAGAAGGACAGAGAAAATCCCAAGAAGGCTCCATGCGGTCACTGCAGAGCCCAATAGAGGGCTCAAACCCAGGAACCATGAGACCATGACCTGAGCTGAAACCAAGAGTCTAACGCGCAACTGGCTGAGCCACCTGGGCCCTCTGGGAAGTTCTAACATTAAATGAAAGCTCTAATAAATATGAATCGAATTTCAGTCATTCTGACCACAAATGAAGAGGTACCCACACAGCTCCTGAGGTCCTATGCTATGGACAGAAAGGTGGCAGCCGGGCTGGGCAGGAGGAGCTAGAGAGAAGAGACCTGCGTGCAGACTGGTCTGGCCCAGGCACAAGTCTCAGAGCAGGCAGACGACGACGGAAACCCTCAGTCAGCACCTGCAGGCGATCCACCTTCACCGGGAGTGGGGCTGTAGACATCACTGGGCTTGCACCTCACCTTCACACTGACTGATAAAATCAGATGGCTTTTCAAAGCTTTCCCCTACCTACAGCTCCAATCCTCTATGCAGTTTGCTGATACACAGAATCCTTTTAAAAAGTAAACACACCTTTTAGGATCCCTGGTAGTGTGAATAACCATGGTATATAAATGATATGAACTGGTTAACGGATCTTTTTAAGTTTCTGAGAGATGGTGGCAGTTTCTGAGTAAAGGGAGCAGGAAGCATATGGAGGCCTGAGGAAAGGTCAATACGAGTTACAGATAAAGGAGGCTGAGAATTGAGCCCCTGCCTCAGTTTACTCTATTTTTGTTAACTGGGGCAGAATCTGCAGGTTTCATATTTTTGTCACGCAGCTGAAAATACAGGTAACTATGTGTTCTCTATGTGTTCTCCAACAATTTAACAAAATCTCATGTTAGGGCTGGAAGAGATTACAAACTTCAATTAGAAACTATTCCTCCTCATACATTTCTGGCGACAGGGCCTTTCCCTGAGCAAATGGTTTTCATTCGTGGAGAGCAGAAGGTGAAAGCTGCCAGATGTTGCTGCACTTGTGTTACACTCAGCACATTTTATAAATGCCATATCTACTGGAGAACAAAAAAGCCTCAGAGGTTACGTCTGGTGTTTCGAGGACGCTGGGAGAGAATGAATTCTTGGATTCGCTTTCCCAGCCTTGCCGGGATGCTAAGATGTGGATTATTCTGAGGCTCTAATGCTGACCAGAGACACAGAGGAAGAGGTTAAAGATAAGATAAAACCGACTTAATACAACAATTTTTTAGATTGTGCAGAACTGTTCTAAATTTTAATTGTACAGCATTAGAAGGCATTGCTTATTTTTAAGCTTCTGCGTCTGCCAGTAAATATACAGGCATCCAATAAGTTCAAGAGACACCGGAATACAAATTAGATTCAAAATCTGAACATCTCCTCTAAACTGCTGTGATAGCAGTCGCTGAAGTGCTCCACCCCTACTATGAACTGCCATGCCACGAGACAAAATTAGACAGGGGTGAGAAATTCGAATTCTTAGGACTTAATAGATTTTTAAAAGCCAAAGTATTATGCTCATTCTTTAGCCTTGAGATATGTTTCCATTTTAAATCAGAATAGGGTTCTCATAATAGATTATTTTACTAGTCATAGTAAGTAGACCTTTCCATGTCAATTTAGATTCATCTGACAATAAATATTATCCCCAGATTGTTACAGAACAAACCATCCCTTTTACAGTTCAGCTGTGGGAAACGTGGTACGTATGCCCATCTGGAAGAACTGCACATACTCAGTACGGAAAGAAACTCTAAACACTCCAAGAAGGAGGAGGAGAAATGTGGCTGAAAAGCCAAGGGGATCTGGAGGCCAAAGTGAGAAAACAGAGGGCTGCTACCTCCTCAGTTCTGAGGGTTGTTATTTTTTTTTGTGTGCATGATCTATTTATAGATCTTGGTGCCAGAAGCAGAACTAAACTCATAAAACTTTAGAGTTCTATACACTGACATCCAAGGGAATCTGTTTGATTTCTCATCCCCATCTATGCTCTCTTCTCTAGCAAACATTTTCCCTTTGAGGATCCTCCTATCGACCCACAGCACCTCGCGAAATGTCTCCCTACCACCTGGAAAAACATGCTCTTCTAGCTTTCGGGAAAGGGTTTTAAGCGGTGATCAGGGACCAGGATAATTGGCCTTTATTCTTCATACCAACTTACAGCTTTATTTAACTGACTAGGGAACATGGAACACAGTCCATAAAAGTTGGAAGCTGAAATGGCTGAAAAGATTTGAATCAGAATTAAAGCCTTTACTTCATCTTGACAGGTTAGTGCTAGTTCCATGAAACCTTTATATTTCACAAAACAGAGCTCATGAAGGTCCCTCTTGGGTGAATTTTAGCCTGAAAATCCACTGCTCTAATGAATCCAAGCCAAAGTTCCTTAGCTATAGACACTTTGGCTTGATAACTGCCTTGATTCTTTATTTTACTCCCATGAATTCAGATTACATGCTGGAGCAAGAAGACAGAAACTTGAATCTATTTTTTTTTAATATTTTTATTTATTTCTAGGAGAGAGAGGGAGACAGCGTGAGCAGGGGAGGGTCACAGAGAGAGGGAGTGACAGACTCTGAAACAGGCTCCAGGCTCTGAGCTGGCAGTCAGCACAGAGCCCGACGCAGGGCTCGAACCCACAACCGCGAGATCATGACCCAAGCAAAAGTTGTACGCTTAACCGACTAAGCCACCCAGGCGCCCCAACTTGAATCTATTTTAAATGAAGAGATTCCTAACCCATCATCTATACACCCAGCCCGGCTCACCCTTGTTTACCTTTTACCACCATCTTTTCTTAACCAGAGGTATCTGCTCATTTAAAAAATGAAAATTTAGAGGTTCCTGGGTGGCTCAGTGGGTTAAGCGTCTGACTTCAGCTCAGGTCATGGTCTCACGGTTCATGGGTTTGTGTTCTGTGTTGGGTTCTGTGCTGACGACATCAGAGCCTGGAGTCTGCTTCGGATTCTGTGTCTCCCTTTTTCTCTACCCCTCCCCCTCTCACACTCTCTCTGTCTCTCTCTCTCAAAAATAAATGAATAAACATTGTAAAAAATGTAAGAAATTTAGATCACTAAGCAAATTCAAGATGTCGTACTTCTCAATAAATTTTGCAATTTTCTTATTTAAAATAAATGACTTTTTCAATCATGACAGAGGATGGTGCCCAAGGCTATGGGAGGGTGGGCCTGCCCCTGGGCACTGTCAAAGGAGGAAAAGGTAAGGAACTCCGCCTCCACGGATCCTCCCAGGGAAGCACACCCCGGGGGGCCAAGGCTGCATCAGCAAATGCGGTGTAGTAACATCTACAGGTGTAGTAACATCTACAGGAGCGATCTAAACTCAGAGTGAGAAACATTCTGAAAACTCTCATCCAAAAGTGGATTTGAGGGATGCCTGGGTGGCTTAGTCTGGTGAGTGTCCCGCTCTTGATTTCTGTTCAGGTCATGATCCCAGGGTCATGGGATTGAGCCCTGTGTCAGGTTCCACACTGCGCATGGAGCATGCTTAGGATACTCTCTCCCTCCCCCCTCTCCCCCTCTCTCCCTCTTTTTTCCTTTCCTCTCCCTCTGCCCCTCCCCCTGCCCACTCAAGCTCCTCAAAAAAAAGTGGAGGAGGATCTGGTTTTTCATATCTAGTCCTGTCATTGACCTGAGAACACCTTCAAGCAGCACATTGGAAAAAACAAATAATAAACTTCCTTCTAAGTATTGGCACTATATTCGCTGCAGATGTTTGGTCTGTGTTTAACCTTGGTCTTTATAAAAGCTATTTAACTATGTATTTAGAAAAAAAATACTGAGTCTCAATATTTTGGCTAGGAATTTGGCTCCCACATGGGACTCATTCTCTTTGGTTGATTCTGGCAAAGATTTGCAGCTTTCTGAGGCAGATGTAAAATGAGTAGCCAAAGAGATGTTCTCAGATCTTTAGCCTGATTATCAAAAGTTAAAAAATTGCCAAGGAACAGCTCCCCTTGGATATAAAAGCAAAAGTTGTACAGTAAAATTCAGGACAGCACTTATTGCCATTCTATCAAGTCTCTAAAAGGTCACTTTCGAGAAGCTGTGGTGGACCAAAAAAAAAAAAAAAAAAAAAGCAAACCAAAACCAAAACCTCAGGTCCTCGGCCTCCTAATGAGTGCTTTACTAACTAAAGGCAACTGACACTTGGACCAAGATGATCATCAACAAATTCTGACAAATGGCCTCGGTTAGCTTTTTCTTACTCTGGATCATAAAGATCCAGAGTCACAATTAGGGGAAAGATTGCAGATATAGATAAGTTCTGGGATGCAGGGTGGAGTCACAGTGGGTAGTAATGATGAGTGAATGGTATCTTAGGTCAACCAGGCATACGTGGTTCTGGAGTTTTGATGGGAAAATCGATCAAGAATTAATCAAGCCACATTACATGGGCAAAAAAGGATGCATGCTCTAGATAACCGATTTCTGACACAAATGGTCTGGATTACCTCAAAGTTGCCCCTCAAGCCTGGGTCGGTGTCTCTGAACAGCGCATATATTCTGTTGGCACAGAGACATAGCCAGAGGGCTGTGGGGCAGGGCTTACGGCTCTCTTCGGGAACCTCCTGAATCCTGCTTTCATACTACCACGATGCCCTTTAGAAAATTATTTCTCTGTGGCAGAAAATGCCATGCCAAAAGGTGAGTAATTTATTTCCTTGCCGTGTGTAACGTCGCAGCCAACATGATGTCGTTTCAGATGTTAGCGTTTAAAGGTGGTTTCTCTCTTTTCCTTGGCAATGATTCCCTAATGTTGCACATGTGATTACAGCACAGCTTAATGGTTAGGAGGCTCCTAACCCTTAATTTGATTTAATTTCCTTAGCTTACTAATAAGGTTAAAATAATATTAATAAATTTATGTCCCTAAATTATTATTTTCTGAATAAGGGTAAGAGTAAATTACTACTGGGGTGCCTGGGTGGCTCAGCTGGTTAAGTGTCCGACTTCAGCTCAGGTCATAATCTCGTGGTTCCTGGGCTCAAGCCCCGCGTCGGGCTCTGTGTTGACGGCTCAGAGCCGGGAGCCTGCTTCTGATTCTGTGTCTCCCTCTCTCTCTGACCCTCCCCTGCTCATGCTGTCTCTCTCTCTCTCAGAAATAAATAAAACATTTTTTTAAAAATTTAAAAAAAGAGTAAATTACCATTTACTCATTAAGTATATAATTACTAATGGGTTTTCTTAATGGATACAGACACTTCTACAAACTTTGAAACAAAAAACTGTAAGGGCAGTCATTTGTTTTATTTTTCTTATGCTTTATCCCCTAATATGTAATATGCTATATGATAAATATTGCATTGTCAGATTCATACTGATCTTAGAGGAGTCATGAACTCTTCTGCCCCTGTTTCTTCATCTATAAACTGGAGAAAATATCCTCTTTCTTGGGTATAGACTTTCTACGCTTTTTTTAAGAATTGCATCAAATCACGGATGTTTTGTGAGAGGGTTTTTTTTTTTTTTGGTAAGCCACAATGCACTATGCAAATATAAATTATTTCTGTTGCTCTGGATATCTTAATATTATCAAATTAATTAATGGCAAACATTATCTCTGAGTGGACTGATTATACCCTTTGTGTTCACAAGGGCAGCTTCTATTTTCAGAACCACAGAAGATGGGCTGATTGTGCCCACTACTATTAATCAATATTGTTGAATTCACATGCTTGGAAAGGAAACATTGAAGACCAAGTTCTTGTTATGGGACTAGATTTCAGATTTTGGTAAACTTTGTCAGGAGTGTTAAACTTCCCTATATGTTGAAAAAAACTAATCTAACTGGTAGTGTCAAATATTTTTGTATAGTTAATGAAAAAAAACATACAGTCTGAATACTGTTTATCACTTAAAAGGTTTTTTTAAAATTTTTGAGAGAGAGAGCACAAATAGGGGAGGAGCAGAGAGACAGAGAGAGAGAGAAAGAGAAAGAGAAAGAGAGAGAGAGAGAGAGAGAGAGAGAGAGAGAACCCCAAGCAGGCTCTGCGCTGTTAGTGCAGAGCCCAAACTCATGAACTGTAAGATCATAACCTGAGCCTAAATCAGGAATTGGTTTCTTAACTGACTGAGCCACCCAGGCGCTCCACTGTTTATCACTTTTAATTTTTTTATTTTGTTTTTGAGAGAAATGTGCATATGCGACTGTGGGAGGGACAAAGCAGAGGGAGAGGGGTAGAGAGAATCTTAAGCAGGCTCCGTGTCCAGTGCAGAGCCCACTGTGGGGCTTGATCTCAGGACTGTGAGCTCATGACCTGAGCTGAAATCAAGAGTTGGATGCTCATCTGAATAAGGCACTCAGGTGCCTCTCTCATTTTTATAATAAGCAACTGTGTGCACCTGTTTCATCACAGAGCAATAATCTAATTCTACAAGTACATCGATATTGCCAACGGACAGAGATGCCCTAGGGGACTCTGGCCAAGATCTTCTCAACAATCAGGGGATTGCCTTTTATTTCTTTAAAACGAGTTACACTGTATTTCCTGAAGTGTAGGCTAATGTTCCCAGGCATGTGAATTATGATACGCTTTTGACAAACATCTGTTCCCTTTTAAATAGCAATTTGTACACCATACCATTTTCTCAAGTTGTATTCTTTAGAAAAAAATTAAAATTTCAAATACAGTGGGGGCGCCTGGGGGGCTTAGTCGGTTAAGCATCCGACTTTCGCTTGGGTCATGATCTCGCGGTTCATGGGTTCGAGCCCCGCGTCGGGCTCTGTGCTGACTGCCAGCTCAGAGCCTGGATCCTGTTTCAGTCTGTGACTCCTTCTCTCTCTGACCCTCCCCTGCTCACGCTGTCTCTCTCTCTCTCTTTCCTAGAAATAAATAAAAAATTTAAAAAAAAATAAAAAAAAAATTTCAAATACAGTGATCTGCCAGTTCACCTGGGGAAAGCAGCAAAGATGGCAAGGACAGATACGTAACACCACCATGGGAAGAGAAGACACACTTATCTGTTCATCTTAAGAGAAAAAAATCAGTGAACTGATTAAAACATAACCTAGTCAAGTGAAGACGGCAGAAAAAAAAGAACAAAGCAATGTACTGTGGGAAATTCGAAAAGAATAGACTCAGGCTTAACCTGGATTCAATTCATGATTTCATTTTCTTATTCAAGTAGGTAAAATTTAAGCTATAACACACAGATTACAATAAATCTTTGATTCTCACCACTATTTTTGGCAGTTACGTTGTATGCTTATAAATGTACATAAAAATTAAAAACACATGTAATAATAACAAAAATATATATTAAAACTGAACCTTAGAATAAAATATAAAAGTAAAATATGTATAACCTTTTAATATGTAGACTATGTAAATTTATGAAAGCACCCGTATGATTATACATGTGTATGTGTGTTTGGACACCCTCATATCCATACATGCATTTACTTATAAGAGTCCTGCAAGATAAAATGGATTTTTATCCATTTTATCCAGCACGTTTGAACCAAAGTTTTGAAGACATAGATGAAAATGAAAAGAAACCTGTTAACAAAAGCCGCTTATGTACAGAGATGCCCTGATTTCACTGCAGATCCAGCTTGGACACCTGTCCTTCCTGCACACACCATCTCTTACAACACTAAAAGGTGATATGTGGGGTCTGATTTTCAGATGCTCCATTATAAGCTAAATCTGAGATTAAAATCTATTCGGCATAAATTTAGTTTTCAGAATACTGTATTAAACTCTACGTCTTTGGCCACTGCTAAGTCTAATAATGATAGACTTTAGTCAGCTAGGGACGCCTGGGTGGCTCAGTCGGTTGAGCGTCTGGCTTCAGCTCAGGTCATGATCTGAGGGTTCGTGGGTTTAAGCCCTGATCGGACTCTATGCTGACAGCTTGGAGCCTGAAGCCTGTCTTCAGATTCTGTGTGTCTCTCTCTCTTTCTGACCCTCCCCTGCTCATGCTGTCTCTCTCTCTCTAAAATAAATAAAACATAAATAAATAAATAAATAAATAAATAAGTAAATAGAACATTGCATTAAGCAAGAAGACTATCACCCTAACCATTCTAAAAAAAGTAAGTTTTTTAAAAAATTTATCTATTTATTTTGAGAGAGACAGAGAGAGAGTGAGCACAAGTGGAGGATGGGCCAGAGAAAGGGGGAGATAGAGAATCTCAAGCAGGCTCTGTACTGTCAGCATGGAGCCCAATGTGGAGCTCAAACTCATGAAACCATGAGATTGTGACCTGAGCCTAAACCAAGAGTCAGACACTTAACTGACTGAGCTGCTCAGGTGCCCAAGAGTCTACTTTAATGAGCAAACCAGTGGTGAGTGTCATGTGGCAGCATACTTCCAAAATTTCTCTTGACTCTGTTCACGTATCTCCCACTCCTCCATCCCCACCACAGTCTAAAATACTTCTCTGCCTTGTCTCAGCCGGACCATTGCAATAGCCTCCTCTCTGGTTGCCCTGCAGACACTACTGGGCTGCTCTAATCCCTTCTCCATTATGTCCAGCTTCATCTTTATAAAATGCACATCTGATCATGTCATTTCATAGACCTAAAAGATTTCAAAGACTTCCCACTGTTCTTAGAAAGATCAAACTACAGGGCCTTCTGCCCTCCCTTTTGTGCCAGGCACACCACTCTGTCACTCTCTGGCTCATTCTTGGTTTTCTGGTTATCTGAACTTTCTTTTAATTCCTGGGGCATATGCTATAATCGCTAACGACAACAGATTTTTTGCACATGGAGTGTCCTTCACCTGAAATCATCTCTTCTCCGTTCCTACCTCCACGTCTACCTAGTTCATCCCTGATGATCCTTCAGATTCCAGTGTAGACACCATGGCTTCTGTCATCTGCTCTCAACACCACCAGCTACGTTTTATACGGTGGCTACTGATTAATGTCAGTCTTCCCTACCAGAATAGAAGCTCTATGAGACAAAGGGATCATGTCAAGCTGTTTTTGTTTTTGTTTTGCTGGAATAAAAAAAAACATCAAAAAGAATAAAAAAGACAAGGTAGTTTGCCTAAATACTACCTGACTTCACTGAATTGTTTCTCCAGACTGTCTAGATTCTATATGCATCTTTGAATAAAACATATACTTTCAACAACAGCCAAGCCTCTCTGGGAAGGTTCAGAAAGTGACTCAAATAAAAACCACCAAGTGACTTTCTATAGCGTCCTGACAAGTTTTTGTACAGGCCTGGCCAGTAAGCAATCGTTGATGGACTGGTGTGCTCTGTACCTCTGTGTTTTAATTCCAAATTTCCTTTTTGGGAAGTGTTTTTAATGTCACTGGGATGTGCAGAAATCTGTTCTGAATTTATATAATTTTAACATCAGTCTTGAAAGTTAGCGATTCATGAAGAACTGTGACTTGATGATGGTTTAGAACATTTTCCCCTCCCGACAGGAGACCTATGCTGGGAAAAATGAAACATCCCAGTTCTCATTAATGGAAATGGAGCTGAACAGACAACTGTAGCTGCTGAAGGTTACTGAAAGTGCCAGGAAATTCTAAAAGCAAAAATAAGGTTGGGCTGGCAGATTAATGGGCCTGAAACATAAAACCATGGAATTTCTAATGTTAATGGACATTTTTGTCAATATTTATCTAGGCACTTTTATGTTGTATATTATAGAAGAGATTAACTAGGGGAATGATCACTTTACAAAGCTAGATCCTAATGAAGATGTATTCACAACGCTACCTATCTAGTTTCCATCTCTAGGAGGGGCGCTTGAGGCTTATTATTCTATTTACTAAAGATACTGAGTCCACACATTTCCTCTATTATGGACAGTGAACCTGAATAAAATCTGCTGAATTAATGCCTCTTTATGCCAGAAGAGTCTCAGGTTGGATTTAAGCCATCTCCAAAGCCGCTCCCCCTTTCTTCATCCGACAATCTATTTATTCATTTAATAAACAATCACTGAGCACCTGCTTCATGACAGATTTTTTTTTTTTTTCAGAAACTCAAAAGCTGGTGGGAAAACTAGGAGGCAAAGCAAAGCAGATATGTACGATACGAAACGGTAAACACTCCCCTGCAGGTAAATACCAGCTTTTCTTAGTACACACCTGTAGGGGTGGGGCTGCCCAGGCATCTTGTTTGGTGAGTTTGATGAGCAAGCCTGCATCCTACCATGCTGGCCACCCCAGCTCTGATCCAAGAAGCTTTAGTCAGCCCTCCTTTCCTCCCACACCCACCAGGGCATGGCAAGGAGTTGCCGGTAAGCCGGTAGGACTACCCTACTAAAAAATCCCAAGCTTTGTCACCTCCTGCCTTCTGTAGTGTGAGCCTCACAGTGCTTCTGAACATCAGGGAGCTTTATCAATGACCCAAGGGAAATCCACTATCTTACAGAATGTCACTCAGCTTTCAAAAACGTGATTTACATTAACTTAAGTTTAAACATTAAATTCCTCATAGAGTATACTTGGGTATGTATTATGGAATCAGAAGCATGACAGGAAACTCCTTGAAGGGAGCCCTTTGATTTCTGTACAAAGGTCATTGGCAAATGTTTGGGAAATTGTTGAACTGCTATATCTCATGAGAAAATGAGCATTTCTGAACTAGAATATTGGTATTTATTTTGAAATCCAAGGAGCCATCGAATCAGGTGAACTGCTGTCTCTGCATAGATTCTAGAAATTTCTCTGGGCCATGGGATACTAAGCAAAATTGTGAAGAAGATAAGGGTGCCTGTGCCTCCCTTTAAAGTCCCCATTTAGTCATACAACCATGTAGGTTTATGGAGCACCTACTATCTGTCAGGCACCGTTTCAAGTGCTTGGGATACTCATTACCGCAACAAATTCAAGACCCTTTTAATGAGTACCCTGTACCTGGAACTGTGTTCATTACCTGGAACAATGCAGTAGAAACTTAGCATGGCATTGGCCCCAATGTGAAACTGTTTGCAAACACGATACAATTAGAATGCAGAAATTGCAAAGGTACCATACACCTTACCTTGTAATGAATTGAAGATGGAGAAGAGGTACATAAAAGGGACATTTAAGGGTCCCCAGGCAAAGAAAGCAAAACCCCACGTCATGCCGAGAAGAAACGTCAGGCTGACCACACTGCGCAAGTTCCTCAAAACCTCCTCGCGCAGGGTCCGGTTGCTTCTTTTGCCATTCCTCCCGCAGATCTGCACCATTACCACAATGAACATGGCAACGTTCAGGAAAAACATGACTCCAAAATACCCAGCACAGGTCACATAAAATACAACTGGATCCTGAATCCAACAGCTTAAAGAAGAAGAAAGAAGAAAGAGATTTATTACCATATCCTGTTTACAGAAGACATCTGCTGGCTTGGTTTGGACTTGTGCAGATTTCACAGCTTGGCCTTTCTCAGTGCCTTTAGACAGTCCCTTCATTTTCTTGGGCTGCAGTTTCTTTTTTGATGTTTACACAGTTTTTTGTTTGTTTGTCTGTTTGGGGGTAGGGGTGGTTTTAGATAGCCATCATCTTAATCTAGTTATTTAAATCAACAGTTAAAAAGAAAATGAGGCGGCTTCTTGAATTCTGACTTGGTGCGAAGACACTCTTGGTGGCTCCCCCGAAACCATGTGTACCACACTTCTCTCTTACGTGACTGCATTCCAGAGCATGGGAGACTTGAGTACTCATTTTCTCAACACCTGTGCATTTAAGAGGTGGTCATGTGGACGTTGTTCTATAAAATGATAGGGAAGCAAAGTTGGCTAGGGGGTTCTGGGGAGAGGTATTCTCCATAGACTTAATTGGCAAGGCCCTTATTTGTTCTTTCTGCTTCCGACATAAATACAAGTTCTGGATCTACAGCTCTCCCCTTACATTTCTGAGGGAAAGGCCAAGTTCGGTCCAAGATCAGGCCGAGATCACTGCAGAGTTGCTGGCCCTGACATCCTAGCCATAAAATCAATGCCAGTTATTGCCTATGTCCACATCTCTGGTCATGTGGAAAGAGCCAATTCCTACTTAAGACACACATGATCATGGATTCCATTACTGCTGCAAAATAATTCCCATTAATGTAATTAGCCTGGTTGAAGCAAGACCTTATTGTAGAACTGTGATATCTCTACAGTGACCCTTCTCATGAACAGTTAAAAAGTTTACACTAACTACATCTTTATGAGATGAGGGGGGCTGTACTTGATATTCAGAATGATATATAGAGATCAGAAAATGATGAAAGTAATTTATTTTTTTATTTAAATATATTTATTTATTTTGAGAGTGAGAGAGAGAAAAGGAGCAGAAGAGGGGCAGAGAAAGGGGAAGAGAGAGAGAAAGAGAAAGAGAGAATCTCAAGTAGGCTCTGCACGGTTAGTGCAGAGCCCAATGTGGGGCTCAAACTCACGAAGCATGAGATCATGATCTGAGCATCTGACATCCAGAGCTAGAAGCTTAACTAACTGAGCCACACCAGGCACCCCAAGATGAAAGCAATTTAAAAACTATACCATATGCATTAAATTATTTTCATCTAGGGGCTCCTGGGTAGCTCAGTTGGTTAAGTTTCCTACTTCAGCTCAAATCATGATCTCGCAGTTTGTGAATTCGAGCCCTGCGTTGGGCTCTGTCCTGACAGCTCAGAGCCTGGAGCCTGTTTTGGATTTTGTGTCTCCCTCTCCCTCTGCCTCTCCCCTGCTCACGCTCTGGCTCTCTCTTTCTCAAAAATAAACATTAAAAAATTAAAAAAACAAACAAAACCTGTGCCGTATGTAAAGTGTACTATGAGTGAGTAAAGTCAACAAATACGACAATCTGCAGACGCCCCTGTGCCTAATTAACACTATGGAAGGTCTTAGGTGCCTCAAAGATTGGATAGTTTATTTAAAGCAATTAAATTCATCTTAAAATTCTCATGTAAATGGCTACCATTCTGGGCTCCGTGTCCCACACTGGCACATGACTGCCACAAAGGCAAAGGCTGTCTTGAGCATCCTTGAATTCCAGAACCTACCGTGATTCCTGGCATACAATAAATGCTCGATAAATGACAGCCATTGATGCTTTAAAGTCCCGTGAGACTTGACTAACATACTTGTAAAATTCACTTGTTTAGGACTGTTGCACTGACTTTTACTTTTAATATATCGTATTATAAAAAGCCCCCAAATGATGCTCATCTCTGAAGCTAATATTCCTTTACATACAGAAGTTCCTCCCTTTGGATCCTGAAAGGCCTGACCTGGATCCTTTATTTTCTGCTAGTTCTTATGAGGTCTTTTGAGTGCTGCTTTGGAAAGATAAGCGAAGGATGTCCATGAGGGAAGGGGACACAGATTGGACACTGACTGGATATGAAAGTGTTGTCCATCCATGAAATGTGCACAGAAATGTAGCCTCACAGGCCTCATCTCAGGAGTAAGCTCTTAGTGCATCAATACTTCATTCAATCCACAAATATTTATTGAGGACCTCTTATGGGTTAGATAAAATATGAGAGAACTGCCCAACATGAACAATATACAAATCTTGGCCTCAATGATCCCTCAGTCTGAAGGGAATTTTCCAAACGCAAACACTGACTTGATTTTCTTGAAGACGTGTGTGGGTTTAAGGAGAGGGAGTGTTACAGAATCTCCTCAAAGAGAATGGGTCTTCTGAGCCTAGAAAAGCCTATCCCAGACTTCCCCTTCAGTCTCCCAGATGACATTGTACAGGCCAACATGACGAAGCAGCTCACAGGGCGGGGAGGCCTGCCGAATCCAGCTGCGGGGCAGCAGAGACCTCAGCAAAGGCATGCAAATGAGTTCCAACCTTCCAAACTAAGAGGCTCACTACTGGCCTGGAAACTTGTACTAAATGTTAGGAAGCAAAGGATATATACTCATCACAAATACATTCCCAGCAAGCTTTTATTACTTACAATTCATCACCTTGTTCTTTTCCATAACTTTCTTTTCCGTAGACCTCATTTTGGTTTTTGCTTGCCAGAACAATGGCCACGACTAAGGCAGGCAGACCTGTTGCAGAGAGACCATGACATAAGCAACTTTTTAAAAGCATCTGGAACTGCTTTATGTGACTGATAATGGAAAGGGGGGGAAAGGAAGAGAAAGAAAACCCTCCATATCACAGAAACACATTGTTTAGAACTGACACTTTGATTCAAAACAATAAAATCCTGTCTCTGGTGTGGAACATCCAACTGTAAGTGGCAACAATTAAAACCCACTCTCTCTTTTTTAAAATGTTTATTTATTTTTGAAAGAGACAGAATGCAAGTAGGGAAGCGTCAGAGGGGGGGTAGACACAGAATCCGAGACAGGCTCCAGGCTCTGAGCTGTCAGCACAGAGCCCAACGCTGGGCTTGAACTCATGAACCATGAGATCATGACTGGAGCCGAAGTCAGACACTTAACCAACTGAGCCTTCCAGGCACCCCTAAAACCCATGCTTAAATGATAGGGATTTAAATATTCTGTTTGCTTACTGGCCCTCATGAGAGAGCCAAACTCTGGTTTATTCTGAATCCGGAAGCAAATATACATTTTCACATATATTTCATTGGGGAAGGCTACACCACCCTAATTCCCTGAAAGATGCTTTTAGTGTCTCCGACAATGGTGCCAAACACCTTGGAAATGTCCCATACTTCTATATTGTCATCTGCCAAAAAGAAAAAAAAAAAGCTCTAAATGCTTGTTCTGATAAGAGGTGGGATAAAGAAAGGAGCCCATCTAGAAGATGCCAAACAGGCTAATGCTACCATCCATGCCTGGCTGAGGAATCATGTTAAGAAGTTCAAGTCAAGAATTCTGGTCAGCATTCTGGTTGCACACACAAAAATAACCTTCTCTTGCTGGTTTCAAGACATGGGCATTAGCTTAGAGGGTGAGGATAGCCAGCATAGTCTGCATGGGCCTTTATAGTTTGAAACATAACGGAAAGGTATCACTGTCTGCCAGCTGCTTCTTCAGACTTGGGTAGGCTGGCTCTGGTCACAGGAAATAAGTTTGTGGTGACTCAGGAGGCTAGGACTTTTTTCCTTTACTCCTGAATTTAGTAAGGATGGCTGAACAGTTTTTAAAAATATCATTGTGACATTTAAAAAAATTTTTAAAAAGAGAGAGAGAGAAAGAGAGGGGTGGGAGGGGCGCTTGGGTGGCTCAGTCAGTTAAGCATATGACTTTGGCTCCGGTCATGATCTCACAGTTTATGAGTCCCAGTCCCATGTCAGGCTCTGTGCTGACAGCTCAGAGCCTGGAGCCTGCTTCAGATTCTGTCTCAGTCTCTCTCTGCCCCTCCCCAACTTGCACACTGTCTCTTTCTCTTTCAAAAATAAGTAGGCATTAAAAAAAAAATTACAAATACCATTCTGAGGAAGCCCCTGCCTTGGGATGTAAACATCAAATCTGCATCATTCACAATTTTGAAGTTCTTTTAGCAGTGCCAGTCTTTTGAAATAGGATTCTCCTACGAGGGCCTGGCGATTTCTGCGACAGTAAAAACAAAACCGAACTTTTGAGGTGGCTTACCCCAGCCAATGATGCAGAACTTCAGTATGTATCGGCGAATGTAAGTGTTAAACACTTTAACCAGGGCAATGTACATGTGAATTGCTTCCAGCCCCATCCAGGTAAAGGTTGCAAGAAGGAAGAAATGGAGCAGGACAGCGACAGCAGTGCATAAGCCTTCCACGTGAAACGAGGTGATCCAGCCATCCAGGAGGAAGAGGAGATTCAGGAACAGCAGCGCGGTGCTCAGGTTCATCAGGATTTTGGAGGGATAGTCCCTTCGCAACTTTCTGGAAAGGGAAAAAAGAAAGAGGAGAACGAATAATCTTTCAAGCACTGGTGGTAAATGCCCGTCTTCTACAAAGCTCTGCAATAGTTAGGTATTTGTGATGTGGCCCCACCATCAGGAGGGGACTTGTGAGTATTTAAAGATACTTATGAATATTTGGCAAATTGTAACTGTTTTTAATATTAATTTTATTTTAAAACTGTTTCTAATTGTTTACCAAATTTCCAATTAGTTTCAACAGATTGAATTTTTTTAACCCAAGAAAAATTCTAGTTATAAAAATGAGATTTTTGTTTAAAAAAAAAGTCCCTAAAATTTTGGTAAAATTTTGGTAAGTTTCTTGATTTTGAATGAAGTAGGAACCCCCCCCCTTTTTTTTTAAGGAAAAAAAAAGGTTTCTGATGCAGGGCTACTTTTATAAAATCCGTGAAGCAGATGTTTCCACCTTTTATGAGGTAAAAAGAGCTTTCTACAATTTTAATCTATATGTTAATCAGCTCTTCCAGGTTTGGGGCTCTTGGGTGGTTCAGTCTGTTAAGCTTCTGACTTCACCTCAGGTCGTGATCTCATGGTTCCTGGGGTTTGAGCCCCATGTTGGGCTCTGTGCTGGCAGCTCAGAGCCTGAACTTCTGCCTCAGATTCTGTGTCTTCCTCTCTCTCTGCTCCTCACCTTCTCATGTTCTCTCAAAAATAAATAAATGTCAAAATATCTTTATTTAAATCATCTCTTCCAGGTTTAAAGGCATTTTTCCATAGAAATACAGTAATTATAAATTAAGGTTCTATAGTTAGAAAATCTGTGTTGCAAGATACAGGTTATGAGAAACCTGTACATTAAAGGTGAACCACTCCACATGATTCAATAAGTATGTAAATATTTTTTAAAGCAAAGGCAATTTTCTTATTCATACTTTGGGATAGTTAAGTGCTGGGTTTTGACAGAAAAAATAAACTTACTCAAAAGCGACATATGTCAGGAGAGTTGCTGCTGAAAAAATGGCAGATATCCCACACCCAATATAGGTGATAAAGGTGAGGACTCTGGTGTTTCCTGTATCTATCTGCGAGGTAGTTCCTTGAAGATCCTACATAAGACATGGGAAGCAACTGTTAAGCATCTCTTTTCACGAGAATGGTGTTTTAGTAGAAAGTTCATTGCCAGCACTTACAATCTTAGCTCAGTATTGGGGGAAAAACAGTGGAAATCAATATGGAAACTCATGTTTATTACAGTCTTGCACATCATCCTCTGAAACCAAGTGTAGCATTATGTAAAGAATTGCATGTTGCTTTCTATCGTTACCTTGTAAGCCAAGCTCTTTGCATACCGGAATAGCATGAAGAGCGAAGCCACCGGGTTGGTCCCCCACTAGAAATGGGGGAGGAAGTCATCGCCTTGTCTAACGAATGATCAGGCCCCTTCATCACATTTGTAGGGCTAGGGGCACAAGTTCGAATGGAGGCCACCATGGCCAATGTGAGCCCTCAGGCAAACATTGGTTTCTTTTTGTCCAGTAGGGGAGGGGAGCCAGTGGACAGCCAGAGTCTGATGCCTCTGAACTTAGTGCTGAGGATCATAAATATGGTCATTCCAAAGCTTGTTATGTATCGGGTTAGGCCATCTTAATTTTTTTTTTTTACCTAAATGAGACGCCATAACAAATCTTTAGGTCACAGTTTTTTGGGTTTTGTTTTTAATCTCTATAGACCTGGAAGAGCACCATTCAAAGTGTTAGGGGCTGTGGAATGGAAAGAAGTGGACATTTCCTAGAATATTAATGTGAAGTATTAATTTCACTGTGCAGAAGCAGATTTACAAAGTCTGGGCCTGGTAGGAAAATCTTTATTTTCCTCCTTATATAGGGAAGTGGGTTAGAGATAAGTCTTGAGTTAAGACCATCCACTCAATCCTGGTTGGAAGATAAAGATACTTCCAATAGGCAGCATGTTCAAACGTGGAGCCTTCTCGGAGAAGGTTGTATTCCAAACAGTATATAAAATTTGGAGTCTTAAACTGTGAAGAAGAAAGTTCGTTTTATAAGTTTTTCATTTTATGTGTTAATTTTCTTTAATTGTCACCAAAATGTCCATAAAGTTTGATACTCAGACATGAAGCCTCCAGTAAGTGGTGTTTACATGCGAATATGTGTGTATGACATGACAACATGGAATTGTTTCAAGTTTGGCTGATGCAATAAAAAACAGGTATCAGCACTTTGGTGGTTCCCAGAAATGCACAACGATCAAATTTAGCAGACACAGGGGCCCAGGGTCAGAACGGACTCACCCTATACCCTTCTTTCCTAGGACCCCCTCCAAACACTGGGAGGACCTGGGATTTCCCGGGGACATAGGATGGGGTTCAAGTCAGTGCCAGTGGACTCACCAGATAGGCTACCTGACCAGCATTTTGGTTACTATGGGATTTCATGAAGCAGAGAGAAGGTCTTGAGAAACAGTTGACTTGTCCTAATGTCCTGAAAAACCTATGGCTCCCATCTAGGTGACGCAGTAGACAAGCAAGCCACAATTGAAATCACAATTTAAAGTGTAAGTTAAATAATGTTGTTTACTATTATACATTTACACACAACTCTCACGTTGTTTTGTACTTTTGAGAAAGAAGAATACGGGAATATTTTTTTCCTCTGAACTAGCCAACATGAAAATATACTAATGTAAAAATATTAAAATCAGTTTTACTACGAAGAAATGTAATAGGGGACATTAAATCCATCATACGTAGGTAGATTAGAAGATATAATTATGGGGCTGGGGTATATATTTTTTTTAACTTCTCATATGGTAAATGCATCACAGGACAATTTAGACCCCAGAAATATCTTATACAAGTTAATAGAGCTTGTAAGTTAAGAAAGACTCTTAACAAAGTCCTGCTGGTCTGGAAAAGCTGGAAGCACATGGGCACATCTCCAGGAAGGATAAATTCTGGAAAGTTTTTCTTCCAGCAGTTTATAATCTTATGAGAGCAGCCAAGGTGAAAAGGATAGTACTTAAAAAATGCATATATTCACCTATATGTAAAACTAATTATTTAATCAAATGGCAACAGGAAAAGACAAATTATAAATTCACAATAAAATTCAAACAATAGGTGAAGAAACTGACCATTCAAAGTAACGGGAAGCCAAACTTCAGTTACGTATAAATCACCACTGTAACGTGAATTGTATGATACTGTTACGTATTTATCTAAATTAGGCCTACAACATACACAATCTTGCTCAAACACATATGCACACCCAGACATGTGTGCGCACACACACGTACCCAGTTCAAATACTTAAATGAATTAAGCTAAAGCTTATACCTGAATGAGGGTGATGCAAAGTAAGTGATTTCTGAAGGAAGGTCAACTGTCAGTTTTGGAGAAAGGAGAACATGGCAGTTAAAACTGAGGGTGGGTTTTTGTTTTTGTTTTTGTTTTATTTTATTACTTAGGGAAAACATATTATAGTTTAATTGTCCATTTTCATGCTCCGGCAGTAAAGAAAAATCTTTGTAGCTTGGAAAAGTTAAAAAGTAAGGGGCGCCTGGGTGGCTTAGTCGGTTGAGCGTCCGACTTTCGCTCAGGTCATGATCTCGCGGTTCGTGGGTTCGAGCCCCGCATCGGGCTCTGTGCTGACTGCCAGCTCAGAGCCTGGAGCCTGTTTCAGCCTGTGACTCCCTCTCTCTCTGACCCTCCCCTGCTCACGCTGTCTCTCTTTCCTAGAAATAAATAAAAATATTAAAAAAAAAAAGTATGTATGATGGTCACCTTTTTAAAGGCCTTGCTTTTACCCCCCAGGATATTTACACAGTGGACGGTAAGGGACAATGATTGCAGGCCTGCTCTATGACAGTGGTCATGTACAGAGGCCAAGGAGGATTCTGAGCCCAATGCCACATCCCACAGCTGCTCACTGCTCCCACCCCTGCCCAGTCCCATGGATGGCAGAGGTGAGGCCTCAAGGAGGGGAGAAACATAACCATGAAATCTGTGATTCCAGTTCAAAAAGCTTTACTGTCTCAGTACACGCTGCTGCCATCACCACTGAAAAACAAAGATGGTTTGACCCTTGGGAATTGTGCCAGATACCAGGATAACAGGTGGCCGTGTTACAATGTGGAGGGTATACTGCACATCCAAAACTTATCTCTAAAAGCACAAGTGTACCAGACATAAGGCAGAGGTGTTCAGTCTGTGGATGAAAAACTCAAACAAGTTGCAGCACATAGGGTGGCTCTCGAAAATTGAGTGGGATGAAAAAAAACATGTCAACGTGATCTAATTTTGGTTTAAAACTTTTGGACGGGGTGGCCAATGGGAAAAACAGGGCCATGGGAAAGAAGGAAGGAAAGAAGGAAAGAATGGTATAAGGACCTAGTGGTAATAGACACGTGATGCCCATCGACTCTCTCCGGCAGGCACGGAGATGCCCTGACACCCTGGTCCCGAGTCAGTCCTAACAGGATGTGCTCTCCAGGAGGGTGCAGTGGGAGAGTGATTTTGGGTGACCATGGGATAACCTAGCACAGTACCTGCTACAAAGTCAGATTCAAACGTAATGAGTGATAATGCAAGAACAATATTTTATGAAAGTGTTCACAGTTCTCTTCCATGTTAGTAAACCTCAACATTTTCTTCCTCTTAAAATTTTCTCTCTCCTTCCTTCCTTTCCTCTCTTTCCCTCTTTCCTTTCTTCTCTCTCTTTCTGTCTCCATGACTCTATTTCTCTCTTAATTCAAGGGCCTCATGGTGATTTATTTGTTTCTAGGATTATTTACCATCACTGTTAATGAAATAGGAAAAAAAGTAGAGTTCTTTTCCATAATTACTGTTACATATTTTAAATATGTGATCTCTGCTAATTAGCAAGATTCAAGGCACAGATTACAATGAGCAGGAAATAATTCCCCAAACATATCATCTAAAAAGGCTGACTTATGAAAAGAAGTATGCCTTCCCAAATTATATCATTTCAAAAGGAGTTTGGAGATTCCTCCCCTACCATCAGAACTCCAAAGTGTGTGAGGTGGTTACATAAGCAGACCGTCTCGCTCTCATCTGAATCTCTGTGTGCCACACATCCTGACGTGTTCCAAAATCCAGAACCTTCTGTAAAAGGAAGTTCACAAACAGTGTGAAAATAACAGCAGGCCAGTTCCTTTTCTGTAATAGATGTTAGCTTCTTCAGGAAAATATGCCTCAGTCTCTTCTGCCTTAAGTTTAGCAGTAAAACAGATACTATTCTTAATTCTGCCAATACTTAGAATTATTTAGATTCCCAGAATCATGGAAAGTTAGTGTTGGATCAGCAGGAGACTTTATCCTAGTCAGTGGTTTGCAACCGTGTTCTACTGAAGTGCCTCTGGGGTCCTGCAAAAGTTTGATTCAAGTTTACGGTTTAGTGTATGTATTATAAAATAAACTTCCATGAAAAGAATATCCCCTTTCGAATATATTACATAGGAATAAAGTCTCTGAAGATCAACATTTGTCTCCGTGCATCAGTCTCTGCTTTTGTCAAGACAGAGGACATTCTGCAAGAATGCGTCTGCATTCCTGTCACACGCTAGTGTGTACACAGCAATCATGCAGTGTGGCAGCTTACTATAAAGGCCTTTAAAAGCCATATCTGACTATTCTGGCAGGATATGGAATATGAGTGACTCACATATTTAAAGAATGTTTTAAGACTGCAAGGTGATATCATTTTTAATTATTGTTCCAGTAAATCAGGACTTCCTCAAAACTAGAAACCAAGCGACAAAAAACTTCCCAGCTATGATAAGGCGTATCAGAAACAGAGGTCTGGACAACTTCCGATGCCATTTCTACCAGGCAGCAGCCTGTCCTGGAGCTGGTTTGATTTGGCCGCGATAATCCCAATGGGGTCCCCCAAGAGAAGGCGACTGTTATGGGGCAGAGGTAGGAGGTGCATAGCTCATCCTTCCCATCAAAGAAATCCCCACACCTTTATCCAGTAACTCATCTGTCACTGTTGCCTTTTTCTCTTAATTGTCCAATATCATTTAAGAGGCAGTTCATTTCTTTCAAGTTATATATATGTGTAATATAACCACTTCTATATTTATAATCCTTAGTATGCTTTCTCCATAATCTGAGGTCTGGAAGCTGGATTCTAAACTGTGTGTCTCATGCATATCAAATAATCTCCTCAGATGTGTCCTTCAGAGAATGAGCTCATATCGTCATTCATCAAAACGTGGCAATAAGGGGCACCTGGTTGGTCAGTGAGTTAAGTATCCAACTGTTGATTTTGGCTCAGGTCATGATTTCACAGTTCACGGGATTGAGCCCCATGTTGGGCTCTGTGCTGACACTGCAGAACCTGCTTGGGATTCTCTGTCGTTCCCCCCAACCTGGCCCCTATATCGCTGGTGCTCTTTCTAAAAATAAATAGACTTAAAAAAAAAAGTTTTTAAAAAGAGGCAATAAAAATGCATAGTGCATTTTATAAATAATGGAAATCCAAGAGGTGGTTTGGTGTTAAAAAAAAAAAAGTCAAGTTAACTTATTTCTTCTTGCAATGAGTAATAAAGTTGCAGAAATTCGGGTTCCCTTCCCCAGCTACCTACGCTAGGCTTTGCAGTCCAGTTGCCATCACAGTTCCACAGTGACTCACTCTGGTTAGGGTGGAACGAAAGGAAACGGGGGTGTCAAACAATGTTTAAAATTCAGTTGTTCTTAAGACAGCCAATATTTTAAAACTCACCATTTTTGTTCAGATCCCAGAAGGCACAGATGGGATGAGGCACTGCCTATATTAACATAAGAATAAACATGTGAAATTATGTTTAAAATAAGTGAAAAATCTTATGATCTGAATATGGGAAAGGAGTCAAAATGCTAAGGTTTCTGTAAAGAAATAGACCAGGTTTAGTAAATGCCAATATGACCTAAGAACGGCAGGCAGTCCCGAAGGTCTCCTGTCCCAGGGGCTCCGAGTGGAAAGCAACCACAGCCCCATGAGGAAGCACACTTCCCATTTACCTAAAGGTTCTTATATATGTCCCATCCTAAAAAGCTATTCTTAGCACTTATCAAAGCTCTTTACACTGTAATTTCACTTCAGCTTCAGAATTTTCCTTTATGTCTAGGTGTGTGCCCAGAATTAAAAGTAGGGACTCAAACAGATATTTGCACATCCATGTTCACAGCAACGTTAACTCCCGATGGCCACAACATGGAAGCAGTCAAAGTACCCACGGATGGATGCATGGATAAAAAAAATGTGGGAGATATATTTATATATATATATATATATATATAGAGAGAGAGAGAGAGAGAGAGAGATTATCTAGGTCTCTCTCTCTCTAAATATATAATGGAATATTATCCAGCTTTAAAAAGGAAGCAAATTCTGGGTCATGCTTCCTTGAAAATGTATGAAATGGATGAACCTGAACTGCCTCGAGTAGTTAAATTCATAGGGACAGAGGGAAGATGCTGCAGAGCTGCTACGCAATGGCCTGTGGTTTCAGCTGGGGACCACAGAGCAGTTCCTGAAGTGGATGGCACTATGGCTGCAGAACAGTGTGAAAGCACTCACAAACGGTTAAAACAGTAAATACGATGTTATGCGTATTTTACCACAATAAAAAGTTTTTCACAGATGAAGGTGCTGAAACAAAGGACACCAAAGGGTAGAACAATGAATGAGGTCTCAGAGGACCCAGGGGCAAAGGAAGGCTAGTTCTTAGATGACTTAACTTCCAAGCCTGAGTCCTTATCAGCCAGCTTCCTGCCTGCCTGCTTCCTGCCTTGCCTAACAAATGGCAGGATCATAAGAGGGACCCTCTGTAAAAGAGGGGAAGGCCTGTGCCTGGCCTCACCTGGAACCAAAAGAAACCCCATAGAATTTTAAAGAATAAACAGATGATAGCAAGGGTAATGAAGAAACCAAAAAAAAAAAAAAAAAAAAAAAGCAACATTTGCCAAGATTTCAGATAACTGCTAACCTCTCAAAAAAATGAGTCAACCCTGCCCTGTTTCCCTTCTGCTTTCCCAGTAGCAATAATTTCTGACTTAACACACACAAAAAAACCAATCCAAACCTTTAATGGCAGGATTGTGCAACTGCATCTGTATCCAATTTCTTGCAGTAATACACTGTTCCGTAAAAAGAACGGCCCTTGTCTTCACTCCAGTTCTTCATGCCTGAATCCTAAAGGGGAAGAATTTCCCCACCTGCCACCATTTACCACGACATTGCAGCACCACCTGGTTAACTGTTGTCCCCTTTTTGGAAAACTGCCCCGTTAAAAAAGTACCAGAAGAATAAAATTCTTACCATGTAGAAAAAAAAAAAAACACAAGTCCCTGCACTTCTCTGAAATAGTCTGTCTCTGTTTCACTGTTCTTTGTAGCATTTTCTTACCTGGTTTATTGTGTGTTTGATTTTAATTCGAACAGGATCCTTCAAACCCTGAATAGTAATGTTTCCAATACTGCATGCCATCACATAACTCACTAAGGTGCCTTTCTTGGTTTCTACATCCTTTTAAAGAAAAAAATGTATTATTTTTCAGTACGCTTTTGTTGGATTTTGGTGCCCCCCAAACAAACAAACTGTCAGCACTTTTTACATTTAAGATCTTCAATTATAGAACATCCTGTTTATAAGATTAAATTGCTGGCTTTCCTGAAAGAGCTTTGCTATTTCCCTTATTATAATAAATACATTGCGAGAACATTATGAGCCAAAGCTGTAAGGCAGTGTTCATAAAACCTCACTCTTGATTGCTATGACTGATGTCAGCCGGGTAACATGTGAAACAATGAGAACCCAGAAATAATATAAACTCATAAAAAGCCATGAAACAATTAGATCATTTCCCTGCCCTAGAAAATACATGAAATTGTTTGCTGTTAGAGAAGTATAAAGGAAATATGTGAAAAACAAAACAAAAATAACAAACAATTCAGATTTCACATCTATGCCGATAGCCTCATGTGTTTAGTAACTTAGAAAGAATGTAATTCTTCTGGATGAAGTTCCCATCCAGAACTTCTATCTCCTCTGCTTGTACACGTGTAATCCTCCATAGCTTCCCCTTCAGACAAGGTTGTCAGGAAATCAAATCAGTGAATCCGTGCTGCAGAATGACTGGGGTCAACAGCGTGTCTCTCAGCAAGATCACCTCTTATTCCTTCTTCCCTCGTGTTATTCTTGTCAAACATCCTGCATTTCTCTATTGCATCTTACAAATCAGTTGTTTGGGAATAATTATGGGATTTCTTACATGCCAAATAAAATCTCAGCCATTAGAATACTCTATAGCGTTATTATGCTCAATAAAGTCGGCAATGGCTTGTGGATACCCTTTTGGGTTTAGAAAATACTCATATCTTGTTCACTATGGTAGGAGAGTATCACAAAACCCTTAACATTTTTGACTCTGCTGTTAATTTATACTAAAAACCAAATATATGTTTCCTAATAATATGTTGATTGGGAGATGCCAACGGAGAAGGGAAAGGTAGTGCAGAGAAGACAGACTCAAAATGAAACAATGACAGATTCTTATAGCTCTAACCCAAATCCTTCCCACTGGGTGCAACCTCTCCTCTGAACAGAACCTTACAACCAGTCACTTTTTTTGTGACACCTACTACATTTCTGTTTTGTTTCTTAAAAGTGACATTGTAAGCCTCAAATGATTTTAATAAATGCAGTTTTATGTGTACATAGCTATTAAATCCTTCAGAGTAATTAGTAATTACATTCTTCAGCTACTCAAAAATGTTATACAGCTTGTTTCTAAAATCTTCGTTTAAAAGAAGTCTTAAAATTTTAGAATTGTTGGGGCACCTGGATGGCTCAGTCAGTTAAGTGTCAGACTTCAGTTTAGGTCATGATCTCACGGTCTGTGGGTTCAAACCCCGCAGCGAGCTCTGTGCTGACAACTCAGAGCCTGGAGCCTGCTTCCTATTCTGTCTGTCTGTCTCTCTCTCTCTCTCTCTGCTCCTCCCCAGCTTGCTCTCTGTCTTTCTCTCTCTCAAAAATAATAAACATTAAAAAAAAATTAAGAAGGGGCGCCTGGGTGGCTCAGTCAGTTAAGCTTTTAACTTCAGCTCAGGTCGTGATCTCATGGTTCGTGGGTTCGAGCCCCGCATCAGGCTCTGTGCTGACAGCTAGCTCAGAGCCTGGAGCCTGTTTCAGATTCTGTGTCTTCCTCTCTCTCTGACCCTCCCCTGTTCATGCTCTCTCTTTCTCTCTCTCTCTCAGAAATAAAAACACTAAAAAAATTCTTTTAATTAAGAAAAAATTTTAGAATTCTTGTAAATGATTTCATGGTATTCCTTTTTCTTACCTGTAACTTACATTGCCACGCCCTTGTACATAACTATTAGAAACAACTCTAGTGGCCTTGAGACTTGGCTAGTTTACAAGCCAAGTCTTACTGTTTAATATACACTGGTATCGTTAATTTAATAGATAAATTTTATTTTTTAAAAAGGGCTCAGTGAAACTTTCTGGATCTGGTTGTACTTTCAAAGGCAACCAGAGGTCACCAGTGTTTGCTGGCAGTGGACTTTCTAGTATCTAGAAACGATGCCAATAAAAATGGCAATATGTGCTCAGCACAATGTCACTCGACTCTGGGGATATGTGAAGGCCAAAGGCCATTTGAAATATTAATGGGAAAGCTGATTAAAGCCAAGAATGCTGCTCATTATGTAAACAGTGCTTCCTGCTGAATTAAAAAAAAGGAAATAAAAAGCAAACCTTTCCTTTGGCACACAATTTCTTTAACTCTGAAGGTCTAAATTGCTGGAGAGCATAAAATATTTAACAAAGGGAATAATAAGTAGTAACTCCTCCATAAATTCCATTTCTAATTGTGCCACGCAAGTCTTAATCCAATATTTGATTTAAGAAAGAAAAACCCTAAATGAACACATCCTGTTAAATAAGCATATAATTACCTGAAATAAAATGGTTAAATAATTATGATAAAATGTTCCATTTCTGAAGATACAATATGTTAACTTTTCTAAGCCTCTTGATATATTTTCAAGGAATCTGAACTTGTAGTTTTCGGAGCAAAGAAAATCAATGTGCAATTGAAAAACAATTTAATGAACCCTTACCTGGAAAAGTCCAGTTTTATTGAAGAACGTAAACTGTGCTCTTTTAACGAATACAGAATCTTCTTGACTTAAATTCTCAAGTAAGTTTGAAGGCAAAATTACAGAAGCCAATGGATCCATTTGTCCACTCTCAAAATCCATCTGTGACACACAGAGATACACTTACTGAGTAATGATAAATCACAGTGATAACTACCCCACAAGCTGAACAAGGCAGGAGAACGGCACTTGGCCAGGGCCAGGGCTTCCCTTTACCTCCACTGTAGGCACGGACCCTCCTGAATGAATGCCTACAGACAAAGGCCTGGGTCTCATCTGAGTTTTGCAAATGTGGAAAAATGGAAGATGCATTGATTTTGACTAAGGCAAAAATGAGAAATCTATAAATCGGTTACCACTTTCAAAAATGAGTTAAGATTTACACTTCATAGATTTTGAGCTTTTCTCAAAACACATAGTAAAATAACTACAAAAAAAACCAAACCCAACAACCAGATTGGAGTTAGTTTGTCTGATTGCTGAGAATAAGTATCTCCAGGTAGAGGAAGCAGTTGAAGTTTGGCGAATATGCTTGGATATCACTTGCCCTGAACCCACATGTCAGGCCAAAGAGTATCTTCCAGCAAATGGATGTGGGATGAGACTTAGCCTGTCAAAATTTCAGTCTTAAATGTGAAACAGAATTATCCCAAAGAGCCCCAACTCTCAAAGAGAATCTTGAGGACTCTTCCTTTAAACCAGATTTTAAAATAGTTTATCTTGGTTTATCTCCACAGTTGAGAAGTAGTATGTGCCACTTATGTGTTCTCCTATGTCAAGGGCGATGTTGTGACATTTCATTTGCCCACGTGGTTAACTCTAATACACAGTAGGAACCTGAAGAACATTTGCTGAACCCTTTGCTGAAGGGTCACTTCAACAGACCAGAGTGGCTCTCCGTTAATCTGGCCCAGCTTTCCTGCCCAGCCTTGCCACTGCCTACCGTTCCCAGGCTTCACACCACTGGTTCAGACTTCATTCAGAGACCAGCAGAATCAGCCATACCTGAGATCTCGTGCAGAATGCAAACTCTGGAGATCCACCCAGGACCTACTAAGTTAGAATCTCTGGGGATGGGGCCCTGCAATCTGTTTGGACAAGTCCTCCAGGTGATATAATGCAGTTTGACAACCACTGGCAAAGAGAATACCTGACACTTCCTCCTACTGGCGGCCTTCATAAAGTCCTTTCTTCTGACTGAATTGACCCCTGCCCTCTCCTCAGTAGGGCGGTTCGGTTCCAGTGGTGGTTTAATACTTCCTTCTACTATCACCTCTGGTAGAACATAACCTGGCCATCCTGTCACCCAGGTTCCAAACGGACATCTTGGTGTCCAAATGCCTTTGCCTACAGCTGCCGTTAACCTTAGCAAACATTCTGACCTACCTTCCGGCCACCCCACTGCCCAAGATCTTCAAGTAGAAACTGGCAAATGATCAGATCAGTCTTTATTTGCCTAATTAATTGGAATTAAAGAAACCACTGGCTCATTACCTGGAAATAGGATTCATTATTGCTTGGAAGACCGATGCTAAAATTTGAAACTTCATTCGTCCCTGGGGACAGGGACGATACTCCCAGAGCCAAATTCCGAGTTGTAATATTCACACGTGATGTGCTATTTAGGTCTATCTTGAAGGCCAATTCATCAATTGTTTTTAAAGCTCTAAAGAAATGATAATACCACTCTTAAGTAACATGGTTTACATACATGTAGACATATGACTTGTAGGACAAAATATAAACCGAATAAAATTGTCTTTAAGTTTTCTGATCCTAACACGAATACTGACACCCCAAGTCACAATGACATCAGTTAAAACACAGACTCCTAGTGATGAATGCATCCTCAGAAGAAATATTATGCTTTAAGTAATGTCAACAATTAAATCATCCTAAAAAGATACTGTTTTTCAACTCTTAGACTTTTTTTCTCATATAAAAAAATAGCTTTTCTACTTTATAACTGAGAATCAAAGGAAATAATGTGTACAAGCATTTATTAAACCCTAAGATGCTATAAAAATGTTTTCAATCGTTATATAGATAAGGTAAGTTCAAAAACACATTTTAACAAACATAAAATTTTCATTGAAGAAATTTGGTTGAAAGGAAGGAAATGGAATATTAACACATTAAATGAAACAAATGGATGAAAACTAATTGTGTACAAACAGGTATATATCACTCTGCCCTCAGCATTTTCATTCCTGAAGTACAATGATCACACAGCTACAGCATTTCTGTGTCAGTCTATAGAACAGAACTGGCAGTCACCAAGTTATGCCTAAGATGTGAGTAGAATGTTCGCTAAGTGTCTCCTTTGCAAAGTGACATCAGCTAATATATATAATAGCTTATCTTGTGAATTAATACCAGTAAACATTTTTTCAGGTGAAAAATGAATTGTTATGTCTTTCTGCAGTTACTTATGTTTCTTGGCAGATGGACAATCCTAATCACTTTGTAAATTGTATTTCTCAAAAAAGAAAAGAACCTTGAAGTTCACTGTGTGAATGATCTTGGGAAATATCAATGGGTCTTCTGGACATTAAAATTATGAAAGCTGAGGGGTGCCTAGGCGGCTCAGTCAGCTAAGCATCCAACTCTTGCATTCAGCTCAGGCCATGATCTCACTGGTTTGTGGGTTTGAGCCCTGCATCGGGCCCCATGCTGTCAGCACAGAGCCTGCTTGGGATTTTCTCTCCCTCTCTCTCTGCCCCTTCTCAACTCACATGCACATGTGTTTTCTCTCTCAAAAACAAATAAACTTAAAAAAATAAATTATGAAAGTTGGGCACCAGGCATTCAGATAAGTAAGGGATTATACAACATGTATCCAATTACTCTCTAGAAGAATAAAAAAGAACACTTACTCAGAAGAAGACTCAAGCAGGTCACTGTCTGGACTGGTTAAGATATTAGAAAATATATTCATTAAAGTTGAACCAAGCATTATATCAATATTTTCTTCTTTATTTACAATCCTTTTGACCTGCTCTACAATGCTGGTAATATTGGCTGAACTTAGGGTCTGCCCATCACCAGTTAAATTTAAAATCTGGTTGGCCACTTCATTTGCTTCCCCTAAAAAAAAGGAAGGCAGAAAAACAACCCACAAAGTTTTGAACATTTCAGGAATTCAAAATATATTATATTTCACTTCATAGCCTCAACTTTGGAGGAAGCAATTTTCAGATACAGTTCTGAGAGGAATGCCCCCAGAATCACAAAAAATAAATGTATACCTACTGTTTAAAAATAATATACAACTATAAAACACTGATACAAATACCAGTTTATATATTACGTCTTTTGTAAAACTGTCTTACTATTTTTAATCTCTGATAGAATAAACAGAACATAAAGTTAGAATCAGGAAAAACAGAATTTTCTACCTTCAGTGAAACAATCATTTGCTTAGCTTTTAATATAATGGCTATCACATAGCAGAAAAAATATGGCGGAAGAGGATGAAGATGATGAGGCCATTTCATTTTGCCTTTGAGAACTGAAGAAAAATTGCTCACTTACTTGAACAATTGGAGATATCAGGAGGCCCCCAGTAGGCTAAAGATGTGTTGGCAAGGTCACGGTAACTATGGAACAAAACGGGATAGTTCAAATATTTGGCACAAATGACATTTTAATTGACAAAATTAGTTAATAATAAGTTTTAAAATCTGCCTTGACAGCTTGGTAAATTTCATTTGAAAATAAAACTGTAATACATTGAAATAAAACTCTTACTAAGAATTCTTACTGGAAAAAACCAGGAGCCATGCATCCTAGAAACAAAATACTAGCAATGGCCTGCACCCTAAGCTAGAATATACCAGGTTATTGAGGTTAAAACCATATTTGGTAATGCAGGTCAGATACCTCTTTAAGAAATTTTCAGATAAAATCCGATTTTGATTTCCCATAACTCTATATAGCAGATTATAATGCATACTTTACAGGTGAGGAAAAAGACTTAGAGAAATCAAAGAATATTCTGAAGTTTCACAGCCAGGAAGAGGTACAGCCTTGTTTCAAACTAGAGTCAGTGACTCTCTGGAGCCCTTCTTTTCTCCTCACCATGTACCAAACATGGCAGAAGGTGCAAGATTTGGGCACTTTCCATTTCTGAACCCCTCCACCCCTGCGAGAAAACTTAACTGGGGGTGAGTTGGAGCATGAAGAACTGGGTCTGACTTGCTGCTCTACAGTGAATCCTTTGCAATCGACCTGTCTCTAGGGAAAATCTACACCCTGACCGTCTCTATTAGCAGCCTGCCTTCACCTCGATTCTGACCTTATTTCCCTCTTTTTCTGCCTCTCTTCCCCTCCAAATTGTTTAAAAGTCTTGGAATTTCAGGGGTGCCTGGGAGGCTCAATGGGTTAAGCATCTGACTACAGCCCATGTCATGGTCTCAAGGTTCATGGGTTCAAGCCCTGCACTGGGCTCTGTGCTGACAGCTCAGAGACTGGAGCCTGCTTCGGGTTCTGTGTTTCCCTCTCTTTCTGCCCCCTCCCCCAGTCACACTCTGCCTCTCTCTCTCTCTCTCTCTCAAAAAAAAAAAAAAAACATAAATAAACATTAAATTTTTTTTTAAATTTAAAGTCTTGGAATTTCAGCTGCATGTTCCAAAGCCATGAGCTGGCTTCATTTATCCATATACAAGGTGCTTCCCCCTATGGCCACACTCTGGTTTCCAGATCTCTCCATCTTTCTTTGGAAAAGGCTAAATCAGCATATTGCTTAGAGTAAAAAGGGTTTTTTTGGTAACCTCATCTTTACCTTCCTTGAAGTGTGTGATTTAGGTATTCACAGACTTTCCTGCCCTTCTCTCCTATCAATATACAAAGCACAGGGACGGCGGTGCAGTGTAATGTGGAGGGAGATAATGCAGAGCTTTACTGGCAAGATTCAACAAAAGCATTACCATGTCCGTGAAGCATAAAAGCCTTGCTTCCCTGGACAAGGGAAGTTGTACACAGATGGTGGGATGAGTGGCCACTGATAGCCTTTGGGTTCCTCCTCAGCATAACATAAACCTATGTGAAAATTAGAAATGTTAATCTATCATTTGAAGTAAAGAGGTCCAAGATGAGAGCAAACTGAGGAATTAAGTATTTATTTCATGTAATACTGAAATATTAGCTTTTATGTTCAGAATTTGCAAAAATTGCAAAATTAGGAAAAAGAAACACTAAGCACATTTCAGACACAAAAGTTATCCAAATCAAAACCATGCATGTATGGGAGTATAATCATGAAACGTGCATCATTATTCTTATGTAAATCATTAACAGATAAAATTAGTAAAATCAAGGTTTATTTAAAAGATAAACACTACAGGGGCCCCTGGGTGGCTCCATCAGTTGAGCATCTGACTCTTGATTTAAGCTCAGGTCATGATCTCACGGTCCTGGGATCGAGTCTCATGTCAGGCTCTGTGCTGAGCCTGAAGTCTACTTGGGATTCTGTCTCTCCCTCCCTCTGCCCCCTTCCCCTCCCCTTGCTCACTCGCACTTTCACTCTCAAATAAAAATAGAGGCTCCTGGGTGGCTCAGTTGGTTAAGTGTCTGACTTTGGCTCAGGTCATGATCTCATGTTCATGAGTTCAAGCCCTGTGTTCTGCTCTGTGCTGACAGCTCAGTCTAGAGCTTGCTTCAGATTCTATGTCTCCCTCTCTTTCTGCCCTTCCCCTCTTCATGCTCTCTCTCAAAAATAGACATTAAAAATTTTTTAAAAATCAATACATAAACATTAAAAAAACTAATAAACCCTACATACAGTGATGATCCTGAAAAATTCAAAATGTAATATATTTTTCCAAAGGGAAAAGGCTACAAAATACTGTGTAGTCATTGAGTTGCACACATATTTTATGGCAAAATCTCCAGCTGTTCAGAAAGCATCTTCTGTCTGGAAGTTTGCTGCGAGGAGAGTATGAAGAGAGCTGTAAGCCAGCACCACGTGTCTCTCACACACGCCCGCTGCCTCAGATCGCCCCACCTGTGGTCTGAGAACTCTCTGGGCAAGTGTCATGACATAAATGATTCAGATTTTACAATTTTAAAAATATTAAAATAAAAGCAAAAGATCAACAACAAAATCTTATTATCTCAGGACTGAAAAACAGCAAGTTATACCAGACTGCTGGGAACTGGTATTATAGTCACTAACTGAACATTCAAAGAACTTTCCCACCTACATTCTGAGGCTTCAAACTACCAGGGTTTGACTTTTATTTTTTTTCAGTTGGTAGAAACTTTTCTTCATAGGCCCACTTGGCAGAAAAACAGTAAAGTGCAGAACTTAAAGGAAGTGGTAGAAATTACACGTCTAGGGGTGCAGAGTTTTCTGGGTTCCCTCAGCCCCTAGAACAGCGATGAGGCCAGCTGCCCCTCACACAGCTCCTTTGCCATTCCTGGAGCTCCTTCCTTATGGAGACTCATCTATGGAAGGGTGGCGTGTGCACTCTCCCCAGCTTCCAGAAGCCCCATCTGTAAATAAGCAAGCACTCTCCCATAGAGGCTCAGAAACTGGCCATGCTGGGGCACCTGGTGGCTCAGTCCTGATAAGCGTCTGACTCTTGGATTTGGATCAGGTCATGGTCTCAGGAGTCTGAACCTTGCATCAGGCTCTGTGCTGATGGTGAGGAGCCTGCTTGAAATTCATTCTCTCCCTCTCTCTTGCTGCCCCTCCACAGCTTGTGCTCTCTCCCTCTCAGAATAAATAAACTTAAAAAAGAAAATAGAAACTGTTTGTGGTGATGAGGACAAGGATGATTCGCACCCCACCACCTCTATGAGTTCTCGGTAATTGTGTATGTTGACACATTATACATGGGTAGTTCCTCACAGAAGCAGAGATGCTTGCTTCGCTATCACACCGGGATTCCACCCTCAGTTGCAAACAGCTTCTTAGAGACTGAGGCATGCCTGCTGCCCTCACTTCAGCCTCTCGCACATGTAGAAGGAAAAGTGTCCAAGTTTCCTTTTCTCTTGATCTCTATTAATATGCCTAATCATAAAATAATCACAGTCACATAGCAACAGAATAATTACTTTTTGTTGTCCATATTTGTGATCATGGATTTTTCTAAAATAGTTCTACCAAAGCTCATTCATTTAGTTATTCAAGTATTTAAGTGCTGGGGAGAGTATAGCATAGCACATGCTAGGTGCTCAGGGAGACAAGAAGTGAGGGTGTGAAAACAATGATGTGATAGGCAGGTGGATGGTGGGAGTAAAGAGTGGTGTGAAGCAGACCTAGAAAGGCATAAAGGGGCAGGCACATCGGGGCAAGGGCGAGGGGTCCCACGTGTATGGTTGGAGCTCAGGACGTGACTCGTGTCTAGGTGGGAACTGAATCTAAACCCTGGATGACTCTCAGATTTCTGACCTACTCCTTGTGAAGTCAGTGGTATCATTAATGAACACAGAAAACATGAGATGTTTTCTAATATGACATTGCCATTTCTAAGAGTTACCTCATTAGAGCTTCCATATGTACACAAACACACTCTTTATTCCTGCAGCTGAAGCCAATTCTGGTCAAGGCTATCCTGGCTCTTTGCTCATACGCTTAGTATTTCCAGAACAAGTTCCCCACAAGAGTATAAATTCTCTTCTGCCCCTTTCATTCCCTTAGATTCATAGATGTTGAGTTGCTCTCTTTTATGTTAACTGGGTCACCCATTTGTTACAATGCCACTCATAGGATGAATTTCATCATCAGAAAAAATAGTTTTAAGTAAGCAAATGATGCGCATAGGAAGAATATTTCCATGGCTGTATCAGTTAAACCTGAAGAGTTATAGAGCATACGTATTAAAAAATTAAAGGAACTTACCCAGTTGTTTTACGCTCACTGCATATAGCCTCAAGCCCTCATCCAAGGAGTCATTATTTTTTAAGAGCTTCTGTTGAATGTCTTTTCCTTCTAAATTGGGATTGTTGGTAGCATTGTAAACTAGAAGGGCCCAAATCACCAACCTAGAAAAACATTTCAGATGTAATTGTTGGAATTGTTGATTTTTTTTTTTTTTGGTGGAATAACAGTATAGTTGGTTGTGGTAACAAGAGGGATGACCATGAAGTGTTGAGACTCAACAGACAGGCCACAGCACTCAAAGACTTCTATTGTTGCATATATTAGAATGTTAAAAATATATCTATATGAATAGATTATATAAGAAATTGCATGTATAATTCTATTATATCATATTGTATAATCTCATTTCTTTTGAGAAATGTTTTAAGTACTATTTATAGCATACATGCAAGAAAAGACCACAGTTCTGGCTAATGCTACATTGTTTCTTGGTAGCCAAAAATAAAGTTTTTTAGAAAAGTTAAATTCCAACAAATCTGACTAAAAGGATTCACTTTAAGATTATTAAGGTTTTACTGTTAAGTAACAACATTATTAAGGGTGTTCCAATTTCTCCAGAACTTTAAAAATGATTCTCCATCGCCATAAAGCATTTTTAAGTCTGTTATATGGTGAAAAGTTACAGAATAAATACTTAAAGTATACATGATGATTGGCCAGTATCCTACAGAAGTTTACAGACTGTCTGACTTTGAAGGTCTTTAAAAAGAAAATATTTCTATGAGAAGCAGAGATGAATCCTAAAAGCCCCATCAAAACCTTTGGTTCTACATTTCAAAATAATGTAATTTTCTGTTCAACTGTAATTATAGCCATAGTCAATAGCAGAAATCAAAATATGCCAAAGTCAGGGTGGTAGCACTGTTTCTGAAATAAGTATTCCCCACAGGGAGGCATGGCATAACTTATTTATAAAATTATGCAGATATCAATAAAAATGAAATGGAGTACTGATATATTTGTGATGCTAAAAAAAGAAAGATTCCTTGAAATATATGCCATTCAAGGTCAGATGAAATTAAAGAAGAGTTCTATTCCCGCCCCCTGCCCCCCCCTGGCCCACACCCCCACCCAAATATCTGTGCTAATCTCAAGGACAAAGTACTGAACTGTTCTCACAATTCAGTCTGAAAAGCTAATTATTGGGGCGTCTGGGTGGCTGAGCCAGTTAAGCGTCCGACCTCGGGTCAGGTCATGATCTCACAGTTCATGGGTTTGAGCCCCACGTCAGGCTCTGTGCTGACAGTTAGCTCAGAGCCTGGAGCCTGCTTCAGACTGTGTCTCCCTCTCTCTCTCAGACTCTCCCTGCTCTCTCTCTCTCAGAAATAAATAAAAAAAATTAAATTTTTTTTTTAAAATGAAAAGCTATTTATCTCTAAAATGATCTACAGCTTAGTGTTCAAATATAAGTCATATTTCAGGATGAGCAAGACAAACATAGATATAAATATAATGGTGAACTGTCATCACTTAATAATTTTGTAAACGGCCTAGGAAAAAGTATCTTTTGGTTAAGTTATTGTTGGAAGATAAGCTTTGCCACTCTAGTTACTGAGAGGTTAGAGTTGAGAACATGACCTTTTACTTCTCTTGAATATGGAGAACATAATGAACACAATGTATTGGGCTCATACTGAATCCCCAAATTCAGCAATTCAAGAATGACCATGCATTTCTCAGGCCTTATCCCTACATTTTCCTCTCTAATCCTGAAAACTGAAACTGTTTTCCTGGTTCTACAAAGTTCCATCAGTTGTTACCATCAATCGCCCTTTATTTGAATAAACCAGTCTCTGTGGCTTTGGTTTCCTGTCTGTCTAGGCGATAGAGGATGATGGCATTATCTGAGGTTATGGTCTATGTTAAGTGTTACAACCAAACGGAAAGGAAAAGTTTGGGGAAAAAAAACTAGTAGATTGTGGCTTTGAGAAAACACTTGGAGAGACAAAAATTCATCAATGAGCATAAGAGAAGTAGAGAGTAGGTAAAAAAGAGGGGGAGAAACCTGTAAGAATACATTTTAAAATAATTTTAAAACAATTAAAAATTTAAAACAATACACTTTTAAACAGTTTCAAAAACTTGTGAAGCAAAGATTCAAAGAAAAACCAAACATGTAGACTTTCCCATCTGCATGTTCTTAGTTCTCTCTCCATAATATTTTCTGTGAAGTTATCCATTGGTTTGACAAAAATTGAGATTCAATGAATTTAAATGTCTTTCAAGCAAGAGTTTGTGAGGTACTGACACAGGCTAGTGATGACTGACTTCAGTATTGCTGGGTAGTAGATGAATGCTGACTTCCTACAGAGGATATATCATTGAGGACACCCCCAATCTTGGCTGCCCCAATTGTTAGACAAATGTCCAATAAAGGGATCCATATCATGCATCCGTTATTCCAAGCTCAACAGGATCTAGCAGTACAGGTTGGAGGAAAAATTATTTGCCTAAAGACAGAAGTCTAGTTGACATCAAGAGTATAGTATTAACATAATTATCCTGTTTTTTAGATCATAGAGGAAAGAAAACTTTCTTTCCCTAATTGGATGCTTCAAGCCAGTCCATTGAGATATGAATAGTTTCAACTATAATTTAAATTTTTTTTTCTTTTTTAGTATTAAACAGAATACAAAAATAAAAGTAAGAAGAAACTCTCTGGTCAACGTTCATATGAAATTCTACTTTTGTCTCTTCTCCTAGTAAGAATACATCACCTTAAAAGAAGTATATTCCATCATTATGGCTGTAAATCTATAAAATCAGTTCAGTCAATTGAAACTGAGAAAGACTTAAGGGAACTTAGGCTTTTTGACTAATTTTTTTTCTTTTTTGGAGATGTAATAGACTACCTGAACATAACTAAATTTATTTCATTTAGGAGTTTAAGTTGTTTTTAATTATACGGCACTCTGAAGTTGGCCTGTGGGTGCCAACAAATTCTGTAAGGTGAATAGATTTGTTAAGTTATGTGCTGTTGAAGTCACAGATGAGATGAATTTTAAAATGAAAACTTCTGAAAAGTGGCTATTCCCCATATTATTAGATGCCATTATACGTAAGCTTTAACTATCTCTTTTTTCTTTGATGGTCTCTTTGAAATTTCAAATAATAGGTAAAGGCTTATCATAAATAAACTAGAAATAATAAGTAGAATAACTCATACATTTTAAATGTGCTACTTCTGAATTATTTTTCATCAGATTCACATTTTTATCCACTCTATTATTTGGTGGTTTTAACTACAAGAAAACAAAGAGTGTAAATTACTGCTAACGAAATAAAAGTGCTACTTGATAAAAATGTTTCTCTCCTATTTCACTATTCTCATTTCTCTACCAGTCAAAACAGGTGAGAGAAAGTATGTTACACTTTCTGTTAAGACTCTGTCAGTGTTACCTTGGATCATTCCCAATGCTCCTCTTGACTTTAATCTTGTCCTCATCCATGCTCTGGTGAAAACTATAAACACAAATATGTATCTTCATTATCAACCTCATTTGTCACATCATCAACAACAAAATTTGAGGAGGTGAAAGAAAGAGGCAAAATGAAAGTTTTAAGCCCAGTGTTTCCAAATATGTGTCCTGAAATTGTTGTTCTTTTACATGTCCGAGACTCAATGGTTCCACGGTCAAGTAAGCTTGGCAGCTCTGTGCCAAGATTTCAAGATTCACAACGCATGTTAGTAAACTAAAGAGTCTGAGATGTTCAGATATCTAGAAATGCACTTCAGTTTACTTTTCAGTTGTACTTCTGGAGTTAATTCAACATGTGATCCTTCTTCTGTGTTAACTTATGACATCTCTTGGGTTCACAGAATACATGTTTAGGTTTCATGAAATATACCTTTGAAAACTAAGTATAAAATTATGAAAACAAGGTGCAGAGCAGGATATGTGGATGATGCTATTTGCTAGGCAGTTAAAGTGTTCAAATATAATAGTAAAAGGCATTTTTGAAAAGCTAGGTGCAGACTGTAGATGTCTCATCTTACGGAAAAATGGCCTCCAAACTGGGGTGCTATAGATGATCGACTGGGGTATGCGATTAAACCTACAGAACTTCTATGTATATGTGATTATCTTTTTTTAATTTGTGGTATATTATAACATATACTGTTTAAGTAATATACACACACAAATTTATTTAAAATTGCAAACATATTTTGGGAATGCAGGCTAATTTTTTTTAAAGATTGGGATCCATGATCAAAAAATTAAAACCAATTGCTACAGCACTGAAGATTTGCACAAAGAAATGACATAGAGTTGTTTTAGAACGATTATAAATAGGGTACATGTGTGTATGTGTGTACTTGTGCTGTATGTGTGTTTGGGGGGGGCCGCGTATAACCAGAGAGATAGAGCGTAGCATCATATGAGACACTACTTTTTATTTCTTAAATAATTCATTCTGTCATTTACCTGATATTGACCACATAAACAGTGTAGTTCCAATTTTGGAAGGTTGAATTGAGCTGAAAAATACAATGGAAAAGAGTGAGCTTTGATAATACTTTCTAAAAAAAAAAAAAAACTGAATCGAGTTTCTTCCCTCCCAAAGGATAAGTTGTTATTGGAATAAGGCCCTGGGAAAATCTCAGAGAGCCAGAGTGAAAGAAGGGTAAAGATAACAGTTACCGGATCATTATATGCCAAGAACTTTCAAAGGTTATTTCTTCGATCTCACAACAACCAGTGAGATAGGTATTATCTGCTCCCTCACCCTTATTTATGAAGAAACTGAGCTTCATGGAGAGGAAATAGATTGCCCAATGTCCTCAACTAAGCAGCAGATCCCAGACTGAAACTCAAGTCTGTCTAGAAACACTATACTTTCCTCTCTAGCCCTTATTATAATGGACTCCACTATAATGGTTCTTCAAATTAGCCATCAGACTGAGGGCTACACAGCTGTAACAGCATACATGGGAGGATTAGCAACATACACACCTTTGTATTCCTCATTTAACAAACACAAAGCAATTAACACATCTTTTCTACTATCATCTCTATCTCTACTATCATCTACTATCTACTATCTACATCTACTATCTACATCTCTACTATCATCTACTATCATCTATAAGGATATTAGTAAGAAAAGTTACAAATTAACAATATGAGCCTTAAAAAAGCAAAATTAGTTCAACATTATTGGGAACTATGTTAATTATTATGTAGCTATTTAACAGTCTCATGGATCTCAGCGTCAGACTTTTTAAAGAAGGAATGGTTCTTCTCAATATAAATAACAATTACATTTCCAATACAATCACAAATGGGATTTCTTTACTGATATGAGATCTTCCTATTTCTATATCACCTCCAAAAAGGGATTTTTAGGTCTTACTTTATACACACAGTTAGCTTTCCTTGTAAGCATTCCTAAAATTGAATGTAAATTCAATGAAGTCCTGGCAAAAAGTAGTACTTTAAAATTAAAGCAGCAATAATATGAATCAGAGACACCAGTTATGTTTTCTCTATTTCAAGTATCTGCTTTGGTATCTTTCATCTTAAACAAAAAGTGTCCAGTAAAGTTTAGCTTCAGATGAGAATGAAGCTGTATTGAAAACCAAACATATAATATAAACGTAAAATCACATGCTGCCAAAGGCACAGACTGTCCAGTGAATGTTAATTTCTCAAATTAATCATATTAGCAGTGGCTTATTTAAGAATGAAAAGAAAGAATTTTATCTTTTGAAATCATTCTGATTTTTTTTAATTTAATTTTTTAAATGTTTTATTTCTGAGAGAGAGAGAGAGAGAAAGAGTAGGGGAAGGTCAGAGAGAGAGGGAGATGCAGAATCTGAAACAGGCTCCAGACTCTGAGATGGCAGTCAGCACAGAGCCTGATGTGGGGCTGGAACCCATGAACCTGAGATCATGACCTGAGCTGAAGTCGGAGGCTTAACTGACTAAGCTACCCAGGCACCCCAAAATCATTCTGATTTTTAAACAAAACAAAAATAAGAATGCTTGAAAGGAAATGGGATACAAGAATACGCTTTCTGGAAAGCCATTCTTTATTTAGAAATGAAACATCTCTCCTAGGGTTTGAATTAGTTACTGGCTTTAATATTCAGTCCCAAAAATAAACAGCTCCATTTGTCATTATTTAGAGAATTTCACTCCTCTAAATTTTGTAACAATTGTTAATTACATACTATTGTTTCCTGTGGTCAACTTGTTTTAAAGCATATTCAAACTAAGGCTTTTCTTATTATAGACTCTTCAAAATAAGACTGTCTTGTCCTAGCAGTTATTCTTTAGATAGATAGATCAATAGATGACTGATAGATAAATAGACAAATAGATTAGATAGTCACCACTACTTCTCAATATATTTAGCTTTGGTTTGCTACCAAGGGCATGTTTACCAGGCTTCAGCATAAGAAAACCCATTTTTCGTCAAAATGTATACTTGAGTGACTTCAATCACAGTAACTGTGTAAGCTGTAGTAGTACTGTACATAAAAATCAGTACAAAGTCCCACAGTCTGTTACAGAAACAAAATAAAATAGAAAATATAGAAGCCTATGGAAAACAAAATTTTAGTCTCAGAGATGAAAATTAGAAAACCATAGGTGGTATGTATAAGGAAAATGAAATAAAATGCTGAAGTTTTTTTAAATTGGAAATTACCAAAATTTTACTTAATAGAATATGATTAAATTAATTAGTATAACCCAAATCTCCATCAACAGAAGACTTAAATGGCCAGACAGTCACAGAATGGAATACTATGCACTTTTAAAAAAAGAAAAAAAGAAAAATTAGATAAGGAAGGTCTCTGTGTACTTATGATGCAAACCTGGTAATTACAAAAATAAGTACAATGATACATAAAATATGCTTTTAGTGAAAAAAGGAGGAAAAATAAGAATCTATAATCCTTCTTAAAAATGTTTATTTATTTTTAAAAGAGAGAGGGGTGGGGCAGAGAATGAGGGAGACAGAAGATCCGAAGCAGGCTCTGATGCACTGTCAGTACAGAGATGGGGGCTCAAGCTCATGAATGGTGAGATCATGACCTAAGCCACCCAGGCATCCCAAGAATCTATAGCCTTATTTTCTTTTATATGCACAAAGAATCTGGGAGGGGGGAGGAGAGAAACAAACAAGAAAAATTAACAATGACTTCTAAGCAGATGGATTGGACTCCAGGGAGATGAGCTACAAAGATGGACTGAATATTTTCATGATATATTTTGTTATAATTTTTGGTCATTCAAACAATTAAATAAAAAATATATAATCTACTTTCTAAAGCTATGCTGAAAATGTAGGGATATAATAGTAAATAAAGATACCTATCAAAATTTATTTCTATTTGTGTGGTACTTTTCTTATATAGACATTAATCATCTATTAGGCTTGTCCTTGATTCAAATGTACCTCCCCCTCTATGCATAAGCATACACCTCGCTTCTATATCTGTTCGTGTTTCACTAAGGAACAGTGTCTGTGTTTCACTAAGATCTATGGACTCAATTACCCAGACGGTAGAGTCCTTTCCAGGTTTCCAGAGGTGAAAGGTTTCAAATCACAAAAGAAATTGTATAAGTTCACTTACCCATTCTGCCACCTTGTTCTGTACTTTAACCTCAGGGTGATGAAAGATGTTTTGAATCACTATGGATATTCTAAAGACAATTCCATCTGTCCATTGGAAATAGGATTGAGCCGTTAGTTATATTTTATAGTCCTATAATTATCAATTTAAATATACAATCACATGATTTCACACAATGTAAAAGAAACTCTTTCTGTTGGGGAAATAGGCTTCTAGTTATGGAACGAATAAGTCGCAGTAATAAAAGGCATATAGAAAAAAGAGTCAATGATTTTGTAATTATGTTGTATGCTGACAGATGGTAGCCACACTTGGGGTGAGCACAGCATAGCACACAGACTTGTTGAATCACTATATTGTACACCTGAAACCAACAAACATTGTGTGTCAACTACACTTCAATTAAGAAAAAACTAAAAAAAAAAAAAAACAAAAAAAACACTTTCTACACAGGTACAGAAAATTTGAGATATTTTGACTTTATGCTCATTGACCTTTGCAACTGCTTAGAAAGAGTATCAATTAGTTTATTCTGATAAATATTTCATTGCTCCTACATTATCACCTACATATGTTTCTTTGATTCTATAGATTTTGGATATCTACTTTAGTTTTTTCATGACTTTTTCATGTATAATTTGACCTCATATAATAAGAAATTACCTCTTTTTTTAAATCTTATAAAGAATGACAGGGTTTGGGGAGTGGAAACTTGAGTAGAATGATGGGCAGAAGTTAACTTGGAAAAGAATAGGCACACACGTATTTGTTGCCCTCTGCCCCTTCTTCTTCTTTCTCACCCCACATAGCATTTATTTCTAAGTCATTCATCAAATTTTTCATCAAAATTCCATAAATATAGTGGTTTGTATCAAAATAAAGGGGGGAGGAAAGAAAGAATATTTGCAGATATAATTTTAACTGGACTAAACTGCTTAAAAAAAAACTTACGTGAGAAGAAGGTTCTGCTTTTTTCTTTTGGGGATCTTTAAAGTAGTCTGGTCATTTTTTTTGTAAATGCAAATCTAAGTCACCAGCCAGGTTTGCTGAATCTCTCTAGATGCGTGTTATAGGATACCTTACTATAAATAGCTCATGAGAACAATGCCATTTTAAAATAGGTTATATATAGAAAAAAATGAATCTCCATTATTGTCAATCATCTTCCTTCATGCTTATATGTTGGTAAGTCTTCAGGAAAGTATGCATAGAAAATGTAGAAATTATATAATTTAAACACTGTTGGGGAATAGATTTAATGAAACATTTGGAAAGTCAGTAGAAAATACTTAAAACTCTGCCTCTGAAAACCCCCATATCTACCAAAATGCAAATTCCAGTTCCACTACCAAAGGAATGCTTTTCCAGTATGGGGTCAGAATCTCATGCTAAAAATTCTACCACTCCCAGAGGTAATAGTATAAATACGTGAAATTGGTATAAGTCCAAGGACAAGTGGATTTAACTTATGCAAACTAGGTTATTTCAGGTTCTAAAACTCTCCAGGTATTTTAGCAAAGTTGATTTGATGTTCCCCTAAAAATATTCTGAATTTAAAATATCTGGAGGAATATATTCAAAACAAATGATAATAATTCAGATGAACAAAACACGTGTACACTGTATATATTATCATATCAAATCATGGATATTCTGAATGGGTGAGAAGTTCAAATTTGAGAGGTCTCAGAGTTATTCCAGGGTCCTAAAGATAATTCTGCCAATGTTCACTGGTGCCAGCAGAGTAGCTGAAAAGCCACCACTAGATGGAGATGCAAAGCACGTGTTTAAGATCAGCATTCTTTCGAGCTCAGAAGAATACTGCAAAATACCAAAAATCATTATTTTTAATCACTGACATTGTTTTGGAAACATTTAAGATGGTTTTCTTTAATTTTTAAATATTTGCTGCCTCATTTTTCCAATCTGCTGTTATTTATAAATGAAAAAGACATCCAATATCAGAGATCATCTGAATAAATTTCTAAATATAGTACTCTCCCTAGAGTTATATTGCCTATAGCAAATAAAATATATGAACACAGAAAACAACCTAACATCTTGTGTTACAGACTCTCTTGTGTTAGAGATCACTTTCAAAGTGGTCTCTCTGCAGAAGCCTTGGAATGAACTATTTATATATTCAATGGTGTCTACTTGTTAAACTTCTTTAAAATTTCTGAACAATACAGTCAACAACGAAACATGAGAAATGTCCAGGAGGGAACTTTCAATGCTGGATAAAGTGCCCACCAAAGAACTGGGAAGAAGGGTTGTGGCTTGCAGCAAAATAATTGGCTTAAGCATTGCCACTGCAGAAAACACATAATTAAGACGCACTGAAGCAGATTTTCCCATGGCATCCTAGAGGTCAAGCAATCTTCTATAGATGTAAAAACTCCTACAGGGTCTCAATAGAAATGCTTATTACAAATTTTCATATATTCCAGAGAATTCAATAGCTGTATGTGTTACCCTAATAATGGCAACCAAGCCAGAAGAATTCATGATAGATATTTCTTGGGGCAAAAAATAAAAAGTATTTAAATATATCCATTTTCCCGTGTGACAACTCTTTTCTTTCATCCATGCAGAACTTCAAAGCAGAAATCATTGCTTGCCATTACAGATGTGGTATCAAAACAGTATTGCTTTCTCCAATTAATCATTTTTTTCATCCTTCTTAATGCTCTTTTCGGGATTGCTTAGAAGATATAGAAACGAGACTACTTTGCTCTATATGGAAGGGTGTGAAATACAGGTTTGAATGGCTGATTTTCACTTTACAGATGCTTAAATACAAACCAAATGTTATTTTAGAGCCAAAATGATGTCTTTGGAGTAGTGATGAGGGAATCATAACACGTAGGTAGCATTTATAATATGACCGGGGTCCTGCTCATCCTGCACACGTGATTTCTTTAGATAACAAGAATATAAAGCTAGATTCATTGTCCAATCTATATCTATCTATCTATCTATCTATCTATCTATCTATCTATCTATATCTATATATCTCCAGAGAATAAATTATTTTATTTGAGTAGTTAAATTGTGTTAAGAAACTAGAAGCAGTGATACAATGGATACCTGTAAGCTAGGTTTTTAGAAGAATACTAAGGACTAACAGAGTTAATTCCTTGCTTGGGCAACTTGTGTTGATCCCACAAAATGTAATATCCAGGGGCACTGGTGTGATGCTTCAAGCACAGAAGATAAGATTTGGTATGCAAATAACTGGCTCAAAAGCTTTCCTTAAGAATGTAATGTAAAAGGCACAAAACTTATTTGTGGGAATATGTAGGTTATCCATTACAGACTAAAACATCTGTTTATGAAAAGTAACTTGATTTTCCTAGTATACTATCTGAGGCAAAGTAACTTGATTTTCCTAGTATACTATCTGAGGTTATCAGTTAAAGTCGTATTGAAAATAACAAAAGGAACTTTACGCAGGAACATTTCACAAGTCTAGGAAAACACATTTCATTGATACACTGGAGAAGTATGTCTGATTGTTAAACAATCTCGATCCCTGCCCCCTCTTCACACCAGCATCTCGTCATTGATGGACTCAACAAAACTCTTCCATAGTCTGGAATTTAAAGGACTGGATAAGATAGATGACAAATCTGATAGTTTTACCTATCTTTGTTACAGTGAACAAAACAGGATTCTCTAATATACAGATTATAATAAGCCTGAGAATGTTTACTGTATCCGTTTCCCAAGGAATAAGAGAAGTGTATCTGAAGTTCTTGACAGTATATGAATGATATAGATAGTCCAGGACATGACCTTAAATCCCATTTATTCAGAAGGTGAACAAGTAATTCTCTTTCCAATAATTTCTAACTTGACCACATCAAAGAAAAAATATATTAATTAGATTACAGTCTGCCTCTAAAACTTTGTTACTCTCCCGTTTTAAGAAGATAGTGAAGGCTTTAGGCATAGAGATCTGAGAAAACAATAGGAGGTAGGGAGAATTTAATAATATTGTTTTCATTATATTCATTTTCATTTTTCATTTCTATTTTACAGCTAACAATATCAGTTTTACAAGAGCAATATCTCTTTTTCCATATTAACTTAAATGTTTAAGTAAAAATATGATTCAATTTAGGGGAAAAAAACCTTGTAACTCAACAATATAGGTGGCTAAAGATGTGGTAAAAGTTGTTCAGATGGTACACAGACTGGAGTACACAATTTTGAGAATATTTCTACCACATAATGACTTTTGAATATTTTTAAATGCTAGGATTGCATTTTTATCAAGAATCATCTCAATTAGGTTTTTTCCTCTAATGTAGTCAAGTCAAACCATTTTAACTGATTCTAACATTTGCCTGCTTTGTTGAAACCCCATTGAAGGTTATGACGCAGGGAGGAATGGCTGAACAAGGCTCTCTTCAAGAATGTCAGAAATGACATGATGGAGTGAATACAGCTCTACTCTACCCGGTCAAGGACTCTGAAGCATCACATAAAAGTTCTTGGGCAGTAGAGGATGTGCCAGTCCTGGAGGGAGAATGCCACAGAGCCTCTTTGTATGTTCATACAAAGAGCGAAATACTTAGAATTATAATATTCCCATCTACTGGCTGGAGTCCATGTGAAATATGCATTGGAAACTTCAGCTGTTGCTGCTTTTTCCTGGGGGTTGCTGGAATGTTTGCCCCATCATAAATCTCCTTGGTGTAACTACCAGAATAACCATAAACACTTCCCTGAATCAGTGTCTTTATAATCCTAGTGAAATTTATATCTATGTTTCATGTAAAACATTCCATACTTCCAATTTAAATGTCCTTATAGAGGAAGTTGGTATAACCCCTGAAGCCAAAGAAAAAATTAACTATGTGGGTTTCTTTTCTCTGGGTTTTGGTCCCTGGTGATATACTGCAGATGTTTTGGCCTCACAAGTGAAATGACTGGGGTTGAGAAAATTCCTTTGTTTCTAATAGCTCATACTTGGGAATATTACCGTATTCAAGGCAATGCTGTGGTCACCTGATTGGAATTTTTCTTTTCTAGAAGGAACTGAAATCATTTACTCTAAATTACCAAAAGACTATGTGGTCCATACAGGTAGCAGACTAAATAATAACTTAAGTTACCTGGCATTTTCCCTGTTCATGTCTTGTATCCTATTAACTGCCATATTTGCAAATTGCAAATAATATACATTGTAAAGTATATGTGGAAAAAAAGAGTCAAGAAGTATTGGCACTTAACTGAATTTTTGTTAGCCAAAAATGGACTTAGTTGATATGCAATTACATTCTAACCATTATTCTTCAACAAATAAAAACAGACAGCAACATATTACCATATAAATGGATTTAAATGTCACAAATGCTTAAACATAAAAGTTGGTTTCAGTGAGAAATTACAGCATTAGGTTTTGTGAAATTATAAAATTCTTTAAAAAACTGGTTTCGTGAAGAGAATCTGACAAAATACCATATTTTTTCAGATATTTCATATAAAGCAAATTAATTCCTTTTAATTAAATACCTTTCTCTTTGAGCTTCCTTGGAAAACACTGTTAGCTAGAGGTGTATAAGAGTGGTACTGGAAATGTAGTCATTCCACTGGTCATTAGAAAAAGGAACTCAAGGGTATCAAGTGATGTCGACTTATTTTACTAATCTTACAAATGTACAAATGTATCCAATGATTCCAACAACAGAATTTTTGTTTGAACCTTAGATATTCCCATTCTTAGATTACAATATTTTAAATCATATCTGACATACTACAAATATAAAAGGTAATGATTTCTTACCATTCCTTTGTTTATCGATTCTATTAGTAACAGGCATGTTAGTGGTGACAATGGGTGATGTAGTACTAGGAGAGTCTACAGTAGCTGGTAATAAAGATGAGAGAGATGTAATTTTGCAGGGAGCACATGACAGTTAATATGGATGAGCAATCTATAATTAATGCTTGAAAATATATAGAGGAGGAATAGAAACCATTTCTTGCTACTCACTACAACAGACTTTAGGGTTATAATGCATAAAACGAAGCAATGCTTCCTATGACACATTAAGAATCACTTCATATGGCCTTTGGTATTGTAATGTGCAAGAGTTTAGAGCTGGCACAAACGAAGAGGAGAAAGTACGTCTAGATTCTAGACCCAGGTCTCCTATTAACACGTGGATGACCATGTAGTGATTTACTTACTAAATCTTTCTAGGACTCAGTTTCCTAAGTTTGTAAAAAACAAAACAAAACAAAACAAAAAACCCAAGAAACGAAAACAAAAAACAGGTTCCAGAGGCAGTCTGTTCCGCACCTATCAGCTTTCTAAATTAAGTTATTCTTCCTGATATGCTGAGGCTAAGGAAGTAAAGTCTCAGAATAAAATGTGTATCTCCTTGAGGAGATAAATGTAAACAAAGAGAATGAAACGTATAGACTATAGAATATAAATGTATAGAATCAATCATTTACAGATCTCAGTAACTCTACTAAACACGATGTTTAGTAGATGTTTTACGATGGATAAAACAAATTTCATAAGGACACGCCTTACAGAGGAGCTATTTTCAAGGCATTATGTCATCACTTTGCTTTTTATACTATTAAAATTTCCAGTATTAAACCTTTATGTAGTGTTTTAATAGCTTTCTAAGGGATTCTGAGTTATATAAGTAGTAAAAGAACTATATACAGCATTTCTCTTTAGTTTCTCTTAAGAGTATGCTTGTATTAGCTGTACACTCATATGTACACTGACCATTTCTTATATATCTCAATTTTTAAACAATTACCTAGACTTAAAACATTTAAGAGATTATGTATGAAGTGATATGTGATTATGATTACCTTCTGAAAGCTAAATTCTTTGACTCAAAATATATATCCTTAACTGAAATGATTTTCCATTTTAAAATAATAATACTTAAGAATTAAAGTATTTATTTTTTTAAATTACAGCCAATCAATTATATTCATCTTAATGCAAAATACATCAATGAATATCAAAATGCTGTTTGGTCATCTGGGACATGAGGAGAAAAATGCTGGGCATTTGGTCTTTTTCTCAGGAATCAGTCCTATAGATATCTAAGATTAAAAGAAAAAAATTTAAATCCTTCAGATCTTGAACTAAGCAAAATTAATGTTTCTTTCTATTTCACATAACTATTTTAAACTACACTGTTTGTGAAACCCACATAATGACTTTATTTTCATAGATCAATCTTCAGTAATAATATCAAGAAATAGTGTATTGGAAAAGAAGCAAAGATAATACTGAATTACATCTCTTCTCCCTGATTACTCTTTTCCCACACTGGAACCACAGAAGAGAGCTTAGGTTTTGATCCATTTAGAAGCACTTCTATAACCCCTGTCACTTTCATACCATGATCCTCTTTTAAATAAGAGATTCAGCTTTTGCAAAGGCATTGTCATGATTCTTAATGTGGTACATAGAACATGCTACGTCATAAAGAAATATTTAATAGAATAAATGGGTGAAATGGGTCATGAGTAATTAGGAAGAGCAATGATAAAATTAAAGCAAAAATATTTATATTATTATTTCAAAACTTACATAACTTTAATTATATATTATTAGCATGCAACTATTTGGTAATAATATATAACTGGACTACTGGCCATGATATAGTCACTGTACCTTATAATAATAAAATTACATTAATATTAGTTTAATATAATTATTTTTATCCTAATATTTTAATTATATTATACCCCATAAATTCCCTTATAATCTTGCTGTAAGCTTAACAGAATATTTAACTTAATTATCCCCTTGTTAGTCACACATGAATACTTTTTCCAATATTGCATGACTATATTTATACCGGACCTTTGCAATAATATTGAGAATAAAAAGAGGGAAAAATGAAATAAATCCCTGTTTAATAGTATATAATTATTCACATTTTAAAAAACCCATGCTTTATGGAAATATGGTCAACCAGTGTGTGAATGCATTCTTTCTCCACAGGGTATGTGCTGTGCACCCACACAACTGAGAGCCAGAAATTCTTCTGTTTTGCTGGGTTTTGGCTTCTCAAGTGAAAATTAAGATAATAATCAAAATAACTTAAACCGCATTATCCAAAATAGCAAGTAGGAAACAGTCCAGAGGGCGACGCTGGCTCCCTACCTTGGCAGAGGGTCCCCAAATCTGCACAGCTGGCTAGTTCTGCGGCCGGGAGTGGGATCAGGTAGGAACCTTGATCAACACAAAAGGATGACACAAGTTATATAAATTTAGGATTTAATGACATCATGCAAGTAAAAAGAATCCACGAATCTTCTGGTTGGTATAATAGGAGCAGACCTAGAAGAGTCCAGCAATAATAGTCCAACATCAAGAAAGTCTCTTAAGCTTTGGGTCTTCATTTCCACAAAGCTACAATCACGTTACTGACATCTCCCTCAAAAGCTTTAACTCCACTTATTGGCTGTTCACAGATGAAAGGAAGAGAAGTGCTCCTATCCATTAGCGTTTGTGTAAAAAGTCCAGGACCTTTTCATAGAATAAATTGCCAAGCTCTGGTAGAAATTCATATAAATAAAGTAATATAAACATCAAAGGTAAGTTTCAAAAGTGAACTTGGATATGATTAATATTCATAAAATGCATATTTTTGGATCACAGGCACCAGCATATGCTGTTTGTTATTCCAGAAATATGCTTCTGTGACTTCAAATTGGCCTCTGTGTCTTTTCATTTCAAACTTTTTTTTACTGACGCATCCTCAGCAAGAAACAAGTTTAGAGCTGATTTTCTAGTAGGCGAAATGGATTTCCCTTATTGCACTAAAACTCCCTCTGACAGTTAGCAGATTTAACCAACAGGTTAAGACTGTTCCCGATGGGCTAACCTTATCACAAAGCACCCCCACTATGCATAAAGACAGAAGAATAAATAAAAATATTCATATATATATATATATATATATATATACACATACACATATTTAATCTTAAGAGGACATTTCTATAATAGTGATTCTATTCTAATGTTTAAATATTTCCCAAAGTCTCCCATGGGAACAGTATGTGAAGGCACAGCAGGTATGTGATCTAACAAAATGTGTCTAATTAGGTAAATGATGGACGTAAGCAGAAAGCATCCCAATAGTTTAACAGCATCTCATGAATCATGATGTCTTCATTCTTACCTGTCTCAGGCACCTGGCCCAATGAAGAAATGCTACCCCAGAAAGACCTACTCAGGGATGCCTGGGTGGCTCAGTCGGTTAAGTGTCAGACTCTTCATTTTGGCTTAGGTTATGATCTCACATTTCGTGAGTTCGAGCTCCACATCAGGCCTCACGTTGTAGAGTCTGCTTGAGGCGCTCTCCCTCTCTCTCTCTCCCTCTCTCTCTGTCTCTCTCCCCTTCCTGTGCACTCTCTCTCTCTAAGAAAATAAACAACTTTAAAAAAAAGTACAGGCTTGTCTGTGATGTTAACTGGCAAGAAGCCCTCATCATAGATATTTACATATTCATTCAATAAAATTTTTTTTTAATTTTTTTTAACGTATTTTATTTATTTCTAGGAGAGAGAGAGACAGTGTGAGCAGGGGAGGGGCAGAGAGAGGGAGTCACAGACTGAAACAGGCTCCAGGCTCTGAGCTGGCAGTCAGCACAGAGCCCGACGCGGGGCTCGAACCCACGAACCGTGAGATCATGACCTAAGCGAAAGTCGGACGCTTAACCGACTAAGCCACCCAGGCGCCCCTCATTCAATAAAAATTTAATCACTGTTTAGTGTGTGAGGCACACAGGCTAGAATAATGCTTTAAGACAATGTCACTGCTCTCAGACATAAATGGGAGACAGATTTACAGTTCTCTGAATGCTGCATGTGAAGTGCTCAGTGGCTCAAAGGAGGGCATGACCAGCAGTTTCAAGAGAAGGGTGAACAGAGGATCCATTACAAAGAAGAATACCTGTGAGGAATATCAGGAGCACTATACTGATATGGGGACAAGTGGCTAGAAGTGGGTATTACTAGCAGACAGAATTGCTGAAACACATACCAAGACTGCAGTGAAAAATTCTGGGAACTGGGTGGTATGGCATTACCGGAGTAGAGTAGGAATGATCAGGTATATAGGTGATAGATACTTCTGGAGGGCCTTATAGAATGCTGGCCCCATGAATGGTGGGGCTCTGTCTTTCACTGGTGTATATCCCACACACATAGTAGGTGGGTACTCCAGCTTTACTGAGTTTTGAGATGCATTATCAATGACTGATAACATTTTGAACTCTTTCTTAAAGGAAACTATGAAAAGAAACAAAGTGAGAAAATTAGATTTAAATCTGACACCACTTTTGAGCCTCCCTGGCCAGGTAAAAGAGAAGATACAATAAGAATAACTAATATTAATAATTCAGACTTGATATCATGAGCACAATGAGGATGGCAGGAAAGAGATGGATACAAGACATCTGAAGACCGAATGTACAGTATTTGGTAACTAACTGGAGGAAAAGGAAAGAGAAGACTAGGGAACATTTTTCTGGTTTCCAGCCTGAGAAATTGGTACATAATGATCTCATAAAAGGAAAGAGGAAATACTAAAAGAAAAGTAAGCTCAGGAGGGGTGGAAAGAACAGAAAGTCCAGTAATGAGAAGTGAGGTGTCTGTGTGATATCTGGATACATGGGCAGGTGTACACATTTTTGTTGTGAGGTCTAGCCAAGAAATTATGCTGCAGAATCTACAGAAGTGCCTGGGATGATTCAAGCTAGAGTGTAGATTTGATGGAATCATAGATATTCCTATATTTAAGGACCACATTATCTAAGAAGTAAAAAAGAGCTCTAAATTTGAGAAGTAAAAATAGTTCTTGTAGAAGGTGGTTTTATAGAAGTTTCATAGAGGGTGTGGCCATGTTATGCACACCAGAAAGGTCAAGAAAGATCAAAACCGAGAAGATGTTTACCTCTGCATTGGCATTCTGGTAGTAACGGTACAGGAGTTAGTTTCAGTAGCACGGGGATGATGAACTCATGACCACCATTTGAGAAGTGAATGCAAAAAGAGGAAGGTTGGCTATGGCTATGAAAGAAGGTAGAAATAGGGAGGGTGACTTTGAAAGATTGAAAATTTAGACAAATAGATTACAGGAAAAGGGCATCGGAGGAGGCAGAAGTTGAGGCTTGTCTTAGGACTGAGGTAGGATTTTGCCATCAATGTTTTCTGACCACTATTCTTTCTCGTCACACTTAACTTCTGCCTTCTTCTCGCAGAGCCTTACTTCTCTGTTCAGTATTTATATTTTAGTGAAGAGCTTCTGAAAAAAGTTTAAAAAACCTTTAAAAGTCAAAATGAGAAAACGTCTGCCACCGCAACATCAGAGAGAGAGAGAGAGAGAGAGAGAGAGAGAGAGAGAGACCCTTGAACAGAGTTCCTGTGCTTCTCAAATTACACACAATGTTGGCAGTCAAAGGTTCCTTAGGCCACTTCTGGCACTGATACAATATCTCTGAAGACAAAGAGAGATAAGGAGACAGTGTTGTGGGAAAGAAGTTCCTAGGCTAACTACACGTCCACTACAGTATATTGAAGGGCTTAGTGGTAGAAATGAGGAAAGAAAACCAGAATAGTTATGATTTAGAGCAAGATATTTAACAATTTTCTTTAACATTTCCTCAGTTTCAGTGTGTGATAACAAGTACAAGTTCCAATATGTGACATCGTTGTCAGGGAAAATTATAACACTTCTCAGTATTTGATCAGTTGTTCTTTTTGGGGGTACTTACAGTTTAGGAAATTGATACTGTATTATAAAATACTCAGTAAGCTCTATTTTATGACAATTCAGTATGGCAATAGAAATTAAATCTGAAGACTACATAGTGTGAGTACAAGTGACAAATTTAAACAGAAGGAAGTTATACTGATAAATGAAAGCTTCCATTATAAGTATACCAAATTACATAAACAAATACATAAAATATAAAAGGTGCACACAAACTTTTTATTTACATCTAGTTCCATTTTGAGCACAAGTGCATGAAAAAGTTACTCTCATGGTAGATATTCCTAGGTGGACATATTTACAGGCCAGATTGTTAAGGAAAAAGACCGGATTCTCATTCCTGGATAATGATATAATTAGTATCAAGGAATTATTTTCAAAATGTGACCTATGTGTGTTCACTGATGTTTGTGGATACCACACAGGTTTTTTAAAGGTATTTACTTAAAAAATAACATTTGATTGTAACATTTAGAGCCAAATTTCCTTGGGGGAAGGGGAGTTGGAAACGTAATCACTGAAAATAAACAGGTGACGAAAAGCTTTAAAGCTGTTAATCTTTCTTCTCTATCTGTTATTCTTCCAAAATCCTGCCACTGAAAGGAGTCACTATTTACACAAGTTGTGATAAAAAAAAAAAAAAAAGACGGATGCATAGCTAATGGCTCGTCTTGCATTCTACACAATGATAATCCAAGAAACAGCAGCACTAAATCTTCACAGTGAGTGCAATAGTTAGAAAAAAATAATAATTGCTTTCAATTCTCTCTTTGCAGGATTACTAAATTGAATTTTATAATTTCCATAAATATAATTACAACAGCATTATTTCTGGAAGCCATTTATGCTCCTAAAGTGTTTGGACAGCTTCAAAGAATAAAGTCCTTTGTAAAGATAAAGTAATTTTATCTTTATTTTATTATTTATAAAATAATTCAGTTATCTAAAAATGCTACACTCAATACAGTTTTTTTTTGGGATGAAAGGAAGATGCCAACAGTGACTGGGAATTTTATGACTGTGGAAGACAGGACCGTAATAATTGAAAATGAAAGGGTAGGAATCTAAGAATTGATGAGGTCTGGGTATTTAAGCACAAAATTTTGGAAATGAAAACAAAAATCAGTACGAATCCAAAAACTTCTAGAAAAGAGTAACTATGAAGTTGGGTACTTATGAATTGTGTCTTATCTCTACATCCACAAGCAGTTAATAAATGGAAGTGGTTAATAAATGCTTGTTAACTAAATTTATTTTGTTTGAACTTAGACTATTCACTGAATTATACTGTACCACTCCTCAGGAAAGAGCGATCATCAGTAAAATAAATAAAACTGGTATAGAAGTTACTGTTCTTTTTGATAATTGATGGACATTAGCCAACTGAATATGCTTAATAAAATTGTTCTAAGTAAAAGAATGATGCTATAAAACGAAAAAGAATTACTGCTAAATAAAGCAGTTCTTTCTGGAAAAGACAGACAAGATTAACTGTGTTAACAAAAACTCTTGAAAATTTCTTAAGGTATAATATAATTCCCCAACTAGGCTTAGGATAGTGTAGGAAAACAAAGAAAGATGTCTAATTCTGAAATTGTTGAAAAAATAATTAATAATATGCTGATTGTATTAAGGCTAGGATATTTACTATTTGAAACAAATGGCAGGCTGTCTTAATATTAGATTGAATCAGTTCTGTTTTACCATCATATTTTCATATTATAATTTACTCAGCAATAGACCTTTGGAAAATTTATTCATTCTTCTACCACAAGTTGATTCTGGAATTAAAAGTCATACTTAACAGATATTGTCAGTTGAATGGAATGTCAGGCATGAAATTCTATTTTCCCATTGGTTACTGTACTGATTATTAGTTTTTGGACATTATTGTTACCATAAAGAGCAAGCCAAAATGTTCCAGAAAAAAAAGAAAGGTTAAAATGTTAATAGAGCAATCTTTTTTTTTTTTAATTTGTTGAAGTTCTGCATAGCTAACAAGCTTAGATATCATCTCTGTGACAGGTATTTCCTGTCAGTTAATAAGTGACTTGGGTTCCTCAACTCCCAAAGCTGATGACTGAGTGGCAGGAAACTCCCTCTCCTGTTATGACTCCTGAAACACAGCCCAGGATATCTGAATCCATGGCATGGGGTGTTTGTGTCATCGTGGAATGTCAAGAAGACCACCATAAAAATTAAAGGAATTCAAATACACAGACTCTGTAACTTGTGCTACTCTTTCAATGAAATTACTTTGAAAACGCACAGATGGCTAAGTTACCCAAGCATGTGTTCGATGCGTTCCAGTAATCCTAAGCCTTGGGAAAGGAATTTTAAAGACAGTGTTGAAGAACGCCCAGATATGAATCTTGGGGAAGGGAGACAGGAGATGAGTATTTTAGCCCACCAACTGCCTTGGCCACTTTTTTTTTTTTCCATTTTCAGTTTCCTGCCTTATATTAAGTGAAGGGACTGGCCTAAGTTGGGATTCCCAAACAGATATGCCTCCTGGGGCCAGAAGCCAATCTAAAGATGGAAGGGGGCTGGAGTGGGAAGAATACAGAGAATGGTAAGGGCTGAGAAGTGGACAAAAACCTCACCCCAGCTGTGTTGACCAGGCAGCAATACTAATTCAGGCTTCATTTCTTGTTTGCCAGGGAATCCAAAAATTTCTCTTTATTTCAAGCCTAATTTTTTAACATTGGTAATAAATCATCATTTAAAAGCATTGTGTGGAACAAATACAAATAAATGAGAACAAATAAATGCCACCGCCATCATCAAGGTCTGAGGGTTTAGTGAGCCCACGAGTGGCTGGCTTAACTCTATGTGGCCCAGGAGATCTAGTAGGTCTTTTCCAGTGTCGTCCAAAGTATGTGCTTCCAAAACTTGGACCCTCATGATTCTCTGAACTAGTTTCAAGGATGGGCCAAGTTTCTCTTAAAGGGCCAGACAATAAAAATTTTAGCATGGTGGGCCGTGTTTCTGTCTCTCACAGTCACCAACTCTGTCACTGTGGCACAATACAAAACCTCCTAGGCATGGCTGTGTTCCAATAAAACTTTATTTACAAAAACTGGTGGTCTGCCATAGGCCTTCCTAGTTTACCAACCTCTGGTCTAGAGGATTTCTTAGAGATGTTCAGGAATCCATGTATATCCTTCACATTTATCATATTAATGTATCCAAGAGGCGACACTGGAAGGAACTCTTATTAATTTTGCTTCAAACAAATACAGTGTTTATACCTTGGAAAGCTAGTGTTTTCCCACAGGTCACACCCAAACCTTCATACTCCTCATCCAGGCAAGAATTAGCTCACTTACTCTAGTACAGCCATCTTCTGGTGCTGCATAATCCAAAAGACAGTCTAATTTATATTTATAAGAAAGCACAGCTCTAAAAGCAAACTTTATGAATTCACTTTTTGGCTTGGCCACTAATTAACATTGCATAAATTACTTAATTGTGCCTCGAATTTCTCATCCACCAAATGGGGTTAGTAATAAAACCCACATCATGGGATCCATGTTGTAGAAAATAATTAATATGTGTAAAGGCCTTAAAACAGTACCTAGAACATAATATGTATTAAATATTCAAATTAAGCATATAACTTAGGTATTAGCAATTATTAATATACTTACTCAAAATTTTTTTGGTTGCCACAATCTTCAAATATTACTCCATAGAAAAGGAACTATTAAATGATCTATATTATGACGTTCTAATAATGGCCAAGGCTATGGTGAAAACAGGTTCCTAGAGTAAAGATAATCACTCTGGACGAAGGAAGAATATCACTGCCCTCTCACTGCTCACCATCCCACACCAAACACACAAACTTTATCTCAATTTCTTCACGGGGTGAAAGACTTCTCAGGAGTCCCTGAACATCCTCTGTAGCTGATCAGACTGAGGGGATGCTGAGGAACACCATTAGCTCTTATGAACTTCTGCAGTCTTCTTCCAGAACACGGCTGTGGTTTACTCTCCATCCAACAACCCACGAGGAAATGTCTCTCAAATGACATCACTTAACAGGCTCCCACCATTTGCAGATACACCACGGACCCCGCGGAGCACTGACCGACTTACATTGAGGGTTAGTGACAAGAATTCCCCAGAGCAGAAGGATACACACTGTCTGGAAACTGAGAAGGTGGTCCAAGGCCTTTCAAATGGGTCCTACTTTATTCAAAGTATTGGGAATGAATTTCTGGTAAAAATGCCCTCCAAAGTCACATGAGAATTACTTTTTAACACTATACCCCTTCTTTCCTCTTTTTAAAAACTTTTTCTTAATGTTTATTTCTGAGAGGGAGAGAGACAGGGAGAGAGACAGAGAAAGACACAGCACAAGCAGGGCAGGGGCAGACAGAGAGGGAGACACAGAATCTGAAGTAGGCTCCAGGCTCTGAGCTGTCAGCATAGAACCAAAGCGAGGCTCAGACTTGTGAACTGCGAGATCATGACTTGAGCCAAAGTCAGACGCCCAGCGGACTGAGCCACCCAGGCACCCCCCACTTCTTTCCTCTTTAAGTAAAGTTATCTATGACTAAAAAGTATCTATTATCAACAATTTAGTCATATGACATTCAAAAGTGATAATGAAACTTCTACTTTTATATTTTAATCAGTCTTATAATAAAATAATTTCTAAAATTAACTCATGCACATAAAGTTTGATAGAAGTCTATTTTAATATAAAGCTGCTATATAGAATTATTTTCCTAAGTATTTTGCATTTAGCTACTTCCAGTAATATCACCTTTAAAGCCTCTCAAAGATTAACCATAAAGAGAAAGAGACAACAAATGCTCATTTTCAAACAGAAAAAATGCTCAAGGAAAAATTGATAATTCCTGATTATCAAAGATTTTTCCACAAAATGGACTGCTTTGGTTATTTTATCCTGGCTGAGTCAATACCACTCTTTTAGGTGGTGGTCATTTATTTAAATAAGTTAATAGAAATTGCGTAAAGATCAACTTTTTATTGTATCATCTTTGTGATTAAAAACAATCACTTATTGATTTCATTTGGGTCCTGGTGTTAACATTTCTATTTGAGGCATCAAGTTATAATTTTTGTTATGTTGGTGATAAACTGTGTGACATTTTATGACATGAAGAAAACTTGAATATGATGGGACCAAAAGCTTTGATTGAATAAATGTGGTTTATAATCAAATATATGCTATGTATGGCTGAGCATATAACACTTTAGAAATTATTTATTTATTTATATTTTAATGTTTTTAAAAATTTATTTCTGAGAGAGAGAGAGAGAGACAGCGTGAGCAGGAGAAGGTCAGAGAGAGAGGGAGTCACAGACTGAAACAGGCTCCAGGCTCTGAGCTGGCAGTCAGCACAGAGCCCGACGCGGGGCTCGAACCCACGAACCACGAGATCATGACCTGAGCGGAAGTCGGACGCTTAACTGACTGAGCCACCAAGGCGCCCCACATTTTAGAAATTAAAAGGCTTCGGGGTGCCTGGGTGGCTCAGTTGGTTAAGCGTTCAACTTCCGCTCAGGTCATGATCTCGCAGTCTGTGAGTCTGAGCCCCATGTTGGACTCTGTGCTGACAGCTCAAGCCTAGAGCGTGCTTCAGATTCTGTGTCTCTCTGCCCCTCCCCTGCTCATACTCTGTCTCTCAAAATTAAATAAACATTAAAATTTTTTTAAAAATTAAAAAGCTTATTAATGACAACTACGTTTGTGTGTGTGTGTGTGTGTATGATTTCTTGTTGACCAACATGCATAGAACAATGCTTTAAAGAACAAAGGGTGAATATGTCCAGACTTACCACAGCTTAGGTTGCTTTCGGCTTTCAGAGCTAGGGTTGGGATATTCCAGAAGTCATTTTGCCAGTCGACCACATTCCCTTTCACATTACAGCTGAGGTTGGAGAGGATTTTGGAATTCATGGTGAAATTCCAAAGTCGAAAGTTATAAATGTCACCTTTTAGAGAGGCAATTTCATTGTAACTGGAGCCTAACAACATTTTCCCATTTCCAGGAATCACTTTATTAATGGTAGCATCACAGGGAACTGCTTCATAGTTTCTCTTGAAATTTACACCAACAGAACCCAGAGAATTATTCCAAATGATGCAGAGCTGCTCAAAGCTCTCTGTGAAAATGTCTTCTTTATCCTTTACAGGTAACACACTGTTTAGGAAGCATTTTGAGCCAGAAATAGAAACAAAGTAGCCACTCTTGGCCTTTCCAAAACTGAGTAACTGTGAGGAGGACGCATTTGAGTAGGAGAAGGCTATCCATTCATGGTCTTCCTTGCCAATTTTGGTTGCTTCAAAGCAGAGAGTGAAAGCACTGAGCTCTGGAATAGAGACACTTTTGGCAACAGATACCTGATAACTGTCTAGTGTCTGGGGTAAAATGACCTTCTGGTTCCTTAAGGACACAGCAACTAGAACAAAACATAGTAACAGATAAAATGTATTAACTTCAAATATGAACTAATGAGACACAAAACATCTGATATGCCCTCCCACCCCCACCACTCTGGACTGACTGACTTTGGCCCCATCACGTCTCCTTCACGACTATCACCAACCCATTACCTTGTATCAGTAAGAACACTATGTAATGCCATCCATATTAACTCTAATCATGATAGGATCTCGCACCAAAACTTCTGAGTTAGAGCCAACCAAGTTGATAAGTATCTTTTTTTTTAATCCCTAAACTGAAAAAACAAATACCCAAAACCCAAACTGAGGAAAGAAAGTTTCAGGAAAGCAATTTTACACACTAAGATTTTCAAAAATATGTTAGTTTTCAAATAATTTCTAAACATAATAGCTAATAGTTCTATTTTTCATTAACAACTGCCTTTTACTCTTCCCAAAGCCTCCTCTGCTGCCCTCTCCCCTTCAGAGACTCCACACCCTGTTCATTTTCTCCCTCACCAGGCTATTTCAAGAGCAAAGGCAAAGATAATTCTATTAAGGAGAGGCAGTCTAGTAAAAAAAGTAAAAGTAAAAATGGAATTTTAAGTTATATTTCTTTTACAGCTGGGCATTTGAGCTCCTTTGTGAGGAACAGCAAGGAGCACAGGAAAAAAGGGTTAAAAACAACTTTCAATCCCAGCTCTTCCACAAAATTCACTGTGAGCTTGGGCATGTTACTTCACCTCTCTTACCTTTGTCTCCTCATCCATAAAATGGACAAATGACAACTATTGCACAGGTGGTCAATAGGAATTAAATAAGTTAATACCTGGAAAGCACTAGAACAGTGCCTGCTATCGTCAGTATAGAGCTACAATCGATTACTAACATTACTGATTACTAACATGGATTACGATTATCATCTGCATAATATATCCAAAGTAAAATGTGTTAGCCTAGTCCTGTGACACATGTGAAATTATTAAGTAATACAATGGGTTTCACCCTACATTAATATAATAGACACTGTGAAACATACACTGGTTTGAGAGAGAGGTAGCTCTCTTCAAAAATTCTCATTAATGCTGGCTTCACAGGAATGCTAGTTTGAATATATTTTAATATACACCAAGAACAGGTCTACAGTAAAAGCATCATTTTCATATAATATTCTAGTAAAAACTGCATGATAGAATTTAATAGAATCATGGATTTCAGTCTCCTTTTTAAAATATAAAGCACTTTATAGGCCTATTTGCCCAAAGGGATACTCATCTAATATGAACCCAGTATACTACATGTATTGTTAAAAGTGCTGGAAGGAAACATGTCCATCAACGTTTTATTAGTGGTTATGGTAGGATAATAGAGGAATGGATAATTCTAACTTGCTTCTTTTTTATTTTCTAATTTCCTATAGTATTTTATAATTTTTAAAACATCATTTGAAAAATTAAAGCACCTGTTTTCCAATTAACCACACACATGTAATGTGAATCACAAACAGTAAATAACTTTACCACCAAAACCACAAGTTTATAATAAAGGGAGTCAGTCACGTTCATAACGGTGCCTTTCTTTTTGTTTCTTCTTTCATATATGCTATCTACTTAAGAGGCTAGTCTTGAAGCCTGAGTTTTCCTTAAGCAAAGAGAGGCTTTAGAGAGACCAAGACTATTTAAATGTTATAATAGGCCAGAAGCCGGAAATTGGATAGAAATATATTTTTTCCATTAGAAACGTTGAAGGTGTTTTCCTCAGACTATGTTGTTTGTGAGCTTAAGTTATACATAGCTCTTTTTATTTTAATTTATATGCTAATTTTTTATATTTGTTCCATAGCATAGTTCCTTAAAAGGGCAACATCTTAAAAGCCTAAAATAAAATGATTTCTGAAGAGTAACATTTTAAATGATCAGTGATGTTAGAATTACAGCTTTTAATTATTAGCTGTGGAATATCTACAATATCTTCCAAGCAGCCTTTAAATGTTCTGCATATAAACAATATAAAAGAATTCAGCTCTACTGTAACCAGATTTTGGATCTGGTAACTATATATCACTAATGACAATGCTCGAGAATATTAACAGATTCTTGCCCTTAAATTCTAATCCTAATCATTCACATGCACATAAAAGAGCATAACTCTTGTCTTCTGGTCTTTGTGTTTATTGTAGAGCATGTTAAATGAAAGCAGAAGGTTGGCATCGTCTTTGGTTTACATACCTCTGATGTAGCTGGCATTGAAGCCTTTCTTCTGGATGCTAAAGTCACTTGAAAAGGACACATGCATCTCATTCGCACTGGAGTTAAACGATAGGCCTTTGGCAGTTGCTCCGCAAAATTTAGTCTGGCTCTCTCCATTATCAAGGGATAATGAATCATAGATGCAATTGGGAGCTTCTTCAATGTCGAAATCATTAAACGTTAGCTGAATGATATAGCCGGTGGGGGCTCGCAGGGTCCACATGCAAGCCTGGCTGTTTGGGTAGTCGTTAGGATAGCATGGAGAAGTAAATGTCCCCGAAGGGCTGGATAGGATGACTCTGCAGTTGGCACAGCCCCACACTGTTGGCCAGACAAAAGAGAGACAAAGAGAAGGGTGGGGATCAGACACATACAATAAACCAAGAATACCACACACTGGAGACAATCAAAGAGTAAACACTTTAAAATACCAAAATATAACCCTGAAAAATAAAAGGAGACTGAAGCCATCCCAAGGAGAAAAAGCAAAAGCAAAAGAGGAACAAAAAAGTAAAAGAAAAATACAAAGTTTTAGAGCCATGACTTTTAAACTTGAGGGGGATGGTTGTATACTCTAAGAACCTGATAAAAGTTACAGGAACTCTTTCTAGTAAAACGCATGGATGCCACTACGCTCTTTTAGGGAGTATATGAGGCCTCGAGAGGCACCAATGAATCCATTTTTCCCAAAGGTGCACTGGCCCAGGTTAAGAATTTCTACTCTAGACAATAACTGAAACAGGGTGAAGGGAGTTATGGAAACATAAAGGTGGAAGTCAATATTGTAATCATGGAAATAAGGGAAGATACATACTTAGGATATAAATGATTAAAGAGAAAGCTACCAATAAAAATATAAACAAACAAGTTATCTTTGTACAGATTGTACTTTTTTCTAAAGTTCAAATAAATAGCATTGCCTTGCGCATGTGGAATATACAGTTTTGAAAATACTTCCACTTATTTCATTTGTTCATTACAGTTGTTATGTATATACCTGTGTGATTATCTCTCATTCAGTCAGTGAATAATAATTGAGTGCCTGTTAGATGCCACTATTCTAAATAGTATAGATAGTCAACAAAAAGACAAAGTCTATGCCAGAATGATTCTTACACTTCAGTTTTGGGCCCAAATGAATAATATAATGACAGACGGTAACATGAGGTAAGAAGAAAAGTAAAGCAATCAACTATCTCTCAATTATTAGCTACCCAGGCCCTAATCACCAGTTGGAACCATAAACCAAGGTCTCCTGTCTTTCTATGTAGTCATGCTTTTTCAATTAATATTCATGTTTCATTCAACAGTTGTATAAATGTAGGCAGTAGTTTCATTTATTCAACTTTCTGGGTAAATAAACTGCCATAAAACTGACACATACGCTTTCAAACAGTAAAACATTTTGACCGTGTTTATGGAAATCACTCTAACTGTATTATATTCCTCCCTCTTTTACTGGGTTGAGTAAAATAAATATGCAATAACTTCTCTTGAACATGGTAGTTACTACAAATACTGCTTATTCTTCCATGATTCAGTGAAAGAAGCAAGGACTTATCAGATATACTACACTGCTCAGGTTAGGTTTTTCCTTTTTCTTTTCCCTGTGGCCACCTGGTGTTATGTGCTATATCCTTGACAACTCTGCTCCCTATCAATTCTCTCTAACTTGCCCTCCCTCTGCTTTTCCTCCCTAGGTCTCCGTTGTCTCGTACAGGGCTGAAGACAGAGGAAAACAATGCACGATCACCAAGTGTTGGCCAAATGCATTCTCTCATCCATCCCTGGGCCACCACATTCGTCTCCATTGTAACTCTAATCCGAGCAGTTGTATTACTTCCACTTACGACGTTATTTCTTATTGTCTGTTTCTCTGAGCCAAACAAGCCAAGAGTATGTACTGTGATACTCACCATCTTACTCCTCAGGACCTCACAGCATCCCTGGTACATGAAAGACTTCCAATAAAATTTGTTAAATTTATGAATAAATGAAAAACTTAAATCAATGAAAACATGTCTCAATTAAAGAAGGATGAAGTATGATAGAAGCCATACAAAGTCTAAGTCAAAAAAGACAGTGTGCATGAACTCTGGAATATCTCTTCGGATGGGAATTTAGGGTGCGCTCTTCCAATTATTTCACTCATAGTATAGGACTGTGAACACTGGGTCTGACACGTTAGCTTCCTGTTACTGTACCTTGCGCTCAAGAGAAAGAAGTAATCCTAATAAATTAACAGTTTTATATCCAGTAAGAAACCCTGAAGATTAAACAAGAAAAAGACAAAAGAAAATAAGATACACTCTCTGTGTCATCTCAACATGCATGAAGCAACAGCATTTTTCCAAAATAAAATGTTATTTTACTGCATCCAAAACCCAACTAATGTTCATGACTTCCTTTAGCCTGATGTATATATTTTTTTGTGAAATTCTTCTCTAAGAGCTGAATGAATGGTACAGGAAAGTTCAATCTGACAGCCCGGACTCTGTAATCTCAAACAAAGTAATCTCTTTGTGTCTCAGTATCACTATCTTCACAGGACCTTCACACAACAATAAAAGCACCCACCTCCCAAGGTTATTGAGAGGATTAGATAGGTTAATATTGAAAGGTCCACAGGGCCACACAGTTAGCACTGTATAAGTGTTGGCTATTTTTAGTCATTACTATAACACAAAATATTTGCATCAATAATTTAAGAGAGACAAAAACAGCACTCCACTTTAATAGAATGTCTTTTTCCCTTAGACACTCTTTAGGAAGAAAAAGAGAAAGGGAAGACATCCATAATATCCATTTAAAAAACCATTTAAACCATTCTTCTATATGATTTCATCTATAGTTGCCAGACAGCATTTAGAGATAGTGCTACTAAATAGTGATTATTTTAGCTGGATGAAAAATCAGTTAAACTAGGTATAGTATCATCATATTAATCATATTTATAGATAAGTTTACAGCAAAGGGCTTTCACATATAGTATCTTATTTGACATCATGACAATCCTGGGAATTAGTACCCAGATGAAACAAATAAGGCTGATACAGATTATACAGCTTGCCCAGAGTTATACATCTAATTGGTAAGAGGGCCAAGATTCAAACCAGCTCTTCTGAATGTCAGTCTAGTGTTTTTCTAGGAAAAAAAAAGTTTTCACAATTAAACAAAAGATAGCAAAGTGGTGTGCTCAAGTACTATTTTAAGAGACAATGTTTTCTAATGGGCAATTTCTTAAATATAGAGTGATCACCCTGATATTAATATATTTTAAGAAACTAATTTTGAAATATTTTAGTAAAGAATACTAGGTAGTCTAAAATATGGTGATTTGAATTTGCCCATTTAGAGTAATCATATGTCACAATTAATCGATTCCTATACAATAAGCTAGATCAATAAGAGATGAATTAGTTCTCTCAGGGTTCCTGGGTGGCTCAGTTGGTTAAGCATCTGACTCTTGATTTCAGCTCAGATCATGACTTCATGGTTCATGGGATCGAGCCCAGCATTGGGCTCTGTGCTGACAGCACTGAGCAGGCATGGGATTTTCTCCCTCTCCTTTTCTCTTCCCCTCCCCTACTCATGCTTGCGCTCTCTCGCTCTCTCTCTCTCTCTCAAAATAAACATTAAAAAAATTCATTAGTTTTCTCTTAAAGGCACAGTTATTTAAGGGGCACCTGAGTGGCTCTGTCAGTTAAGTGGCCAGCGTCACTCAGATCATGATCTCACAGTTCCTGGCTTCAACCCCATATAGGCTACGTGCTGAGACCTCAGAGCCTGGAGCCTGCTTCAGATTCTGTGTCTCCCTCTCTCTCTGTCCCTAACTGCTTGGTTCTATCTCTGTCTCTCAAAAATCAATGTTAAAAAAAAAATTGTTTTTAAAGGCACAGCTACTTAAAATGATGGCTCCTAAAGAAGTCACTAAATGTGGTCTTGGTAAAACTGGAGTTGATATATTTTCTAAATAATACTCAACTCAAAATATCTGGCTCAAATGGTTTTCAAAGACAGATACAGGGGCGTCTGGGTGGCTCAGTCGGCTAAGCGTCCGACTTCGGCTCAGGTCATGATCTCACAGTCGGTGGGTTCAAGCCCCGCGTTGGGCTCTGTGCTGACAGGTCAGAGCCTGGAGCCTGCTTCAGATTCTGTATCTCCCTCTCTCTGCCCCTCCCCCTCTCACTCTCTCTCAAAATAAAGACATAAAAATATTTTTAAAAAAAGACAGATACAGTAACATATTCATGCCTATAAATTTATACAAGCAACGTTTTCCAGTAACCTGAACAACAAACCAAATCTCACTCCTAGCTCTTGCCTATGCCTGAGAATGTTTAGCAATAATTTACTCATCTTTGTTTCACAGAACTTTATTCTTCAAAGAAACTTCAGTCTAAGATTGAAAACCTCCCAGCCTTGCCAAAGCCTATTTCGATTTATAAAGGACATTTAGATCCAGACTTAATAATTGTTATCTTTGATTTTTGTTGTTGTTCTTTATCTCAGAAAATTTGAACTTACTCCACCCTTACTTCAAGTACTTGCCTATAAATCAAATAGTATGTCCTTTAAAATTTAAGGCAGGAGTATCAGTTCCAAAAGATAAATTAAAAAAAAATCAATTTTAGCTTCTTTCAACATAGATCTGTAGATGGGATAACTGCTTTTCCTATACTGTGTAAAGTGGTGAACAAAATGCATGCACTTAAATCTTATTTTTTATTTGAATGTATATAAAACTGTCACCAATGAATTTGCTGGAAAACCTAGCTGATGAAAATCATCTCCAGAAAGTGCTGCACAAGTCTCCTGTTCAGTCTGCATCCATGCGTAGACATTGTTTGAATTGTCTATGTGAATAAATTACATTCTAATGAATAAAGTTTATTAGTTGCTTAAAAAGGTTAAAATATTAGTAGCCATGGTAGTTTCCAAAGTATACGTGCAAAGGCTGACCATTGAGAATTCCAGGATCACTTCTAATGCCTAACTCTTCACAAAGCCAGGAAGAGCCACAGAGGATTTCTCCAGATCAAGTAAAATGCTGCCAGATGTAACATTGCTAAAATGTCAAATAGAAATAATACTTTAGATGCTGGCATGTATTAATCGACTGATAATATATAGAACTATATATAATATAGAGTCATCAAAGTGAAATGTTTAAATTTAAGTGATTTCAGGCCTCTATGCATATTTTTTTAGGGCAGCAAAGAATCTGAAGGCAATCTGGCTGTAACATCTGCATTTCTGTTAATGTGACACACTTGGCAACCTCCCCCCCACCCCCCCATCCCTCACCACTCCTCTGCAAACTCTACACTCAAAGACAGCATTTCTATGTAGGGGAGGATCCCTCCTAAACCAGCGTTACATTGGCCATTCCAATCTCCAGCTGGAATTTCCAGCAGCCAAGCACAGATATCACTTCACTCCCAAAGTCCTCCTAAAATGCTGGTTTCCCCACAGTTAACCAGAAAATGGTTTGACTTCCCACTGTGATGTTTTGGCCTCAAAACATTCTTTGGAGGCACCACGAATATGAAGCTATTGCAATGACTTGCACATTAGTTCAAAAGGGCACATTTTACTTGAATCAGTTAAGTCTGATGTCGCTAGAAAATTAATAAGAAGTTCAAAGTTCCTTGATGAAGTACCATTAAGCTTGACAACTTTTGAATCCCCAAGGAGATTCACATGCACCACACCTCCAGATACATTTCTATCTTCTATGATATTGTTAATGTTTAAACTTCAAGTCTTGCTTTCCATGACTACTGGAGCATAAGAACATTACAAACATAACTGTAAAAGGTAATACTTTTCGATCCAAATGAGTGAGCTGATGGAAATGCTTTATTATGTAGCTATATCTCCTTGCAAGAGGATTAAACACATGAGCACATGTGTATGCACATGCACACACACTCACGCACATTTTCATGGAAAACTGTTCTCTCTTAACCAGTGGTTGAATCCTTGTCCAAGTGTTTAAAAAAAATCTACAGGCAATGCATAATTTGAAACAACTTAAGTGTCAGGGCCCATCACCTAATCTACCTTTTCTGGTTAGTATGTTCAAGTCTCTTATTCCCTTCCATATTCCTGTACTGCAAACCCCTTGAATCTATTAATCCAGCCACTGACCTTCTTCCTTGCTAATACAAAGGCTTCTGAACACTGCTGAAAAGAATCCACAACATTGTTCAGATTATTCATATTATGGAGGCTTCCAATTTTATCTCACTCACCCTCTTCAACATTTGATGCCTCTGATCACCCCCAGATTCTTGAGTCTCTTCACTCATAGTTCCTACCTTCTCCTTATTCTCCTCCTGCCCTTCTCATAGCCCTCTCTGAGCAGGCCCTGGCTCTAACTGCCCGCACAATCTTTTCAATATCAAGTATGATCCTCAGACCCACAGTTTCAGCATCAGCTGAAGCTTGTCAGACACACAGAATCAACCAGATCTACAAATGAAATCCATTTTAACAAGATATTGTGGTGATTCATAAGTACGTTAAAATCTGAGAAGTACTCCCTTAAGTAACAACATACTATGGAAGCTAGTCACCACCTCCAGGGCATACACTTTCTCCCAAAGGGATTTGCCCCTCCCACATCTCATGCAGTCATATTGGGACCATCACCCCAGGAAAGGACCCCTGACCTGAAGGGAACCAAATCATGGGCTCGGCTACTCGGTCAGAGTCTCCCCCTTAGAAAGTGAAGTTAGACACAGATCATTTATTCAGAGAATGATGAAAAACAGAAAGCCGATGTTATATAAACTCAAAGACAGCAGCTACCTTGCCCACTTGCAAACAAAGGACACTGATGGACAGAGAAAAGAGAAAGAGCATATGTGTCAAGAACAGAGGTGAGCAAAAATCAGAACTTTGAGAAACACAGAGACTTTAATGTTAGACATTGTGTCCAGAAATCAATGACAGGAGTTGTTCTTTGTGGCTTTTCAATGAATTCAATGACAAGAACTCACACCTGCCATCTCTACCATCTCACTTTTTTCCTTCCAGCTTTAAAGAGTGCCTCAAGGCAGTACTTGATGGCGCTCTCCTCTCCCTTCAGCTTTTCTGTCTCTATACTCATTCTCTCTGGATGATCTCATCCAAACCCAGGCCTTCATTATGTCCAAATGCTGATGACATGCATGTCCTATTAAGCACCACACCCACACTTGTGAATGTCTACTCAATGCCTCCACTTGAAGATCTCATAGATCCCTCAATTCAAATACCCTTCCTCAAATGATTTGTTTTTATCCACTTTACAGTTGTTAGTAGCATGAGAAACTTCCAAACTAGAACTCTGAATATCCTCCTCTGTCTTCTTTCTCCCAAAGCTTCTCAAATTCTTGTCAAGGACTATGATGTTGTCTTATACATGGTGATGTAATTTATCCCCTTATCCCATTCCCATGGCTAATTTAAGCTTCACAATTTTCTCTCCTGGCCAAAAGCTCAGTAGTTAGCCTCGTTGTCAATCATCTCGTCACCTCCAACTCATCTTCCAAGGAAGGATCTATGAAAACTCAAATGTAAGGATAAAAAATGTTTTCTCTAAGTCAAAATCTTGGGGCTCCAAAAGGATATAGCACTCCATATTGTCCTATTCATGGTCTAACTCATCCCTTACCATCCTCCCATATCAACTCGCTCAATAAATAGTTATGAAGTAAGCATCTCTGCTCCTGGCACTGCGCTGGTGCTGGGAATATCAAGCATATCATGAACAGGATACAATCCCTGACTTTATGGAACATATAGATCATTTCAAATACAGATAAATAAATAGCAATAGAATAATGTGCAAATTGCTCTGATAGAGCAGGTAGATGAGCACAACCACCTAGGTGTAGACTTTGTAGAAACACTGCCATTTCTAACAGATGAGAAAGAAACTGAGACCTAAATATGTAGCATAGAAGCAGGGCAACTAAAGAGAGAGGGAGGGGAGAAAAGAAAAGTGTTCTGGGCAGTAGATCAATGGGTGCAAAGGCTAGTAGGTCAAAGAGAGCTAGTGGACTGTTCAAGTAATCTAAGGGTTTAGTTTTGTGGAAATGTAGTATCCAAAGAGAGGTGGATTAAGACAGAAAGGGTGACAAGGTAGGGAGAAAGTAAATTCTGCAGCATTCTACAAGCCAAGCTAAAAAGAAAAAAGAAAAATTAAAATTATAGCAAGAGCAGTAGAGAAAATGAAAAGGTTTTAATTATGGGGAAGTAAAATAATCAGATTTGTATTTAACACAGATCTTTTTTTTTTTTTTTTTTTTTTTTAAATCCTTACTCTTCAGGGTGCCTGGGTGGCTCAGTCGGTTAAGCGTCTGACTTCAGCTCAGGTCATGATCTCATGGTTCGTGGGTTCAAGCCCCGTGTCAGGCTCTGTGCTGGCAGCTAGCTCAGAGCTTGGAGCCTGTTTCAGATTCTGTATCTCCCTCTCTCTCTGACCCTCCCCTGCTCATGCTGTCTCTCTCTCTCTCTCAGAAATAAATAAAACATGTAGAAAATTTTTAAAAATCCTTACTCTTCTATACATAAACCACAGATAGCAACCAGTGAACAAAGACCCTTGTTAAGAATCCATGCAGCTTCACTCAAAGGACTTGATAGAAGAAGAAAAAGACAGCAAACTACCCTGGCAGCTCATTTGTGGAGCGCGAATAGCAGTCACAGCAGTAGGAAGATTAATTCTCCAGGGACTTCCTGCAGCAGAGCCTAACCGTTGATGGATAAGACAGAAAAGCAGCAAAGCGACCAATCCAGTGTTCATCGAAGATCTCTCTTATTCTGATCTTAACGGGTTTTATTATCCATGACGAAAAACTGAGGGAACTATAAAAACAAGCACCCACCTAACGTTCATTTCACTTGAGAACGTCACAGAAAACTTTTCCATATGGATTATTGAGGCAGTGCTGCAAAGTTTATTTTGCATTACACCAGAAAAATAGTGCTAGAGAAAACCAACATAACTGGAGACTATCTTAGCCTAATTAAAGCTAATTATAGTCCTAATACCCATGAAGGCAATGATGTCATTATTGGCTAATCAGTACATTACTAACTTCTTGAGCACATGAATGGAGCTAATGAGATAATCCATATAAAATACTTGGACTGGGGGTGCCTGGGTGGCTTAGTCGGTTAAGCGTCCGACTTTCGCTTAGGTCATGATCTCGCGGTTCGTGGGTTCGGGCCCCGCGTCGGGCTCTGTGCTGACTGCCAGCTCAGAGCCTGGAGCCTGTTTCAGTCTGTGACTCCCTCTCTCTCTGACCCTCCCCTGCTCACACTGTCTCTCTCTCTCTCTCCTAGAAATAAATAAAAACATTAAAAAAATTAAAAAAAAAAATAAATAAAATACTTGGACTGAACTTGGTTGTCAGTAAGATGCCCAAATAACATTAGTTTTTAGTGCTGTGATTGTGGTTGTTATATTGATAACAAAGCAGAGCGTGTTAGCAATGTTTCAGAACATTCGTTCATTCATTCAATTTTCTGTGCCCCTCCTTCTATTTGGTTCCAGTGCTGCCTTAGATGTCTTTACATATGGTTACCAGAGGATGGTCAGCATTGGAGGTAGGAGTAAAAAACGTTATTGCTTCCAATTTACTCCATGTTATGTGGTGCAGGTGAAGAACCTGAAATTAGTAGCTAGAACAAGTTTTGGTTTAACAAACTTGCCCTCCCAATAAGTTGGGAGAATATATTGAGAAGAAGATGCCAGTGGCAGAATAAGTGTGCACTGTAGCTCAATTTTTCCAAAGGAGCCTGTAATTTAAGGGCATTAAAACCACACACACACACACACACACACACACACACACACATTCAGGCTTGTATACATAAATGGCAGCAGTTTAAATAGTGATGGTTTAGCGCAAAGTAAATTATAGATGCAACTGGCATAATTTTGTCCCTTTATGGAATACTTTTTATATAAACATTTTAGTAATAAGAAAGGGCTGATGTAAAAATTCCATAAGATGGATTTTTAAAATAAAAATGTTTTTTCAGTAAGAGTTTCCATTTTATACATAAATAGGTTGTTTAAATATGCTGTCTCACCACCTTAACTTAATCCATCACTAGAATTAATTACTTTTCAAAATATTTATATAATGTCAACTTTGCACACAGATCTCAAGAATAATATATTAGAAGACTGTGTGAAAGAGAGGGAGAAAGAGAAATAGATGATCTGAAGTTTGTTCAGCACACTCTGAAATTAAATTTTAAAAACATATCTTCTGTTCCAACTCCTTTCTAAATTGCAAGATCTAATAAAAATATTTTGTTATTGTTTTTGAAAAAAAAGACAACACTGTGTTTTTGAAACAACAACAATACACTCGTAATGCCGAACTAGAAGCCCCCTCAAGATCCCTTCCAGATCTAAAATTATACCTTCCAAGAAGGTAAAATACTTCTTAAAAATTTTAACACAAGCCGAATAAACCCATATACACAGAAGCAGAGAACTGATAATTACAACTGTAATAACAACTAGAATTTGGTGAGTGATAGTTTTGTGCCAGATGAGAGAAAACGACATTAGCTTCCTCTTGAAATAATCTGTTTATGTGACTACCGGGTAATATTTCAAGCGGATCACAGTGGATTCTGGTCTTGACTCTTCCATTAACGAACCACGGGATCTGGGCTAGTCACTAGCAATCGAGGCCTTGGTGTCCGTATCTGGAAAAAAACACCTCTTCTAGTTCTAAAACCCTAGTACGGGTGACTGATTCAGTTCCTTACACACAGTAGGGATTCAATTGCTCCCTTTAGCAGGAGGAAGCTTCCAGGAGAGTCACGGAGATATCTGACTCTTCCGTAAGGAAAAGAATGTGATGTATATATAACTCGCCAGATTATGAGACAACAGGATCTTTTTGAGTATTCATGAGTCTCTGCCTGTTAGAGTTCATTTGTCCAATCTGGAGTTGTAAGTCAGCCAACACAGGTTGAATGGAAGCTGAACTAAGGGACAGCAAACACCCTGGCTTCTGGGATATATTCCGACTGCTCAAGAAAATTTCCACATCTTGCTAACAGTAGTTATTGTGCTATTTTGAATATTGCTGGCTTAGAATTACAGAGCAAGCTGTCTCAGATTGTGAAGATTTAGAGTGTGGTTACATCGGGGGTGGGGAGGAAATCACCTACTTCCTACCTAATATAGCTGTTCTTGATGCCTACAGGCTTACTTTACAAAAGAAAAAACAGTTTATTACTTTTATAAAGTTAATACACCAATTGAGAAGTGAAGCTGAATTTTGGCTTGCCACACCATTGCCAAAATGTTTATCTCATTTTGAATTGCTCCGGGTTGGGGATGAGGTGGCGGAGGTGCTAACTTTGTACTGCCTCTGGCAGGCGGTGTCCATCCAGGCCACTCAATCAACTTCTCCCCATTTCCACTGCTTCACCTCTACCCCGGGGGATCCTCTGCATCAATCGCAAAATCTGCAGCAAAAACACACTTGGAAAAGTTCACGAAGGTCACCAAACTTTGTAATTACAAACTTCCAGGATAGCATAAAAATCTACTTGCTTACTGTCTCCTTTTGCCAGTTTTATTTTTAAACTCCAGAAAACTCCAGAGAGTTGTGACTTGTTAGAGGTGGGTGAATAAGGTCACACCTGCAGGCAAGCCAGAGAGAAGGCCAAACCACCAAAAGTGGGCGGGCTGGGTGGTCTACAGAGCAAACAGTGCAGTGTGTTTCCATTTGAAGGCACAGCCCTAAGAACAGAAGTTTGTAGAGGCCTGAACTGGGGCAAACTGACTCTCACTGGAGAGGGTAGGAGTGCTCAAGCTGCAAACATCTGTTTCACTCAACTATTTGAGGGGCTTAATGATCACTCGAAATTTCTGTCAAATTGCTTCTACGCTCCTGACTATTTAGCTTTGCAGTGTTGTTTGAGGAAAAAGGGAAACATTATTTTTAACATACGGATTTCTTTCATGATCCCATGTAGAATATCAAATAGGCAAGTTTGGGAGGGTGTTTTCTAAGGACGTGATTTTGGAACAATAATAGGTATAATGCTCTTCTGGTTAGTGTAAGTTATAGCACAGAATGTTGTAATTACACTGACAAAGAGGCAGACTGAGCCCCAGGGATTTTTGCAGTGACACAGGGAAGTTCATTTTACAGAAAAATTGAAAAGGAAATTTCAAATAATGGCAGCTTAGAATTCCAATATAAATACAAAGCTATAGATATATAATCTCTCTAGGGAAGGGTATATGATGGGAAGACTGTGTCCTTCTGGCATCAAATCTGAACCCCCCCAAAAGATAAGGACCTTTAGATTTGGGGATTCTTTAATAATGCATTAAAGTAAATAGGAGATATTTGGATAACATACCTTGCTGAAAGTTACTTACTAAGATAATCTGAGTTGAATCTCTACTCAAGAAAATCAAAAAGGATTTTCTTCCCCCTCCAATATACTCAGCTGACTTTCAGGGTTTTTTGTTTTCTCTTTTAAATGTTTGTTTACTTACTTTGAGAGTGAGAGCATGAATGTATGCGAGTGAGCAGGGGAAGGGGCACAGAGAGAGAGAGAGAGAGAGAGAAAGAGCGCACCTCAAGTAGGCTCCATGCTATCAGCGCAGAGCCTGGTGCAGGTCTCAGTCTCACCTGCAAGATCATGCCCTGAGCTACAATCGAATGGTAGACACCTAACCTACTGAGCTACCCAGGTGCTCCTGACTTTCAGTATTTTAGATAAGCAAGACATTGAGCGTTTCTGTGAAGGACCACCGAGCCAGTGTGGTCCTGTTCTATGTGGAAAGACTGTTAGCCTCACAATGCAAAATGGGCCAAAAAGCAAAGGTAATTGACATTTTAATAAAAGCTAATGTTTGATTGTAAGGTGATGGCAATAGCTTACATATATGCAATTTTTGCCTGAAAGGAATAGTTTTTTAAATTATCAAAAATATGTTTTTCTCTAGTATATCATTTTTATGGATATTATTCTATGACACTTTACAAATGTATTTTCATAAAATTAAGTCATGATTCAAAAGCAGACAATGTGCATAAAGTTCCTTGGTCACTATTTGTCTCATAACAAACAGAACCTATTAGAAATATACATAACACACAGAACTTGAGCTGCAGGCCAAAGGCTCTCGGCTAAAACATAAGAGAAATGTTCTAAGTGCCTGGATGTAAGCCAATGTAGAGCTGACGAATGGAGGATCACATTTGGTCATTAACAACTCAGACACAGCAAAGCCCTGCCCACGGAACATGAGCAAAGCAAAATCTTAAAGAACAGCCTGTCGTGCCATGTGTTTACTATATTTAAACATTTGCTCCCAGGAAAGCTGAAAATTAAACACCTATAGTTCACAGAAGCTCTTTCAGGCACCAGTCTACATTTCTAGTTGAACTGGCTTTGAAGTTGTTCCTATGCCAACATCTTCACAGCTGCTCTCAGTATGTAAACCCTCCATACACTTGACTAGAAATAGCACATTGACTGGCTGGAACTTTCTGCACAGCGTTTCAGTGAAAGACACTACTGTCTTCTAAAGCACATTATTCAACAATTAGATTCGGGCTGCCGAAGCAAAAGACAAAGGCAGCACTATATCCTCTTCCATTCTATCAATTTTCTTCATGATGTCATGCTTAGGTACAGCCTTTCAATTCACTATTTGATTTTTTTACGTGGCTTCTAGTGATGTAGAAGTCATGTAAAAAGATGTACATCTACCTCCAGGAGTACACCCGTTTCAGAAATATAAGAGCTTTGGTTAGAAAGTCTACTAAGCTGACATAACTTGTCTATTAAATCCATTTAATAAAGGCAAATGTTAATGCTATGAAATTTTAATCAAAAAAGTACATCAAATTGTACCCCACTTCGTACATCATCCAAGAAATATTAATGTGCTTATTCATTCACTGTCTTTTGTGGATTAAGAAACAATAGAAAAAGGAAAGATAACGTCAATGCTCCACTGATGTGATTCAGGATTTTAGGGAAAGGCTGGGAGGGAACATGTTACACTAACAGTGTTTGATAGAAGATGGGATCAAATCATTACAAGTCGAGTGGCATCTTGTTACCTATGATTAGAAATGTGTTATGGTTAGATAATAACATTTCCCTGTCTTCCTCCTTTGGTAACTGGTAGTAAGAAATACAAAGAAGTAAAATAAAATATATTCTGGACACAGCTTGGGCTGGAGCCTTTTGCTGTGTGCTTCCTCTTTGATTCTTTGGGTTCTATCCAATAAAAATGGAAGTTGGGAGAAAAAAAGAAGTGGATCTCTCTAAGATGACCCACTTATCTTGAGTTCATTCTGTGACATTGTGTAATTCCAGTACACAAAGTTACAGACTTCCTTCGTCCTACATAGGGAAAGGCTTGTTTTTTTTTTTTGTTTTGTTTTGTTTTGGGTTTTTTTCTTTTTTGCTTGTTTCCTGGGTTGTTTTTGGTTGTTGGATTTGGGGGAGATCTGAAAATCCGTGGTACACCCACTGAAATTCAAGACTATTTTCTTTGGCATCTTTCATCAAATTTTATTTGCTTCTCTCCTTGTCAAATATTTTCTTTCTGGATTAAATACCACAAATTCATAAGATGAGTCAAGCTAAAAGCATAACAAAACGGTAAAGAATAAAAAGGGCAAAGTTCTACATGCAGATACATAATGTGTATGCATTCTGGGTTTATACATGATGCATGCATAGACTTCCATGGGGTCAGATGGCATGTCTACCCAATTTACTTATAAATCTCCAGTGCCCAATGGCATGTGGCAAAGATTCACAACTCAAACACCCAGAAATTGAGAAAGAACAGATATATCTACCATACACATGCATACTTCAAAATACATGCAACATTAACACATATATGTTTACATATATTTTAAAATACATACAAGATAATTTTTAATAATTATGAGTTTTACATGGTAGAAGAGCATCAAATCATTTGTTCCTTCCTGATTATGATAAAAAGTAAATTGAATTCTATTCTAGGCTGAGATTATATTTGATTTCATAGAATATGTTTGCTACACTCCAGGCAATCTATACTTACTATGTATAAGGCATATGTTATATGTACTAAAGATGAAAGTTATTTCCCTTGGCGATAACAAGAAGCCACAGCAGAGATGCCATAAACTTGCTGACGTAGGAAGGTGCTTTGCTTCAGGCCAGCTGTTGACTTCGTACACTGCTTCTTCATCTTGAACCACTTGTATCTCTATCATCACAACATTTAGTAGGCTATTACTGCTCTAGTTCACCCATCTCATGCCCTTCATTTTACAGATGTGGAGGCTAAAGCCCAGAGATACCGACAGACCTTCCCAGGAGAACACCATGTATTAAAGTCAAATTGGAATAGTTTCTGCTTCCCAACTATGGCAAATGCAAATATTGTCTAATATCTTTATGCTTCTACTAAATTTAAACAAAGTAAATAAATTTTGGGTGCCTAGAGTACCTGAGGTCATGCACAGTTATCTTTCCATATGTAAATTAAATACTTATAACAATCTTGCAAATTGCACTATATTGTTAATGAGAAAACAGACATTTCTGCATATTGTTTGAATGTGTTCCTTTGCTTCTACAATCTAGCCCATACCCCTCTGAAAGCCAGGGATCACATCTAACTTGGTTTAGCCAACATTACATACTAAATCTATTTCTAAGTGGTGGCGGTATGGACAGTTACAATATTAATAACAATCAATTTAATCTAAACTTTCTTTAGGACCAAAGGATTTCAAGGAATCTTAGAGTTTACGTAACCCACTCCACCATATTTCTTAGCCTAAGAAGCAGCAACATGAAACAAACATGGAGCTTTGGAGTAAGGAGGACTTGCCATTTGCATGGGATCTTGGGCAAGTTACTTAATCTCTAGACCTCTATTTCTTCTTAGAAAAGGAAAGACATCACCTCATTTTTTTTGCATGGCTACTGAACGGATCAGTGAAATTCTATATAAAGTACCTTATGCAACGGCTGATATGGCATAGTTATTTGATTACTGATGGTATAGTGGATGCTGCAAACCCTAGTCAGATCCCCCTGAGAACCACCCCCCTCACCTCAGATGCTAGGCCTGGGAGATACTAAAAGTTCGTGTTTGATCTTCCTCAGAAAACTGCCATCAGCTGAAGACAGACACCTCACCCAAAGTCATACCCATCCAGTGACTGATCATAGTAGCAATACAAGGCCCAGCCCCCTTGCCCCAACTCTGAAGGGCACTCTAGCTCCAGAGCTGCCTGTAGTATCTGCTGAGGCTATTGTTGTGGCCACTTGGAGCCCAGCTTCTCGCTCTGCCCTGTTCTTTCTTCCTTTCCTCACAGGTGTTGGATGAAGAATACACATGTTACTCTCCATCTCAGAGTTTGAGTTGCAAGAACTCAACTTGCAACATCCAATCATCTCATTGTCTTGTGCTCAAATGAAACGATAGGCATTGAGGATGCTCAAAAACAGAACCTCCATTCAAACTGCACTGATGTGGCAGAAAAATATTGAAATGAGAAATAAAAGATGTATATATGCCTGGTCCCAGTCACTACCTGGGTATGTTGGGTTGCTTAATGTCTCGGCTTTAATGGTTTAAAATGTGGTGGATTATAACTCTGACACAAAGTTTAAGTTCCCTCATTTTAGTTCTGCCTTTAGGCCCTAGTATTTTTACCATGGGAAATAATTACCTCTACTGAAAAATATCAACACTTTTATTTTTATCAAATCCTAATAAATTCACAGGCCCAAGATGATGAATATAAAGATTGTGATATTTTTCTTGGGGTGTCTGTGTGCCTCAATCGGTTAAGCATCTGACTCGATTTCAGCTCAGGCAGGTCATGGTCTCACGGTTCAGAAGTTTGAGCCCCGGGACAGGCTCTATGCTAACAGCACGGAGCCTACTTGGGGTTCTCTCCTTCCTCTCTCTCTCTCTCTCTGCTCCTCTCCCCCCAAAATAAACAAATAAGTATTTTAAAAAATAAAATGAAATACAATTTTGATGTTTTTCTTAACATATTTGGAATGCAGAACCTTCCAGATTAATCTAACCAATTAGAAATTTGCTAAATAATACATTGTGGAACACTAACAAAAGTATATTATTGGTAGGTAAACTTCCCTATATTACCATAAGGACTGAAAGTAAGTTTGCGGAAACTAGTCCTTCTAAGTATCACAAAAGAAGACTCCATGATTAAATATTTCTGTGCTCATGACTCATGAATTTTTTGAAGCACAGAGAGGAAATTATTTAGTTACTGAAGCACACTTTTTGTGCACAGTGGAGTAGCAGATGCTTTCAAATGATGTCAAGAATGAAGAGTGGAAGGATACTTTTAAATAATCTAAGGAATTAGAAAATGACATTTTCCTAATATCCTATTTTTTTGTTTTTTTTACTAATCCAAAGGCATACACTTTTACTGCTGGAAAAATGACCTATCTCATGCCTGTATCTAAATTTGCCTCTTCCATTTGATCTTTCAACATTTGGTACAGAGTCCAATTATAAGAAGGTTCAGTTGTTCAAAGCTGGATTTTTATATTCCCTTTGATGTATTCTCTGGAGGGTTTAACAAACACCATTTTAAAAATATACTGTACTAGAACATAAAGCTATCACTCATGTTTGTTTTTTATTGAATTTCTGGTAAGCGGGTGGTGTGATGATTCTCAAAACCTTAATTCCACCACTCCATTACCATGTAGCTAATGGGTTCAGAAAAATCCAACCACGAAAACATAATCACAGTAGTTCTCTGTAAAGAGGTACCTGAAACCTCATTGATCACGACACTTAAAATGTTCCCTGTGAAGGTCAAATTCAAAACATATTTATGAAAAATAAACCTTTATGTTTAGATTTTAAATCTCTTGGCCAGAAAAAACATGGTAGTTTGGTCCAGAATATTAAAAAAAACTAACACAGGAATCCAGGAGAATACTCAGCAACTTTGTTCAAATAAAAACTCTCGTTAGTACTTGGGTGCTATGATGAAGAGTTCCTCAAGAATTTAGAAATGGGATTGTTCTTTAAAGTGTTCAATTGTAACTCTTTTGTACTGATACTAACAGACATAATCATCTTAGAAAAGAATCTTCCTAAGACTTGACTATTAGAATGAATGCAGAAAAAAACGGTGAGTATGGTTTAAAGGAAATGTAAAATGACCTCAATGGTACTACCTATCTAAGTACTATAATGGGCCAGCAAGAAAATCTTAGAAAATGGCCCAGAGACCCGGTGCCACTAATAGGATCAAGCCTCTCAGGAGATACATATGCAAGGCTCATTTGGATTGAAAAGGTTACAAATGGTAGCCATCAGAGTGCTCTAAGTCATGCTCAGACCACCATCTGGTTTCCTACAGAGGTGGACCATCTACTCTTCTGGATCCTCTGATATTACTCATTATATATCAACAAATTAGCTCATTACAAGTTGATTTCTCAAGTAGAGAGAACCCCACGACAGCAATATAAACAGGGGCAATATAAAAAAAATATATAACAACCCATAACAATTAGACATGGGTCCTAATTGATCAGAGTAGACACTGGCCAGGAAGTCAGAGCTTTAAAAACAGCTGAGTATCAGTACTGACTGTAACTTCTGCTCTTACCTTTACTTGTAAGTAAACTTTCAGTTACTGGTTTAACATTTTTCTTCCCTCTCATACTGTGAGGTCACTGAGTAAGGGACTGTCTCATTTACTATGATATCTCCAAAACCTAGTATAATCCTGGCCCTGGCTTACCTCTGAGAATGCATGAATGGATGAACAAACAAATATTAGTCCAGACGAATCTACTTTTAGGAGATAGATCTACTTTCACAATGGGTTTGAAAGCAAACTTCTGAGTCTTCAAGACTGCCCGTTAGACCCATTCATCGTGGCGAGGAGTAGCCTTTGGAGAGGTCTCTTGAGAAAGTTTCACCAGCCTCCTTACAGGTAGCCCACTATTCTGATTCAGCCCTGCACACACCACAGGCTGCCCACACAGAACCTACAGCGAGATTACCAACATAAGAAAACAACTTTGCATTTGCCTTCTAAATGCAAATCTACGACAAAACAACTAATTTAAGAATAATATAGTAAGCCAGTTTTGCTGCAGATGAAAATCTGGCTCGTAGTTCTAAGTCTGCTTATTTGAAACAGTCACTTTAATTATGAAATAATAAAACTTCCCTTTTCAATTTGTTATGCTTTACCCCCAGACTATTGGCCATGTTGCCATTGGGAAAAATGCAGTTTTAATTGAAATTATTTGACCATATATTTACATGAAACATAAAATAAGCCACCTTAGAGGGCACATTTAGAACATGCTGCAAGGGGGTGCCTGGGTGGCTCAGTCGGTTGAGCGTCCGACTTCAGCTCAGGTCATGATCTCACAATTCGTGGGTTTGAGCCCCACATCGGGCTCTGTGCTGACAGCTCAGAGCCTGGAGTCTATTTCAGATTCTGTATCTCCGTCTCTCTCTGACCCTCCCCTGCTCACACTGTCTGTCTGTCTGTCTCTCTCTCTCAGAAACAAATAAAACATTAAAAATTTAAAAAAAAAAAAAAAGAACATGCTGCAGGGCGAGGGGCTAATATTTAGGATATTGTTTCTTTCCCTTTGCATGTGAAAAACACCCAGTAAAAATTCATGACTTAGCAAGCGTATAAACCAGAAAGACTTTTTGAATTCAAACACAGTTGATAAAGTTGTGAAAAGGATTTCTAACCAAAAAGCAAAAGGTTGAATACCATGTTTAATTTCATATTTACAAACCAAGCTTTTGTCCATCTTTTCACTATGTATATAATGTTTATGGAGATCAATCAACAAGTATGAGCAAAACAGCCTCTGCTATAGAGACCAAGGACACTAAGGTATTTTTTCACATTATGTACATTTTCCCCTCATCTTATTCCTAACTGAAAACTAAAGAGAGATTAGAGTCAATTGCATTTTTACATCAAAAACTCAACACATCACTGAAGCTGCAACACACGTTTCTTTTCTCCTTTGCCATTCTATAGAAAGTTTCTCAGTCATGCAAAGTTTTTTAAAATACGGAATAAATATTCCTTGAGTCTCTTTTGACTTTCGTAATGGACAATATTTTACAATCCAATTACTGAATGACCCCCTAATTCTGATCTTTATTTGGACTGATAAAATTCAGTTTTTCGAATCCATCTCTCACGTCTCTGCTGCATTCTACCCTCAAGTAGCAGGTCTTATTTGAAGGGGGAATAGAACCTTCATCTCAAGAGATTTCCAAACACCCTTGTAGTCATCAATCTATTGTATCACAAAAGCAACTACAGAACTGCAATCGAATATCACAATGTTAGATATGTTAAACAAGGTGTGTGTGTCAGGGGGGCAGGGGGATCATCTCTTCTATATTTCCTTTCCATTAAATCTAACCTACAAATTTCTGCCTAAGATAGAATAGAAATAAAAATGAAAATAATTTTTTATTTACAGTTTTAAGGCACCTAACTACTTTAACAAAGGTTTTGAAGGAGACAGAGAATCTTGTCATAATATCAAATCTAAAGAAAACATTAACTAGCTAATTGTAAATTATTAGACTAGCGTCAGAAATTTTCATCTTTAAATATTCTTCCACACTGCTTCCTTTGAAATAGGTCTATAATTAAATACCAAGTTAATCTTAAATGTAAAGAAACCATATTATGCGTTTCACGTCATGATCTAGGATAGCTCTGTGTGATATGCTAAAACTCACGTAAAATATTCAGAGAGTACAAATAAAGCATTTCAAATATCCTTTTAGTACAAAGTTATAGTATAAAAAATTATTTATAATGGTCATCATATTGTTAGATGGTTTTTCCCCTTGAGTTTTTTTGTTTTGTTTTGCTACCATTTTGCCTCATGCAATATTTTTCTTATCACTAATATTCTGGAAACAAAACAATCAGTGACACCATCTACAGAAAGTGGTATTTTTTCTTTCCCTTTCACATTTCACAGAGTATTAACTCCAGCATAATAAATTGTGTATTAGCATGCAAGACAGATCTTTCTGAATTCTGTCTGAACACCCTTTTAGCCTTTCAGCTGAAAAAACAACAGCAACAACAAACTCCAGGAGAACCTGTAGCTCTTCTTCAACAGAAATATCTTTCATATATTTCATTTAGCATTTAGATAAGCTTTAAAAACAGGAATTCAGTGCTGTAAATTTTAAGTATTAATGAAGCATACAAAATATAATATGATGGGATATCATAAGTCTTCATGTTTAAATTCAGGAGAATATAAATTGAGAACTCCCATTTTTGAATTTTTTTTCTTTTGCCAGATAATTCACAAAAAGTCTTAACTTTTTGTACCATATTAAAATAAGTAAGTGAGGGGTGCTAAGGTGGCCCAGTTGGTTAAGAATTCAACAACTCGTTTCAGCTAAGGTCATGACCTTAGAGTTCCTGAGATTGAGCCCCATGTCTAGCTCTGCACTGACAGCATGGAGCCTGCTTGGGATTCTCTCTCTCCCTCTGCCTCTGCCCTTCTCCTGCTTATGATTGCACACTCTCTCTCTCTCCACCCCAAAATAAATAAATAAACATAAAAAGTTATTAAATAGGGATGCCTGGGTAGCTCAGGTGGTTGAGTTACTGACTCTTAGTTTCAGCTCAGGTCATGATATCATGGTTTTGCGAGTTTGAGCCCTGTATCTGGCTCTGTGCTACGCACGCAGAGCCTGCTAGGATTTCTCTCCTTCACCCTCTCTCTCTGCCTCTCCTGTTCATGCTGTCTTTGTCTCTCTCAAAATATACTTAATTTTTTTAAATTATTAAATAAAAGTATAGGATAGTAGGCAATATTTTTATATACTGTCCAAAAATCTCATTTTACAGAAAATTCAGAGATTAGATTTACAGACAAATATTTATATTTTTATCCAGCTTAATACAATGAACCCATTCATGTGTATCTGGGAGCCATGTTGAGGCACATATAAAAGCAATAGTACATGACTTAAGTTAGAAGTCAGAATCTCATCTGCTTTCTCAGCAAAGATTTTACTTGTCTAAAGATATTTTACTTTTTAAAAAATTATTCAATGTTTATTTATTTTTAAGAGACAAAGACAGACAAAGCAAAAGCAGGGGAGGGGCAGAGAAAGAGGGAGACACAGAATCAGAAGTAGGCTCCAGGCTCCAAGCTGTCAGCACAGAGCCCAACATGGGTCACAAACTCATGAACTATGAGATCATGACCTGAGCCACAGTCAGACGCTTAACCAACTGAGCCACCCAGGCGCCCCATAAATATATTTTAAAATAAATAAAATTTGTTCTTTTCTATTACTTTCCTTTTCTAAATATATTTAACATATTTAATGTGGAGAGATAATTCATGCCAGATAAGTATGAATGAAAATGATTTCATTCATTTTTTTTTACTATATGATTGGCTTGAAGGCAGTTTGATAATTTTTTTACAAAACTGCTTATAAGTTTAATAAAATGAAAAAGAAAATTCAATGGAAAGAACACTACTGTTAATATTGCGGCTTATTATTATTATTTTTAAAATTTTTTTAATGTTTTATTTATTTCTGAGAGAGAAAGAGAGAGAGAGAGAGAGACATGGCATGAGTCAAGGAGGGTCAGAGAGAGAGAGAGACACAGAATCTGAAGCAGGCTCCAGGCTCTGAGCTGGCTGTCAGCACAGAGCCCGACACAGGTCTCAAACCCATGAACTGTGAGAACATGACCTGAGCCGAAGTCGGACGCTTAACTGACTGTGCCACCCAGGTGCCCCAATATTGTGGCTTATTATTCTGACTTGGAAAAGAACAGCTGAAGTGGCCAGTTAATTATGACCACTTCTATAGGCTTTATTTAGATGGTAAAGTTTCAATAAGAATGCTCACAAAATTAAGTGTTTCATAATAAATATTCTCAAGTTAATGATACAGATCAATTCTCCTAAAATTATTTTTAGAACACGCCATGGGGTCAATGGGCATGGAGGAGGGTGCTTGTGGGGATGAGCATTGGGTGTTATATGGAAACCAACTTGACAATAAATTATTAATAAAAATAAATAAAAAATAAACTTTAAAAAAAGAACACACCATGTGCCACAAAACAATAAAAATCATCCATTTCCCCTCCTTGGTTCTTAATTTCTCATTTTGAATAATAATACACTACAGCATAAATATGGATTGTGAAGGCACTATAAACATGGATCTCCTCTGGAATTTGATTTTTGGAATAGATCCCTGAGATAAACTTAGTTTCCTAATGTTTTTCCTTTCAACAATTTTCTCAGGTCTCTGGGGAGTGTTTTTTCCACACAGTTACACTTTGCCCCTTTACCACTTGCTCATCCTTCTAAAAACTCCCACTATCCGGTTTCCCTTTCACTTCATTTTATTCCCTCTTTGCACACAGGTCCTTGTAAGGCAGCCTCTTAGGACCAGCTGAGTCACTAAATACCAAAAATGTGTTTTCTTGATTAGCCCTAAATGGCACACCTTCTAGGCATAGGGTCTGACACCAGCTTCTACTTCTGACATTCACAAAACAAAAACAGTTTTGGGGACATTTCAAATTTGAGTGATCACGTTTTTTAAAAAGTTGGTATTCATTGATAAAATACTCACAGAATTATAGAATTCTAACAGGAGTTGAATTAGAGAGCTGACAGTCCACGATTTCATTTTATAATATAGGAGGAGGAGGAAAAGGGAGGAGGAGAGGGTAACCTGTCCAAGACCACATAATTACTCACGCAATTACTCAAGCATTAGTCAGCGGTACAACTACGATTAGAATCTTGCTCTCCAACGAACTCTCCATTCATATTTCCAAGCAAGTAATAAGCCAAGATCTCAGTTTTCCATTAAAAAATGTATTAAGCTCTTCTAATATACTGACCAGCTCAATGAGGCAGTCATTATTAATAACTCTATTGAAGAGTTAATAAAACCAAGGATTAAAGAAAATTAAGCTCTATACCGAAGTCGCAAAGCTTCTGAGCGACAGAACCAAAAATCAGACTCAAGGAATCCACTCCAGGACTTCCCTGTCACCTTAGGAGTCCCATTATTAATTACTTTCAAATACAGAAGTCAATTCTAGGCCACCATTCTTCATCCTGAAGACCTCTTCATTCTCAAAATCCGCCAGCAAGAAGCAGACTCTCTTATCACATTTCCTCTTATTTTTTTTTTTTAATGTTTAAGACATCTTTCCATAATGACTTCCTATGCCAGTTCCAACCTCTGGATTTTATCCAACTGTTATCTTCTGTAACAGAAAATGACCCAAGTCATCCTCCAGTGCCTTGAAGTTGAGGATGACTAGAGACGGTGATGTAGTAGAGCAGTACTCTATTCATTTAAATCCCTTAATTTACTACAAAAGTACCCTCAGAGACCTTTACAGTAACAGAAATATGCACTATCTAAACTTCGAATAAATACTCCAAATTTTTAAAAGCTACCCACTTGTAACTCAGCAACATCACTGATTAAGAAATAAAGATTTCTCTGATTCTACTTGGAATAGGTAGGGAGACAAGGATGCTTCTCTCTCTGGGAAAGTCTGTGACTCAAAGAGCCTAAAAGTCCAGAAAGAATGGAAGTCTCTTTAACGCTTCATTTTGTTCTTAATTAAAAGGTAAGGATAGACTCTTCTGAATATTTTCTTAGCACATTCAAGTTTTTGTTTTACATGAACTAAATGGAGCACTTACTATTATATGCTTTGTAACTTTGTATACCTAAATCTCTATGAGCACTTCTAAATTCTCACAAGTGATCTTACTATCATAAAACCTCGAGACTGAGTTAAATGCACACTCTGGGAATTGAATAAATGCAGGATTATTCATGAACAGGGAGACTTGTACCTAGTAGATAATGCAATAAATATTTGGTGATGTACAAATGGCCATAGATGGACATTCATTCTTGGGAGTACATCTGCATTTCGCATTGTCTTCCTTGCAAAATAACTTGCAGTGGTCGTTGGTACATCAGCATAACGACACATGCTAATCTAACACCCACTTCTAGTATTCCTCTTTTCACAGAGGTATGGTTCCGTACATGCAAAAGCCCAATCCCACTGTGCATACAAGCTACTGTTAACAGGTAGTATTTAGCATTAATAAGACAATGTAAGGAGTTAAATTTATCAAACAGGAGTGGTTTCACATCACCTAACTCTGCATCTAATATTTGAAAGCTATTCTGTCTGTAGATCAGGAGCCAGAATTTCCAATGCCAACCACACCTGCAGAACACATGCTAAATAGTAGCGCAGCACATAAGGGAATACTTACCCTATTATGTTGAAGAGCAAGTAATACACTAAAATAAAAATAGGGGGGGTGGAGGGAGCACCTGGTTTCTAAAGTTTCAGTGATGTAAGACAATCCAGAAACAATTATCTGGTATGAAATATAGACAGTTGTAATGAAAAGCTTAAGTAGGTAATTTCATAGTGGTTTTTACTCTGTGCTTCTAGTGAGGCACATAATAATCCTTAAAGTCAAAACATCCTAAGAGCATGCATAGTCTTGAGGAAGGCCTATTAATTACTGCTAAGGGTGAGAGAGTGTTGCACAAACCTACCCCTTGAAATCACAAAAGGGTTATGCTTTTTAACATAAGACAATGTCAGTAATAACAAAGAATGACAAATCTGGGTACTCTAGCAAAGCAGGGGTAGAGAAGAAGAAATGGTCAAAGTTTGTGTCAGTATTCAATTCTTGGCACTGCAGAGGGAAAGAAGGGGTTATAGTTTTAGTGTGGTTTCTAGAAAGCCCTGAGATCAGTCCTGCTATAACCATGCTTGATGGTTCCTAAATCAAATGTTCAGTTTCAGTGCTTCATGTCACTTCAATTGCCTGCTGGTGTCCAGCTTCTTTGGCGGCATTCACATTGTTGTTATATCTCTGATGACAATGGGCGGTTAACAGTAGAGAATTTATAGTATAGAATTTATAGTATAGAAGGCATTCTCCACCTGGTGGGTCGTTGCATGAGCTCTAAGAGGTCTACTAACCTCCACTAAACGATTGTAAAGCTTGTGCATATCAAGCGTCAGATTGTCAACAGGGTCTCTGGCTCAAAAATATGAACACTATTAAGAAATATAAATACTTAAATTGATACCTGAGATTTGTACACTAGCTGGCTAAAGCAGATGACAGATGAATAATTGTCCTGGATATTAAGATTTCAGGATAAAACGGTAAGATCCTTATGTTAACTTAGAGTTAATACAATGTAAGTCATGTCCGATGGGATGTGGACTGTGTTGGTGTCTGTTTGAGGAGTTGACAAATTTTTGGAATAATTAGTTAGCCACTGAGAGAAAAGTTCATTTATATCTGAGTTGCTTCCAAGTTTGTGAGTGCAAGCAGGGAGTGGATAGATGAACAGATGGATAAAGGAATGATAGGTATTATTATTTGAATTGGAAAAAATATTTAAAATAGTTTAATTACATACCAGACAAAATTAAGAATTATTCTTAATTTCTTTTAGGTTATTTATAGGGTTGAATATATAAATCTAATGATGTTAACTATATTATAACTACTTATGAAATGGTATTGCCTTAGTAAAAGTTTTGCTTAGAACTTTTTATGTTAAAATGGTATCAAAGAAAATTAATTTGGGTAACTTTAAGTTTCATGGCTAAGATGAATCTGCTTATACATCAATATAAATTTATTAGCCATATTTAAATACCAAGTATTTTATTATAAATTTCTAAATCTATGAATATAATAAATATCTAATTTAGAGCCTCCATTAAGAATTAAATTATTGACCTAACACCAAAGATTAGATATTCTCAACAATGCTTAAGAAATAACTTTAATATAATTGAAACCACAGATTTACCTCAATTTCAATATAGTATCAAAGATACAGGGCATAAAGAAAGACAGACTTATTGTCAGACTACTTCTTCATTTTCAACATGAGAAGTATATTTAAATTCAGTGTCAGACATTTATATGAACCATCAGATATTAACTACTCATTAACATTCATATCTCACCCATGGATAGGTGTCCCTAAGGAGATGCACTACTATGTGACCAGATGCCTCCTCCTTCAGTTAAGAAGGCATGCCCACACGGGAGGATGGAGTGAAGTTGAGCATGCCATTATACCTTGCACAAATTGTCCATCATTTAAAGCCTCTAGTAATAAAATCAACCTGGAGCTCTCTTCACAGGGAGGAACCATCAGAAGAAAAGATACGCTTCTCCCTTACTTAACACTATTCACTACTGTCATTTTTCTGGTTTGGGCTTCACTGCTTGAGTCATGCAGTATTCACTAAAGACAGTCCACAGAAAATTAAAACTGAACCACAATTCATTTTGTTTGAATTAAAACTTCCAAAAGACGAAGTGAAAACTTTTTCCTAAACTCTGATACCATTTGAGTACTTCCAGGAGGTGGAAATTTTGTTCACCCTAAGAGTTGCAGGCTATTTTTTTTTTTTTTGGTAACACACATTCCCAAATTCACAAAAAATAACAGACCACATAAAATTCTTGAAAACACATAGTATTATAATAAAATGAGAGCATATGATCGTAAAGAATGTTAATGGCAAGGAATTTTGAAGATTAAAACTGGATAAAATGGTCTCTGAAATGTATTCAGAAAGACAAAAAACTGGGGCACCCGGGTGGCTCAGTTGGTTAAACACCGGACTCTTGGTTTCAGCTCAGGTCATGATCTCAATATTTGTGGGTTTGAGCCTGACATCAGGCTCCGTGCTGATGGTGTGAGGAATGCTTGAAATTATCACTCTTTCCCTCTCTCTCTCTCTCTGCCTCTACCCTGCTCTCTCTCTCTCAAAATAAATAAACTTTAAAAAGTTTTTTTAAAAAAGAGAAAAAAAAATGCCCCTATTAAAGCTCACTGTAGTGGAAGAGACACTGACTGAACTGAGTGATGCAGGACCTGCCAGGCTAGTCCTGAACTTCTCTGCATCTTAGCTCGTTCACACTCACACCCTGACAGTGAAGTCCTTGGGTGGTCCCCACTTTGATATCTCCATATCCCAGGAAGTACAACATGACATAAGGATGGAGAATATCAGATTGGAAAACAGACTGTTACAAACCCAGTTTGGTCATCTGTATAATGACAAAAATAGCCCCTCTCTAAGGAGATTATCATAAAAGAAGAAAATACTGATGCACATTTTTGTATGTGTCTATATATACATGATTATACATAATGTCTACCAAAGTCCCTTAGAACATGCTTCAAAATGCAGTGGCCGTTACATTGATATTAGTAGAACAAGTATATCAGATCACCAGTAGCATATACTGTAGTTGCCATGATCTAACAGGTAAATTACTCGAATCAAGCACTGAAGATTCAAGTACCACAGTCATTTACTTTTATCATATCAAATAGAAAAACATGAAGTAAGAAAATCTGTAAATTATTCTCACTTACAATTTTTTTTATTTTTTTTTACAAATAGTTTATTGTCAAATTAGTTTCCACATAACACCCAGTGCTCATCCCCACAAGTGTCCTCCTCCATGCCCACCCCACCTCCCCCCACATCCATCAGTCCTCAGTTTTTGTCAGCATTCAAGAGTCTCTCATGGTTTGCCTCTCTCCCTTTCCCCCACCATTTCCACCCTTCTTCTCCCCCTTGTTCTCACTTACAATCTTAACCGTATGTATTGTGAAGCCAGTTGTGAATAAGGATTTGAACTTTCTGAAATATTTAGACCAAAGTCAGTCTCCTGACAATGCTAACACCTGTACATTATTTTCAAGGTAACCGGAAGCTCCATGTCAGTATGCCCCAACTACCTACTTCCCCCCAAGGAAGAAAAACAAGAGCAACACCATCCTCCAAGGGAGCTTAACCAAAACTATGAATGAAGGCTGACTTCAAGGTTCATCCCTGATAGAGCTGCAGTGTGGGGAAGTATACCACACATAGAAAGGCACTGCTATCACTCAGGAGGGAAAGGACATCATGAAGAGTCACTGCAAGTAACAAAATTGTAACTGATTTATAATTTGGTGGGGTTTTTTTCTTTCACATTTAAAAAATTATACCATTCTTCCAGTTTCCAAGCTCTTGAAGAGTTGTTCAAATCCTCTACAGAAACTTCCAACTTAGGTTTTCTCTTCCTTCCCACTTTTACTGTCTCTCAGAAGGTCCCTGACTACATTTTCTTGAAATTCTCTTCTTTCTCAGCTTCCAAGAAATACTATCTCTTGGTTACTCGCCTTATTCATTATTCTTTTATTACGGCCTTCTCTGATTTTTTTTCTTCTCGTTCCTCGTATTTTGCTATTCCCCAAAGTTCAGCTTAGAGGTCTCTTTTCCACTGACAGTTTCTCCTTTTGGAATTTCATCAAATATGATTATGAAATCCGATTATAAATCCGAGTCTCAGTTCCTGATCTCTGTTCCAATCCCCAACTTCCGTTTCAGTTTCTGACCTCTGTTCTGCATTTGTAGCTATCAGATGAGGAAGACAACCTGTGTTTGCTCTGATACCCTTCAAACCCTTTCCTCTCCATGGGTCTCCCATTTCAGCAAGAGGCAACTTTATCTTCCTAGGAGCTGAATTCCCACTTCTGTTCTCGCCCTCAATTTGCTACACCTATACCTTTTATCTACCCCTTCCGATCCTTCTTTCCTGAACCTTTTTTCCCATCACTACCAAATTAATATTTGTAAAACAAAACTCATAGCATGTCTGCCTCCATTTAAAAGACAAAATCCCTTCCATAAAAATCAGGTGTCCAAAGGCCAAACATCTGAACCTGAAATACCGACACTATTTCTGACTGCTTTTTTCTCAATACTGTCCTCCCACCAGCTATACTAAAGAAAATATTTGCATGTGGCTCCTAATATAGCCTTCTGCCTACTCTGTGTAAGCTCTTGTCTCTACCAGAATAATACTAAATACTAAAGGCAATGATAAACTCTTTCCTACATGTGTTTGTGTCCACTGCAAACTGCATTAACCCTATTGAGAGTGATAATCACTCCCACAGACTTTAAACCACATGATCTTCAAAAGAATCCCATATTCTGCTTATTTTTCTGAAACAGACATTATTTTGAATTTCATTCGGTGACTTCTTTTTAAAGGACTGTCACAGCTAATTTCATTTCATAAGCTTAAGTCTGTCTCTGTCTATATCAAAGGATATTTATGAAAAACAGTAAAACTTTGAGTATGAAAGAGAAATAAGGTGTAACCAAAACAGTCATAGAATCGCAGAATGTTGGCAAGGGACCTTTGAGTTCATCCGATTCAAGTTGTGACCCAATGCTACAACCCCTGAAGGTACCTCTGCCAGACAATGTTCTGGCTGCTGCCTGACTCTCCAGTGAGAGGAAGCTCATTACTTTGGGGAATGGGACATTCCATTGTTGGCAGGTCTTATTGTTAGAAAGTTCTTCCTTACTCTGGGCCAAAACATACTTCCTGGTAACTTTTCCTCATCACTCCCAGCTCTAGTTCTACAAACACTTGGGCTTCTGTTATTTCTACATTCTGTTAATGTTTGCGAATCTACTGTATTGTTTTAGAGGGCACTGGCTGGATCTCCTAGCTGCTAGCCTATATAGTACTTGTCTAGTATACCTGGTAAGGAGAAGTCACTGTGTTTTTCCTTTCTTTACCACTTTCTTCCGTTAGCCACTCACTGTTTTGATTCCCTGATTCTTACATGAAATGCTATTCTTTCTAGCTTCCTCATTAGATTTTTTTTCATCTTTCACCTAAGGAATTTTGTATTTCTTCTAATGTTCATATCCCTACAATTTCAGATTGAGTTGCCATACCTTGGGGCTCACCTTGGAAATATCCTGAAACTACCACAAAATAGACTGCCACATCCATTCATTAGGAGGCTTTGGAAAACCACTTTCCTCCCCAAGTCAACAATCCAATATCATTAACTGGTGGCAATTTGTATCAGCTCTCCCTCAGCAAACACCATTAGTTTACATACATACAATCCCTTGGAAAAGATTGTAGTCACCAAAATCCATTTGAATTAAGAGGAATGATAGTTGGAGAGGACACAGAATTAGAGACAGAAGGTCTGAATTTAAGCTCTACCTAGCCACTAAGTCCTATTGTGTGATGATGGGCAAACCCATGACCTCTGCAACTCAAACTTCCTCATCCCTAAACAATAAAAACTACGATGTCCCACAGCCATCTGTTATATTGCTTCAATCTCACCATAGTGTATCCTCAAAAGATCAGAACATGAAGTATTATTCCAAGTTCCCAGAGCCTGAAGCTTAAAGGAGAGGAAGATGAGTTAAGGGCTCTAGTCCACCTGATCCTAACACCCACTCTTGAGTATATCATACACTCAGATGAGGAAGAAGAATTCCCTGATATCCAATATCTTTTATCATATGATTCTAATGATAGATGCAAACATTTAAGGAATCATAAAATAGTTCAGAAGGAATATAACCCTGAAAAACCAACATCAAATATATTTGGTGATGAATTAAAACAAATGAGTCAACATAGAATCCTCTTTTTCTAACCATCTGGGCCTCCCATTCTGTCCAATGCTTTTCCCTTGGCAGGTTTGATCCCTGAGACACTGATTAATTAACAAACCCAAGCAAGAAAATTTATTAATCTGTTTCATATGTTCTCTTTGCGTTGAAATTTAAGGCAAACTACAGGACTATACTTTTCTAATGTTATCACCACTTGGGTAACAGAAATCTGTGACCATCTCTACTCCCTAGCTTTTGGGACAGTTCAAACATCTCTTAGTAAGGGAAGCGTCGGGCTATTTTTATGCTCAATTTCCTAGTGTAGCTGAGCTAGGATCATAACTAGACAGCACACTGGCATCACCATATGGTTAAATTTCCAGGCTTCTGGACAGAAGCCCTTCCTTGGAAGATTCAAGAACTCCGTTTGGCCTGCTCCTGCCACGATCCTTCAGCCCATATTAGGGTTCTATACTTGCTTCTTTGGAGTGGGAGGAAATAGGGCTCAAGGGTATTCTAATTTATACAGAATAATTTACAGAGGAGGAAGATCTGGATAAAAGCCCAAAGATAAACCAAACAGATGTATATAAAATAAACATAACCTAGCTTTATTTCTCTTGCAAAACCTACCCTATCGTGGCTCTGTAAATAATAATGTTTTATGTCCACACAACATCCAAGCCTCACAGCAAGATTTATAAAGAGAGGAAATCATTTCCTAGAGAAACTGCCTTGGAATGAGGTGGCTCATTATCTAAGCCAGCAGAATGTCAACTGTGCTTAACCCAGACTTCCTTCACAAATGAGGCAAAAAACATCCTCGTTAAAAACATTCTAGTTTAGTGGGGAACACAGAAAGGTCATCAAGCTAATATTTACATAATTTACTTTTATTAAAAAAAAATTTCCGCCTCTAGGGCATGTCTTCTAATAGTTACATATGTTTAAATTTCTTTGTGACTTGAATCAAAAGAGATTATCACTAATATTCCAGGACATGCTACCAGATCACCACTATGCTAACAAGCACAGCCATTCTGCTACAACACTTCTGTATCTCAGTCTTTTGAAATGGAGGATGGGAACCTACTTTTTACTGCAGAGATGTAGTCATTTTAAAGTAATCAACAAGGGGTAACCTACCCGTATTTTGATATTAAATCGTTACATCTACTTTAAGAAGAATTGTATAACATACCTGAATTTATCTATGCTTCGTCTTTTTCTGAAATACCAATGCTATAAATTTTTGATTTGACAGTATTTTATTTTAAAGGTCTAAAGGTTTTTTACTTAATTGTCCCACCGTGAAGCTCTTGTTAACACAAGATCTCAACAGTCCTGAATTGTAAAACTGCTGTTAACTTGTTTGTGGTAACAATACTTCGTCACATCTCATTAAAAGATGGTCTAACATTCCAGATGAAAACGTTAACATGAAAACATGCCAAATTCCACAAGCTGTGAATTAAGTTGATTAGTTAATGGAGAAGGGATGGGGTAAGCAATGACACATACTTTCCTACTTAGTCAGAAGTACACTAAAAAAAAAGGCAGTTTTAAAAAAAAGCAAGGGCAATAGTTAATAGTTTTTATCAACTATTCTCTTCCATCAACCCTGCCTATAGTGATCAATATTCTTGCTTTAAAAAATGTTTTTAATAAATATCATCATCATCATCATAAACATAACAAACATAGTCTGTGAGTACCAGTGCATTTCAGAACTGTTTTCATCAATGAAAATAAAGCAAGGTCAAGTTAATGACATTTCTAAAAAGTTTTCTTTTAGCATCCTTTTCAGAGGGTCATGTCATTGTTGGATTCCCACTGCATGTTCGTCATACTGCGTGATGACTATACCGGGAAACACAGAACAGAAGAATCTCTTTTCATTTCTGACCCTGCAAGATGGGATCACAGAAAGCCTCACACAAAGCCCATGGGCTGCGGGACATGTTTCACTGGACCTAAAAAGACACAGCCCTTTTTCACTGTGGCTTTTCTTTGAACTACACACTTTAAAGGAGCCACAAGAATCAAGGCGGAGGGGGCAGAAGCCAAAGAGGAAGAACAGGCACTATATCTTCTCAGAACTGGGGGAACAGGGATGGCAAAGGTTAGAAATTAACGGGGAAACACCGAAAAATCCAGGACAACTGAAAAACACTAGTTTGACAGGTTTTTTTTTTTCTTTTCCTATCCCGCTATATGTTATATAGAACATCCATCTCCCTCGCAGTCATTTCTGATCTCAGCTCTGAAGGAGACCTGGCCTTCCTGGGTCCCATCAGTGACTTCCCAGCAAAGACAAGTCTTGCTTCTGAGCTCCCGCAGACAAAACTGTTGATTAGGCCCAGTTATATAAATTTAGCCCGAAAAACCCTTTTCAGAAACAATTCTGAAATGTTTTACGTGGGCAAGAATTCTATGCTTTAAAAACACTGGGCTGTAGTTCCTCTGATGCATAATAAATTAAAAATTGATTTTTGAAGACAGAAAAAGCATGTTTTTATACTCTGGTAATGAAAATGGAAAGAGTACGTTGTAAATTCCTCCTCCTCAAAATCCCAAATTAATGACCATTAGGGGAAAAAGGCACATAAACTGTTTTCAACTTTCAGCCCACTGAATGTATTCAACACTAAATCAAATCTGCCTTCTTCTCAAGCATATGTTATTTCTTTTCCTGGAGGGAAATGCAAGGTATCAAAATGCTACACTAGCTGTTTCTTGATTCCTAACAGAGTACACAGAAAACTCTGAGTCCAAAAAAGGATCCAGTGACCTAGTATCTGACACTGAGGGGTAGGGAAGCCCTTTTCTTAATATGGTTTCCATGATTAATGAATGACATTACCATATTTACTCCTACATCTTTCCGGCTTGCATAAGCCCCTTCTGGCTGAGAATACCAAGAAAATAATGCTTTCACCACCTAATTCTTAGGCTCTCCTCTCCCCTGTTTTTCTGCTTTTAAAAAAAGTTACAGTGGCAAGTAAAAAAATTTCTTCCAGCAGAACATTTTTTATTACTATTATTTCTTGCCAGAACCTGTTAAAGACTAAAAAGAAGGAGCAAACAGCTGCTGGCTACGGGCTGACCCGAAGAGGGAAATCGCACTGCGGCACTAAGCTGCTAACCTTCGCACTGGTGCCTCTCCCTACCGGCTTCTCTTCTCCCCTCTTAGCGCAGGTGGCAGACTCTCAACTATTGCAAACTTACAGGAGGAACAAGCAATCTTAAGGAGTCAACTTGGAATGCCTTTGCTACCTGAGTGTTTAAGCACCTGATAGTTAACTGTAAAAGAAACCTGAACGGTAAGAACACGGTTCCATCATGTACAGGTGGTTTCCTCCACCCTTTGTGTGGATCACAACAGCCATGACTCAGGAATGGGAACTTTGTACCAGTGGCGATTAGTCACTGAAGCAAGGAGGAAATGCTTGAAGTTGCAGATTGAATTTACTTCGTTAAAATTTTCTTTTGGCAGAGATCCTGGAAACCTCAGGGGTTAACAAAAATAGATGCTAAGGGTTACAGCAGATGGTTGATGCCCAGCAGATGCTTATGAAATTCTTTGCTTCCCTCCCAAAAGTAAAATAGTAGAGGAAAGAAGGTGAGGAATATTACCTTCAAATGATTTGGGGGGATAATATTTTCTTTGTGCTTAATTTGACTTATTAATACATTGTTTATTCAGATGAAATTGCAAATATTTAGAAAGGAAAAAAGCTGTTAATGAGACATGCACATTATGTACTGGAAAGTCTTCTAAATTGGTCGTTTCCTCAAAAGTTCATTTTTAAGGTCCGTGGTTGAAACAAAATATTATTTTCCAAAATAATATTTACTTGGCACATAATTATTCACTGTGCAAACCACCGTCCTGAGTTAATGATAAAAATTATAGCTAACGTTTCACTGGTGCTTTCCACGGGACCAGGTTCTGATAAATACGGTGCATGGACTCCCTTGTTTAACTGCCACAACTCTAGGAAGTAGAAACTATCATGACCTCATTTCACAGAAGTAACTTCTCCCCAAAACCACATGATTTGTAAATAATAGAACCAGAACTCCACCTCATAGTTTGTCTTGAGGACCCACATTCTGAACCATTACCCTCTACTATTTTAGGTAGCCAATGGGGAGAGGGGGGATGTGGACATTAAAAACCACATAGATTCCTTACATGTCTCAGGAAAAAAATACAGTTAACTTGAACTTCAACTGAGGTGAGCGAGAGTTTAAAACAGTGGTTCTCAAACTTTAGCTTCCGTCAGAATGACCCAGGGGGCTTGTTAAAACACAGGCCGCTGCACCCCACACCCAGAGTTTTTGAATCAGTAGGGCTGGAATGGGGCCCAACAATCTACATGTCTACCAAATTTCCAGGTGACACTGATAATTGTTAGTCCCAGGATGGGATCCCACTTTAAGAATGGCAAACCATCACAACAGAGATATATAAATCGACACAGTGGAAGGTATTGTGCTAAGTATTATTACTGAATAAAAAATAGGCATAAAATACACACCCTGAGTCATGGTTATAGAGATGAAGTACATTTAATCAGAGAAGGACAGGCATATGAGTCTGTGTGAACCTTCACAGTCTTTGCTTGCTTAGTATTTATGGACCCTTTGTGGATTTACCTCTAACAAAATGGAAAGAATCAAGACTAGCAGCTAGATAAACTAGATAGCTGTGCTTACTCTTAAAGTCCGTCTTCCCTTCTGTGCAACACAGGAATAAATGATTCCTTTCCCCCTCCCCCTTCTCATTTTCTGGAACACTGTAAGCATCTGATGAAGTAACTGAATAAAAATATTTTATACACCAAGGAACAATACACAAAATAATGTAACATTATTGTGATTCTGATTACATTTGATTTAATCTCAAAATGTAAGGCTTTTATTTTCTTCAGAGAAAATTAAATTTTATACCAATTTATGACTGTTGATCATTGTGAGTCATGATTAGAGCATATTTTAACTCAAAATTTTCCTAAAGAGAGGAAACCATAGAAGAGAACCTAGTGGGAAAGATGAAAAAACCATTTAGCCTTTATAAAAATAACTAACTTCTGAGAAATAAAATGAATGGAAACTGATTACACAATTCTCTTGAGGAGAAGGAACAGAAATAAATTTCTCTTGAGAAGAAGGTGATGAGTAAGGAGTCCTTCACATTTCCTTCTAGATACAGGTAAAGGAATTCTGGTGTTATGTAATTACAAAGAAAAGGTAATATATATTTCCTAAAAATATCTACTAGCTCTTTTGTTTTGACAGACAAAGCAAGTGAGTGAGCAGGGGAGGGACAGAGAGAGACTCCCAAGCAGGCTCCATGCTCACAGCAGAGCCCGACCCGGGGCTCCATCTCAGGGCTCAATCTCACAACGGTGAGTCTGTGGGACCTGAGGTAAAATCAAGAGACCATGACCTGAGCTGAAATCAAGATTTGGATGCTTAACCAACTGAGCCACCCAGTCACGTCTATCTAATACCTATTGTTAAGCCAAAGTGAGGAACACTGTTGAGACTCAGAAGTCTATTCGAAGTCAGTACTAATAAATCTGTTTATTAACCAGCACTGGTCTTTATACTGTGTTCAAAAACATTTCTTGGGGCTCTTGTCTGTCTCAGGTGGTAGAGTGAGCAACTCTTGATTCTGGGGTTATGAATTCGAGCCCCTACACTAGGTGTGGAAATTACTTAAAAATAACATCTTTTAAAAAAAGAAACTTCTCTTAATATAAAAGGAGGACTTTAGTTGTTAAATTTGAATTAGGGGAGTTTCCAGTTTACAAAGTTGCTGTTATAGTACTTCCAGTTCCTCCTAGTTCTCAGTGATTTGTTAAAATAAATATATTTAAAAAACACTAAATTCCTCTTTTTCTCTCCTTGTCTGTCATTATTTTAGTTGCGGTTTATTTGCCTCATCTTTATTTTATGAGACTTTAAAGATTAAAACATTTTTAGAAAAATATCCCATTGATGACTGCATTACATCTGGAAACAATCAATAAAATATAAATACCCAAAGTATTAAAAGATGGGACACAAGTGAGGGGAAGCCGGATATGCCACCCCAAATTGTGTCACTTGAACATGTGAATTATTATGAGCAGACGGCAATCAAGACGCAGCAGACTCAAGACAAAGTTTTGCCTCTCCTTTAACAACCTAAAAAAATCTAGATCAGGACCTGCTCCTGAAAGAGAGTTATTATCCGAGATAACTTTTGATGTGGCTGGACATTTAATTCCCAGACATCTGCTTTTCTGAATCACCCTCCTCCCCTCTGAAGCCCCAGGCTCTTGCCCCAGTCTTTAGCTCAGGGTGGTATATAAGCCTCAGCTGACTGATTTGCCATTGAGTATCATATGTTTAGGGCTCCAGTATGTACAAAATTAAATGTGTTTTTCTCCTGTGAATCCATCTTATATCAATTTAACTATCAGCCAGCTAAAGAACCAGAAGAGAAGAAGGGAACATTTTTTTTTTCTTTTTGCCCCTACACTGGTCTTTCATAATCAGATCAAGATGAAATATTATAGTTTCATAATACCCACAATTTGGTACTGAACCATTAAGAAATGTACTAAGACTTTTCAGAAAAGTCTTCTTTTCAGTTTCTGAAAGAATGATCTATGTCAGTTAACCTAAAAAGGATTCTTAGAGGGAACAGACTTTGAAATAAAAAGCAAATGTATGCAAATATAGATCCTGTAAGTCTAGAGAAGGTTCACGGCTAACTAACCACTGCCCCCTTCCCCCTGCCTCTTCCCTCACACAACTTGACTGTATGGCCCTTTTCACAGATGCCTCTGTGATCACTTCAGCCATGAGGTCTGTCTCCACCTAATAACTAAGTTTTGATAACAGATGATCTCAGGCTCATAGAATGAGTTTGTCCTTGCACCATTAATTTAAAAGAACAGTGAACAGTCAAGGGGTACATAAGAATAAAACAACTCTGTTCTGGATAAGGAGTCAGCATTCAGCGTGACACTTATCTTGAACCACATTCCAGATGAAAAAGAAAATAAAAAGCCGAGAGTCTGAAAAATTATGATTTAACACTGCATATTATAAATAATTAGGCCTGATGAGATATGCCAATTATCTTTCTAAAATTATGATTTTTAATTCCTTTGTATTTTTTATGGGAGTTTTGAAAATTCACAAATGGGATAGCAATGCAGGGAACGAGAAGGATCACTTCTGAACACTTTTCTTGTTAGGAGGGAGTACAGAGAAACAACATCCTAATTCTGAAATCACCTTGATGCATACTGCCTTAAGTTAGCCTGCATTACTGTTCCAGAAGCAACCCACTTAAAATTAAGTAGAATTTTTCTGCAGACACATTTTGAAAAAATAAAGCTATTTATTCTTAACTCTCTTTCCCCTATTTTAACATTTGTTACTACCTCCCAGTACCATACTCATGTATACTTTGCAAGTATGCACGGTATACCTAATATCAGTACTGATATTTTATTATTCTAAACCCTGTATTTCTACATTTTAATTGTACTCGCTTTAAAGTAATTAATAAAATTATTCCGTATTAGCAGAACTTTAGGTCATTGTTTTTTTCTACCATAGATGGTTTTAAGTGAGCATCTTTATATACAAAGCCTTTATTTCTATTAAATTCATAGGTAAATTTCCCAGTAATTAATCAGAAAGTACAATATCATCTTCCTAGATGCATCCATCATAGGTTATTTTTAAAAATCAAACATATACATTTAATTTTAGTACAATAAATCCACTAATTATAAGAGATAAATCCTTTTTAAAAATCTGCTCATTCAAATTTTAAAAAATACTCATTTAAGTGAGACGCATATTAGATAAACTGATAGTTTAAAGCATAAATTATATCCCATTTCCAAATAAGGACAATTCCACAATAAGGACATTTTAATTTGATGTTTTAAAAATAAGGTAGAGACACCATGGTTTTTGACATATTTGGTCTTAAAAAGTGAAAAATACCAAGTCTAAAGTGTACTAATTCTTATATTGCAAAAAATAAGTTCCTAGTTGGTTGTTTGGATTTTAAAATTCTTTTTCCCATGGAAATAACATTATAAAATTCCGTTAAAATCCCAGGCCAACTCATAACATAGCTAAAACAAAATTAATAGCAACCCAGAATCCCAAATCCACTTCATACCCGGGAACTTCAGCCCGAGATTCTGCTAAACTATGAGCCTCATGGGAGATGTAAAGACTAGGAAAAGCTCTGGTACCTCTCCTCCTCTCCCGTGGAAAGGAAAGGAACTTGAATTACAGCAGAAGGACGTTCTTGGAGCACAAACTAGGGTTAGTTCTGTAAAAAAAAAAAAAAAAAAAGACAGGAGGCAAGCTTTGTGAAATTGGCCCTTTAGACATGTTCTTTTGTTAAGACCAGGTTTTTATGTGACCGACTTCTTAGGAAGTATTATGTCATTTTGTCTATACATCAACAAGGTCAAAATGAATGAAATGCAGAATGGGCCACCGGGGTTTGCAACAATCTGCTTAGTTCAAGTGAACCTGTTCCAATATGACAATTGAAATGCACTACTGTGCCCTTCAGGTCAAACCTATAGAGTGGATGGGTTACCCTCGTCTCAGATGTCTCCCTTTAAACAACGTTCTTTAGTTCATTCATATTGTAGTACCTACACTCTCTTCGTTTTGTGCAAAATAAATTTTTAAAAAAAGAAGACATGGATAAGGAAAAAATAGGAACATGAACAATCATAAAACACAACACACCAATGAAACAGAATAAATACAAGCTGTTACAAAATTCCAAAAGAGAGATAGAGAAAATTTGTATATTTAGAAAATGATTTCTCGCTCCAATTCTACTTTTAAAATGGGATCCAATATGTGGTGACACGGGTATTCACATACATGAAAATTAAAGGAAAGAAACTACCCATCTTACCGACCTCATTTTAAATGCTTCTGACATCAAGAGGCATTTACCATCAGCCTTGAGATGGTGAAGTGCTTTATTAGGTATCAAAGGGAATGAGTTTTAGGTTGAGGACAAGGTATAAAGAAAGACTTGGAGGTAGGGAAGTTTGTGGCTTGTCAGAGAAAAACAGGTTTTACACTCCAATTTTTTTTCTTAGATTATGAATGAGGAAACTCAAAAATAGCCTTGAAAATACTGGTTGAAGCTACCTGGTGAAGAACCTTGAATGTCAATCCGTAAAGGCAGCATTTCATTCAGCAACTGAAAGCTCTCCAAGGTTCCCAAGCAAATTACACTTTTTAAAGGTTTATTTGAAAGTGGTTTGTTACTCGATGGCAGAGGAAGACAGGAGACAACAGCCATCAGTTTTTTCTTATTACAAAAGTTGAGGCAAGAAGCAATTAAGGGTCTGCATTAAATAAAGAGAATTCAAAAAAAAAAAAAAAAACACCCCAAGATACCAAAGACACTCCCAGGTTTAGCAATGGATTAGATCTCTGAGAAGTGCCGCTAAAAAGGAGACAAAGATACCTCTGAAAGTTTGATTCTGGAGGGGAGAAAGATAATGTTATTAGTGAGACACTGAAACCAGGAAAAAGCACCTGAAACTGAAGAATGATCCATGCTGAATAGTGGAAGCAAAGAGTCCTGTGAGACTTGAATTCAGAATGCTTCTCACTGGTGGAGTTGTGCTTTTTAATTATGTTTGTCCTCAGACTACTTTTTGTTAGTTGTACTTCCTATTGTAGTTACAAAATGCATTATATTTTACATGTAACAATATTAATATGAAAGTGAAAGGATATATGAATCCATGAAAACTTAGCTGAATGGTTAGGAAAGTTTTTTATAAAGGTAAATGGCAGTTAAATATGGGTAAGATGATCTTTGATGGCTGGTGGGGAACCTGAAAGATTCTGTGTTCAGAACTCTTCATAAGCAATCTCTCTCCACTGTAAAGGAATGAAAATTCAAAATCATGGCCATACAATGGGCATGTTTTATGCAAGAGAGACAACACTGAGCCCTAATTCAGATCTATCCTCAAAGGACTTGGTGCTATATTAAATGAACAGCAAATAAATTCAAGCTTACATTAAGTTCAAATAAAATGTGAGGGACTCCTGGCTAAAGCCACGATGAAGTAATAGTATGTGACTTCTCTCCCAACATAAGCAAAACTAGAAAAGGACAAAATATATGAAGCAATTACTCTGAGACATTGGAAAACTGACAGAAAAAGGCTCTGAAGCTTGAGAGAAAAGAAAGACATCAGGTGAGCCCCATATGTCCATCGGAGAGTACTTTCTGAGCCCACACAGGTAGCTGGGATCCAGAGAGCAATGGCTTCTAGAGAGAAGATCTATAAAATTTCTCTAACTCTACCATGTTATAAGCTTGGTTTCAAGGTACCTCTGATACCTTAATAATGTATGAAGGTTTTAAAGAAAGAAAAACGTCCCATTCAATGGCTACCCCAATGTTGTTATAATTATCAGCACAGGTCCTACACAGCAAAATATTTGCCAGATCAGCTTAAGTTTAAACCTGTAGAAAACTCAGAAATGAGATCAGAATTAAAGGTGTAAAAAAGTTGAGCTTTACCTTTTTGTAATATTTATCAAAGTTTGAAATTATACCACTCTTCCCCCTTTAGATTTACTGAATTATATATAGCACTTCCTCAAACTATCCATCCAATAAGGATACATTCTTGCCCTCAAGAGATGTTTTTGTATAATCTCGGCATCATCTTGGATCTTCATATTAACAGTTGATGATTAGGGTCCCATTACTTTGTTTCAATAAATGGCCACATTCTCATTACACCCTTCATGGGCAAATAGTGACCTTTATGCAGGGCTACAGTCATGGCAGGTGTTTCTCCAGAAATGAGGCTGTCTTGACTGATGCTTTCAACCCACTATTTACCCAGGTAAACCTCTCAAGTCAGTAACCAGGGCAGAACAAATAGCCCCTCAGAAACCACTCACCAGGTGCTGACTCTATGCTAGGTTGGAATTTTCAAGTGTTTGATTGGATTTTACTTTCTGATTCATGCTTTATATTTGCTGAGCAATCAGATTTACAAAAAGATTTGTGAAGTTTTTCACAAGATGCATGAATTTTTGAAATAAATAAACACCTTGGTGAGGACAGAACAAAACAGAAGAAAACGTGATTTCAATAACAGCAAATGGAGTTAGTTTTCCTGGGCTACCTTTTTTATCTTTAATTAAAAGTAATAAGCCATAAATACAGTAAATCTACGATAAGGTTTTAGTTAAAAGGCAAAATCCAATGTAGGTATAAAAAACATAACCAATAGGAAAAAAATGATATGCTGATCATTGAATTCGTTTTATTAGATGGAAGAAGATGCTCTCAAGGGAAACTGCAGTAACAACGTGAACTTTAGAATGTGCGTAGGGGCTAGGTGAAACGCAAGCTTACACTTGAGCTAAGTGAAGGTTATATCCTTTGTTGAAAATTCTTCTCCCACACACAAAAAAGAATATTCTTAAGTACTAAAAATATCTGAATAACCGTAACTAATCCATACATAGTAATATTGAATGTTCCTTTCTTGCTGGCAAAAAAGAAAAAAAAAACCAAAAAAACAAAAAAACAAAACAAAAAAAAACCACACAGCAAAAACATTCTGCTTTAAAAAAGCTATCATTTAATTGATAGAGCTAGTAAAATCCTGATAGCTCTGGTGGTGTTGGAATTCTATTTATTGTGCCCTAGAACTATTAACTGGTGTTATTTACAATTAGCAGAGGTTTCTTCTTTTTTTTTTTGAAGGTATAGTTGACATGCAATAAAATGCAACAATATTAAGTGTAGTGTTTAATGAGTTTTGATAGATGAATTCCCCTAGATAACTATATCCCAACCGAACTTTGGAACAATTCCATCAACCCAGTGTATCTGACTGTCTCCTTTCAGTCTGTGGCTCCCTGGTGGTGACAACTGTTCTGATTTTTATCACTATGGATTAGTTTTGCCTATCCTAGAACTCCACATAAATAAAATCACAGAGAATATACTCTATGTCCCTTCCTTGTTCAGTATGTTTTACAGATCCCCATTCATGTTGTTGCACATACCAGTAGCTCCATTTCTTTTTTGCAGAGTACTGTTCTGTTATATGAATATACCAAAATCTGTTTATCCATTTACATGTTGATGGGCATGTGAATTTTTCCCAATTTGGGGCTATTATGAATAATGATATTATGAAATAGTTATGGGAGCTTTGTGGGCAAATGTTTTAGTTTCTTTTGGATAAATACCCAATAATAAACTTATTAAATCTCAGTGTAGATTTGTATGTATGTAACTTTTTAAATTTTACGCTTGCTCTAACAATGTATGAAAGCCCCAACTGTTTCAAATCTTCACCACCACAAGTATGTTTCAGTCTTTTTAAATTCTAGCTAACATAGTGGAGATGAAGTGGTATCTCCAGTTTTCAGAATGGTATTAGCACTATTCAAACCAATTTTCTTCTGCAAAACTAGTAGAATTAGATTAGGGAACTTTATGTACATATATCTAATGGGCACTGTAGGTATACACTGTACATATACAGAAATATAAAATCACAGTGTTTTGTAATCATATCCATACATAAAACTATAAAAATGGTGAGTATGCATTGATTTTATATTATTATTGCTAGAAACATAAAAATATGATGAAGAAGGAAACACCTGAATGGCACAGAGTTTATGATCATCTGTATTTCTTTCTATTTCTTTTTTAATTCACAACATTGTTTTTAAAAAAATCATTCTAGTTATAGTTTGATGCCCTGCCCTTTTTAATTACATTTGAATATTGACCCCCTACCCCCATCTCACTAAATATTTGAAAAAATAAAGTTAGAAGTATGTGTACCATTTCATCATGTAAATATATCATAATTTATCAAATCCCCTATTGTCGGATATGCAGGTTATGTTGAATATTTAATGATTATAACAAAGCCCTAGCACACACTGAAAACGTATCTCTGACTGTAAATGTGCATCTTTGCAAAATTTAATTTCAGAGCCAGCACTTAAGTCATGTTACTGACTGATCAAGGTAGCAGTACCACCCACACCACACCAACTTTTTCATTATTATCATTAGTTTAGATGCATTCTAAAAATAACTTAATGTCCGAGTACATGGACTTCAAGTTTAAATAAAAGCCAATATAGGTCTGAATTTTTAAAATATGCTTCTCAAAGGCACATTTTTCTCTCAAATAATACAAGATTCACTAGCATTTTTAACCTGAAACAGCCCATAGCATGTTTTCTGATTTTATTTCTGACTAGGATTACTACAATTAAAACACTTGGAAGGCAGTAGGATCTTACTTTTGAAAAAATGACCAAGTCCTCCTTTTCTTTTTTTTGTTTGTTTTATTTATTTCTAGGAGAGAGAGAGACAGCGCGAGCAGGGGAGGGTCAGAGAGAGAGGGAGATACAGAATCTGAAACAGGCTCCAGGCTCTGAGCTGGCAGTCAGCACAGAGCCCGACGTGGGGCTCGAACCCACGAACCGCGAGATCATGACCTAAGCGAAAGTCGGACGCTTAACCGACTAAGCCACCCAGGCGCCCCACCCAAGTCCTCCTTTAATAATATGGAAAACAAAATTACACCGGTTCAATTTTATTACTAGATTTCATATCTAATTTTTTGCTTCCTAATGAATAACAAAATCAGATTCATTTACATACTCTGCCCTCAGAGCTAAAAGACTTCCAACCTATTTGAACACAGCCTAATGAACTCTGTTTTTTCAGACCAAAACAATTGTTGTGACTTTCAGCACTCGATATTTATGTATCTCACGTATCTCTACTTCCCACAAATGGGAGTTTCAAGTGTAAGTTAACCACAACTTCCCAGTTCCAAACGCTTTCAAATATAATTATAACAAAAATAAAGGTTCTGTAAAGTGAAGCCAGGCATACATATTGAATTTTTTTAGTTTCACTTGAACCAACCACTTTGAAATAAATATTCTCATAACTGCCTAATATCCTAATAACAGAACATTTTAAGATATGATGGGAATAATGAAAAGAAAAGAAAGAGGAATGTAAAACAGAAGCAGTTGGGTAAATCAGAATATAAATTTGACTTAAATGAGAAAACAAAGAGAATATAAGCTGATAGGAAGTCAGAGGCACCTAAAGGTACAATCTGAAGAATATGAAAAACTGTATGTAAAACGGTATCTTGCAAAAGTTAAATATCATAAATTTATATCTTCTTTATATCATTAATGTAATAAAAACCTTCAGGAAACAGAATACTCAGGAGATCTTTAGGGCTTTAGAAAAACACAATATAATTATTTATACACCCCCCCAACACAAATCAATACCTGTCAATACATCTCTAAAACAGAATAGTCTATATTTTAAGGGTGTGGAAGTAATAAATCCAAACGGAGACTACGCTTTCAAGGCATTCAGAAGTGAAGGAAATAACAAATGAAAACGACAGCGTAAAAGAACAAAAAGGTTGAGAGGAGGGGGAAAATGTTTGTTTGCCTTGAAAAGACGAGATGTGAATATGCTTGCAAACTAAAGTTGGAAGGCATAAAGTGAGATAAAAGTTTAAGCTACAGGTAATGGTGGGGATAGCTGTGGAAAAGACCGACAAAGAGAAAGGAAGAGACTAGCTGAAAGAATTAAGACAATAATCACCTTTGCATTTTCTACAAAAGTAGATATTTTTTTTAAAAAGAGTGGTTTTTGTTTTTTTAAAAAGAGCTAAAAAATGTATTTCCACAGGAAGTTCAGTCCTTGAAGCAAGTGGAAATAAACTATTCTGCTTATTGTACACATTTACAGTGGCCACTTTCTTCTTTTGGCACACATAATTCTTGTAAAGTTTTATGAAATTTCCTCTCTCAAATAACCAGTCTTTCACAAAGATAAAAGGGTTGACTCATTAATTTTTAAAACTCAACATAGCACCTATGCTTTTCAATAAGTGGATATCCATGGCTCAATCCTAATTTTGCTTAGCAAAAATATATAAATTCTTTACCCTCTGCAGTCATTCAATATTTAATCAAGACCCTACTATTTGGCAGACACTTGGTAGAGCATAAAAAGCTAGGGAGCCATGAAATTACCTAAATTAAGGACTATGCACTCTATCCAGTAGGTAATAAGAATCTTCAAGGGAACTTAATGAGGGCAGTGGTGTGATTCCAATTTAACACCCCCCCACACCATGAAGGTAGATGATTTAGGGGCCAATTCAACACACCTGGTAGAGATGAGAGCCTTGAGGGCAGTAGTTCTAAAGACAAAGGCCAAATTTCTAATGTAGATTCAGCAACTCTTGGTGGCAATTAAATATGGGTTTGACCAAGAAAGAAAGGCACCAAAGATGGCTGAAATTCTATTAACTTCTGTCTCCAGCTTTTTGATACGTATATAGATGCTGTTCACCATTGGTGAGACAAGTGAGTCTGCCGTATCTGAAGCAAAATGGTATGACAGAGAAAAAGCAGAAACTACAGATTCAGAAAAACAGAACAAAACAAAACCAAAAAACAGTATGCTCCTGAGTTACTTAACTACAACCCCGGGGAGGGAAGGTCTTCACGTCTGTTCCCTTCCCAGACATTTCTGAGGGCACATATCCTCCTGACCGCAGCTTGTGGAGACTCGTCTCTCTCCCTTCCTGGGCTGGCACTCCTCCCTCAGCCTGGTCAGTGCCGACTCCAGTGATGTCCGTCACAGGCTGGCCTCCCACTCACCTGTCTGACTTCACTCCTTACTCTTTTCTGTAGAGACCATTCTAGTTAAAGAAGTATTTATCCTTCCACAAAATCATTTTCAATGTATCCACGGGTTTGCCTTTGGCCCTTTTTCCCCCTATACTGCCCTTCTCTCACAACCCCATTTTCCATTTTCCAGCCTCTGTTACCACCAGAGGGGATACCCCATGGGTACAAAACACTCCCATGACTGCCTCAGTTTTTTACAGCAAGCTGCACAATCTGATTGCAGAGAAATGTCTTCAAATGGTCAGTAAGAAGCCACACCGTTTTGTAAATACTTTGTTCATCACCCCTGCTAGAGGACACAGTTTCAACACCGCTCCCTCAAAGGAAAACTTTTCTGAGACTTCTTCTGCTGTCCCTTGATATCAGCTCTGCAACTCTATTAGACCATATGTGACAGGACTTCCTATTTGTCTCATGGCAGGCTCTTCATCAACAATGTCAAAAACTCCTTGACATGATTCTGCTTTAACATCTCTCTCTCTCTCTCTCTCTCACACACACACACACACACACACGCACACGCACACACACACACACACACACACACCCCACTCAAATATTACTATAATTATAATATAGCCCTTGGTTTTTAGAGGCTCTTAAGAGAAACAATATTTAACTCTGTGTTCTCTGTCTGATATTTAAATTCTATAATGCTCTCGTAAATGTTTAACATACTTTAATAATATTAGGGGGAGGGGAAAGGCTCTGATTAAGAAGGCCTAACTCTTAAATCAGCTAGACTCTCCCTGCAAAGAGACATCCAAAGTCACAGGGGCAGCTTGGAAAGCAGTTTGATTCATTCACTACACTCTGACTGAAGACCTCCTCTGGGGCCACACAATCATGCATCATATGCATAAACAGGCATCCCCTTAAACACAAGAAATGGTTGATAATTCAGAGATCACTTTCTTCTGAAATCATTATTAAAAGGCACAGACCTCTCTAATATGTATGTGAGAGATATGAAAGCTAGTCAAGTGGTGAGGAATGAGAGTCCTGACCAAACACCAGCAAAAGCATCAAGGCTTAAACTGGAAGGAAACAGTCTGATTTTGTTAGCAAAGGCTCCCAGAGAAAAGCCACAAATTGTATTATTTACTGAAACATCACTATTTCATCAGTATTGGAGTAGAAATGCTGTGGTCATGAGCTCCCGCCAAGTAACAGATTTTCAGGTAACCATTGCAAAGAGAGATGCGATTAGCAGTCCAAGTAAAAAGCTAATATTGACCAGCTAGGAGATGAGGGATTAAGACACCATCTGATTAGAGCCACTCAGGAAGTGGCGGGGACCACAGTCCACAATGCCTCAGTGAGCATACTTAGAGCTCATTCTCTGTAAAATACCTAACACCAAGCCAAAATATCTTTAAAAGTCTTGCTTTCTCCCCCTATAGCAAAATCACTGAGGCCACTCAAATTACCAGGACCAGAAAAATCTCATTTTGTACCACACAATTCTGTTTGATAAAGACAGTAATGCAGCAAAACTGTTACCTAGGCTCAATAAAGGCCAGTATTCATTATATATATACTCAAGGGAAAAAAAAAGAAAAAGAAAAAGGCAAAGAAAAGAAAGAAAAGAACTGTGAATGTGTTTAAAAGCAGTGATTAATATTACCATTCAGGCTGTTTTCTTTTTTTTTCAGTTCTGCCATTTCACTTTGACAATATGCTTTCAAGTTTTGACCAGGTAAAGAAATCTTCTAAAAAGATCCCTTTATTTAGAGATTTGTAAAAAGTACGAGGAGTAGTTCATTCCTGTGGCTTTGCCCAGACTAATAATAGGGAAAGTGTAATTTTATAATTAAAGAGAAGAAAAAGAGAACATGGTTTTTAATTGAGTAGATACAGTCTGCCATCTGAACTCTAGTGGGAACATTTCTTTATCAAAACGAGTAACACCAAGCTTAAAGCAGACTGTGTTAGAAACAACTTTTTTGACTCTTACATACAGGTTGATGTATTTATTAAAGAGAATTCTGTAATGTTTAAAAACAGGTGTATCATTTCTAAACCACAAGTTTAAGATGAAGCTGATTTAATGATGACTGCAAACTAAGAATATTTTGACGTGAAATGCATCAAAACTCAACTTATTTTCTCAAGAAATGAGCCCATCAAAAAAGATTACTGGGCTATATATATTTTAAGATTATTTTGAAAAAAATTCAAGATAATTAGTCTTAATCATAAAAATATGGTAGTTTTCATAGCCCCCACTGGACTACTTTACCCCTCTCAGAAAGTTTTGTCTTGTTTTGTTCTTAATAGAAAGGTTTATCTGAATTGGTGACAGCCCTGCCTGTGTGCTGGCAAAAGAACTTATTTTCTTTTCAGGTGTTTAAGTGTGTTAGTTCAGCGGAAGACAAAGGATGTTTATAATACTGTGACTTCATGTTCATTGTGGAATTAATCTATTCTCTCATCTAGCCTCTATGCTTCCCTCCTCTGCTGCCTCACCCTGCAAAGTATATTTACTTCTTAAATTTGGAATGAGTTTCTCTCTTTCTCTTTGGTTCTTTTCCATTTTGTTCTTTTCCACATTCTTTCCTTGCGGAATCCTATGCCATTGCAGTCAGGGTAAGAAAGGTGCCAAGGTGCACATACTCTACTTGCTGAAAATAAAATGAAAACTCCTTAGAGAAGTATTAATTTGAAAGTTGAGGAAAATTTTGTACCTGCCAAAGTCCGGAATTCTCCCAGGTTTCTCCTGTCAAATAGTGTTTCCTGCCTAATCTCCAGTTCAATATAAAAATTACCTGCTAAGCTGAAACGAAACACACACAGAAGAAACTTTTGAAGTAAAACAATTAAAAGTATATGTACCTCAAAAAACTAGACTGTACAACATACACACACACTCTATAATTCAGTGGTTCACCAAGGACCCTTTCAAGATTTTTAGTATAAATTCTTCTTCAGTATTAAGATTTTTTCTTTCTGTCCTGATTTCCAGAGATGTGGAATTTGAAGGATCCCTGGTTTTAGTTCTTGGCAACCAATCACTAGGAGAGTATTTGGCACTTAGAGAACGAGCTTAATCGTCTTATCTTGCCCGAAGATAATATAGTCTGTTATCACTTCCAAATGGCCACTCATCAAATATCTGAAGACCACTCTCTTACTCTGGCTGACTTCATGATTCTAAAGTAAATGCGACATTTCTCTAATTTCTTTTATTCAGCAAGAGTATTGCTCTTTCAAAACCAAAACGAAACAAAGCAAATTGTTACACAAAAGCAACAACGTTGTATCTGACAAAGGACGTGAGTCTACAGGGGCGGCCGCCCCCACAGAGGCTTCTCAGAGCTCAGAGGAGACAGAGAGGCCCTGAAACATTCCTCAGACGGTGCTCCAGGCCCCGCACCAAGCAGATCTCCTGCTCACGCTGCTGCTCACCAATTCCCTCTAGAGGATGACAGCCATGGCTAGAGACAGTGTGACCTGGCCAGGGAACAGCAGGACTCAGATGACTACCCTGCCTTCCTGATGCCGTCTAAGTGGGGTCAGTGTCATTAGAGGCCCCATCACACTGCCCAGTCACTTGAAATTGTCACCATGGTGGTGACAAGTCATCCTCTTTCCACATTTATGTGATTGGCTTTATGACTCCAGTGTAGGATTTCATAGTTCCTCACGTCAAATTCAGATCATCTCAAAGGCACACAAAGGAAATTATCTGGAAAGATGCTTCAAGGCAACTTCCATGCACAAACTTGGGAGGTTTGCTTATTCGGTCACATTGGCTCCTCCAATCTCAAGTATAAAATAAGAAAACAGCTTTCAGCTAAAGGCTACCTACAGACAGTAATTTGGAGCATTTTGATCCTAACTAAAAAACAAACTTTATTACAAGACAGTATAATTTTCTGTTAGTCACTTGATCATTATTCTGGCTATTTTTTCACTCGATAAAACAGTTTGCTGGCTCATAGGGAAGTTCTATTTTTAACTTTTTGAGGAACCTCCATACTGTTTTCCGGAGTGGCTGCACCAGTTTGCATTCCCACCAGCCGTGCAAAAGAGATTCTCTTTCTCTGCATCCTTGCCAAATTCTGTTGTTGCCTGAGTTGTTGATGTCAGCCATTCTGACAGGTGTGAGGTGACATCTCATTGTAGCATTTATTTGCATTTCTCTGACAATGAGTGATTTAGAGCATTATTTACAAAAGCCCAGAAGCACCCAAGTGTCCGCTGATAGATGAATGGATAAAGAAAATGTGGTATGTATATATAGCATGGTATGATACACGGTATGTATATCACAAGACATGGTATGCATATAGATACAATGGAATCTTATTCAGCCATCAAAGGGAATGTAATCTTACTATTCAAAATGATGTGGATGGAGCCAGAATATATTATACTAAGCGATATAAATCAGTCAGAGAAAGACAAATCCAGTATGACCTCACTTACATGTGGAATTTAAGAAACAAAACCAATGAGCAAGGGGAAAGAAAGAGAGGGAGAGACATGCCAAGAAACAGACTCTTAATTACTGAGAACAAACTGATCATCCCCAGAGGAGAGGTGGGTGGGGGAATGGATGAAATAGGTAATGGGGATTAAGGAGTGCACTTGTCATGATGAGCCCTGGGTGATATACAAAAGTGTTGAATTGCTATATTGTACACCTGAAACTAATATAACACTGTATACTAACTACACTGTAATTTAAAAAAAAAAGAATGGCTTGCACAATTAGCACCTTATTCTTTATCTTTCAAACACATTAATAATAAAATGGCCAAAAATACATGGCAGATTTGTAAAAGGATTATTTTTCTATGCATTTGAAAGCCTCTTTAACCAAATATAAAAATAGTATAAAGTGATATAACTACCACATAAATACCTAACTTCAAAGTAATTGATGTTATAGAATAATTGCTCATTTTTTGACCATGAAAAAAATCAACAAACAAACAGAAAAGCACAAAATTGCTTTTGCCCAATTACCTACCTGCCTTCTAGAACTGTGCTGTGCTCTGGGCTAGAAAGTATGCAATTCAGGCCAGACTGTACTTTCAAAACATTTCCCTTTTTAGCTGTTGATCTATCACTGAGCTTTGAAATAATCTGCTGATATCATCGATTTTTCAGGAGAGAAGGGAGGCTCCTCCCTTAGTGCTCATGACTAAGGCTATCTGTATGGAAACAGGCTCCTGGTTGCTTAGGAATTCATTGGCTCTCTGCTGTCTGTTTCCCATTCTACTTGAAGTAGTAACCTTCAGTCAGCTTGAGATACCATCATTCATCTTCAGAGTCATGGAGTGTCACGCCATATAAAAAGACGTTATTATTTGAAACACATTGAAGAGATTCCTATCAAGTAAGGGAAGAGCCAGAGTAACGGTTACGTGTCTAACAGAAAATTATAACATTCATGAACTTTGACAGCCTCTCTGGCCACTTTTTTAATGTGGCTTGTAAAAAAATTTTTTTATCAGGTTTTCTTCTGTTTTTCCAAGTTATTAAAGTAATATTCATTGTAATAAGGCAAATAATTCAGAGCCATATAAACTTCCATTGCCTTTCCCCTTCTGTTCCAACCTGTGCTCCTGAGGATGACCTGAGGGTGACCCATTATAAAGCCTGATATGTATCATTCCATGTTTTACTATGATTTTTATACAATCTGATACAAACGTATATGTACATAATATATTCCCATTTTGTAACACAAACTATTACAAACTTGGAATAATCTTCTACTGTTTGGTCATTTGTTTTTTAACTTAGCATTATCGCTGACGTCTTTCAAAGCCAATATACACCGTTTGACCACATTGTTCTCAATGGCTGCACAGTATTTTACAGTATTAATGTAAAATAATTTTTATAATCATTCCTCTGTTGAAGAACAATTACAGTCTTTGCCAAATGTTCGCTATTACAATGTTACAGTTAACATACTGGTATATATTTCTCTATGTATTATGTGGTTTTTTTTAAAATTTCTGTCAGCTAGACACCAACATGGGGGAGTGATAAACTGAAGAAAATACAAATTCTTAATTTTTAAAAAATGTTGCTTACTTAACTCAAGGGACAAAGCCAACTGTGTTAGTGTGTGACCTCTTTCTAACAATGTTGATAATACCCATATCCAGTATTATCAACATTTCTAAATAGTGTCGAGCCAGAGGATAAAAAAATCAAGGTTAATTGTTTTAATTTATACTTCTGTGGGACTAGTTTAAATATGCAGCTGTAATTTGGTTATAGTTCTTATTGAAAGTTATATTCATCACTTGTCAAGAGACATTGCTTTTTTAAATCCTGAAGGGCATAAAACTTTATATCATGTGCTTTATAAATTCCCCATGAAACTACAGGCGTTAACATACCTACCACAAGACTTCATCTTGCAATTCTATTATATGAACTGAACTAAAGATGTTATCCAAATTAAACTGGAGTATTCTAATTTTTAATCATCTCACCTAAGTGTCTGTCTTAACAATCAAAAGAGGTTTTGCCAGCCCTTTACCCTAGCTTTGATAACCAAATTACCAAAACATTAACAATCAAGGGAACAACCAAAATCTATACAGATTGTCACTGATGGGTAACATGATGCAAGAGTGAAAAGGGGTGCCTTTGAATTGGGGACAGAAGGGCTTATCTGAGGTGGTAATAATTGAGATCTAAGTGTCAAAAAAGAAATTTGCAGTTTAGGAAGAAGAGGGTACGAGGAAGGCATGGTCCAGAAACAGGTGGGCCAATGTGTCTAGAAAATAGTAAGGTGAATGAAGTAGTTGTATGGATTATACAGTTTGAAAGGGAAGTAGATTTGGGGATAGGAGATAGGAATCAAGAGTCTTGTTTGCACATGTCAAGTTTGAGACCCATTACATATATATTAGCAACCCTACAAGTGACTCCAGGGTCAAGAAAGGGGCCAGGGCTGACAAACTAGATTTAGGAGACAGTGGCTTCACGATGCGATTGAAAGTCACTGGACTCCATAAGATCACATAGGGGTCTCGCAGCGAAGTGAAAGAGTCAAAGAGTGCATACACTGCAATACAACATCACAGTTAAGCACCAAGTGTTCTTCAAAAATACAATTATTCAAAGTTACACTATGACTTAAAGATAGGACTCTGAACACTCATTATCAAAAGTTTTGATATTCATTATTTTAGGGAAACTTACATTGAGCTGTAAGGCAAAAATTGTATATTAAAATGCCAATAATAATCCCTAAGTTCAGATACCCATTGGTGAAGTGGTGGCATTTTGAGTGAGTCATGGTTACAGTTAAATAGATATGAAGTGTTCTAGGTTCATGAGTAAATACAGATTACTGTCTGTCACAAAGCCTTATGTGATCCACATAAGGTGTTGGATAATGAAAGGAATTTTTTTTAAAGATTTGTGTGAGACAGTAACTTACAAACTTAAGGCCTTTATTTCCCAAGACATTGACAATGAGAGGCTCCTGAGATTCTGCAACCTAGGTGTTCCCCTTGCCTCACCCTAGTCCCGGCCAGCTGCCTTCTTTTAATTAGTCTGAGAACATGTGTTTCATTTCATTTGTTCAAGTGATTGGAACAATGAATGTGGATATGTCAATTAAAACATTGACATCAAAAATTCAAAACTCAATTTAAGGTTTGAAGTAGCCTTGAAAATTGGCAAATGCCATGACCTAAGAAAAATGAAAGTAACTAGATTTCAGCTAATTTTAATCTCACAATTTACTTCTCATCATGTGATTGGTTCTTGGTGGGTCACTTGTGAAAGTTAAGAAAAAGTTCAACACAATAACCAAAGAAATTCAATGTATATTCAATCTTCAGTTCTCCTCACAAGCTTCTTTCCTCTTTTGGCAATGAAAGTAAAAGAAAGAGTGACTTTATCATGGATTTGAAACAAATACACAAAAAGCTTCAAAGAATCAGTTTTGTTTTGAAACCATTAAACCATGTGCCAGGAATTTTCCAAGCATCTGAAACGCTTAAAATACTTGATGGCTTGGAAAAAGTACATTTATATACTAAATATAAGTTGAATTTCTTAATCCATGAATAAACAATTTCAGAGGTAATCTATTTTCATGATTCATTAAATATACTGTTTATAATGTATAGATATGTAATATAAATATGGAATGTATAAAATCTTTAAGCACCAATTAATAAATACATAACATTACATAAGTAAGAATTTTCTTCTAAAAACAAATACAGTAAACTGAATGAACACAGCAATTAAAAAAATAGAGCGAAACAAAATGGACTTAAGAGAAATGCAGTTTGATCAGGAATGAAACCTGATAATGAAGAAACAGTTTACTTTTAAACATCACTCCCATCCGTCAGGTTCTGATTGGCTCGTTCATACAATCAGCTGATGATAGATAATTCAGTTTTTGCAACAATAACTAAAAGGATCTTGTTTCAAAGTTTAGAAAAAAATTGTAATTACACAGATTTGATATTTTCATCCAAAAAACTATAATTAACTTTTTCATATCATTTTAAGTGAACTAAATGAACCCCACAGTTTAAAACTCTAATTTCAAATTCCTGTCTCATGCTGCAACATGGTAAGAAAATCAGGATAAATAAAAACAATAGTCATTCCATAAATGACTCCAAAAAAACTTGAAAAGAGAAAGAATTGAGTATTGTATATTTATTCAATAGAAGAAATAGCTAGCACATTTTTATAGTCAGATATGTTGCTATCTTATCATTCAATATGGACTAGACAAATAAATAAAGCTAAAAGAAATGCAGCAAAGATTAAAGAAATACACTCATTAGAAAAGAGAACAATGATCAAAGTCATACTATTCACACAGAAGTCAGAGAGGCCATGTAAGTAAAAGCCCGTAAGGACCAAAACAGAAACAAAAAAAGAGATCAAATAAATAAATAGCATACTTCTACTACAAGCAATGTGATCATTCTTAAATTCAGGGTTTGAAAGAGAAGGAGTCTTACTCACCTGAAAGAGGAAGGTACACAATACATAAGGCAATTAAGAACAGAAGAGAACTTGGCTTCCATTTCCAATGGCAGTTCCACGTGTGATCTGAGTGGAGCATCCTGGAGGAAGAAAGCAACATCAGGACACTGAGCATTCTTCAGTGAGGCAGCAGGGCCTCACTGTGTATGGTCTCCACAGAGATCGGAAAAGAGCGATCCCTAAAGAACAGGAGGCTTCCCAATAGAGATGGAGAAATATTCAGATAATTCAAATCCATTTATCAAAAAATAAAGCAATTTCATCTTCAACCTTCAGCATCATCAGTCCCATGCCCATCTTACCCAAGAGGATTTTATATCAACCTCTCCTATAATCTCCCCAAAATGTAGACTTCAAGGAAATTCTTTCATTTTATGACATCTGCTGCTTTAGAAATGGAAACATTTAAAATAAAAATAGGTTGCCCAATTGCCTTCTTTCCCTTAAAATTAAGTAATGAAAGGACGCCTGGGTAGCTTAGTTGGTTAGGTGTCTGACTTTGGCTCAGGTCATAGTCTCCATAGCCCACATTGGGCTCCATGCTGACAGCTCAGAGCCTGGAGCCTGCTTCTGTTTCCCTCTCTCTCTTCCCCATCCTCTGCTCACAATCTGCGTCAATCTCTCTCAGAAATAAACATTAACAATTTTTATTTTAAATTAAGTAATGAAGCATTAACATCCAAAAAGAATAACTATATATAATTCCTATCAATGTTTTTAAGTAGTTAATAAACACCAAGTATTATAGAAACTACAATTATGTGTACAGTAGTCTCATCTTTAAACTCAAAATTGCACCTAATAATAATTTAGACAGAACATCCATATTATCTTGGCTTAGAACAGTGGTTTGAAACCTT